>CAVNZG010000042.1:0-30719 GCA_963693315.1 Diogma glabrata
GGTTTATTATTGTTTTTTGGTCTACAGTAATAAAATATGAAAAAAATTAATTTCAAAGAAACTCTTATTTCAACGATACCCTTGCTTGCTTCAGTCAATGTTAAAGAATATAAGGTTGAGAATATCTCTTAAGCAGGTTATCCCAGGGTTCTCAAAATTTGGGTTTATTATTGTTTTTTGGTCTACAGTAATAAAATATGAAAAAAATTAATTTCAGAGAAACTCTTATTTCAACGATACCCTTGCTTGCTTCAGTCAATGTTAAAGAATATAAGGTTGAGAATATCTCTTAAGCAGGTTATCCCAGGGTTCTCAAAATTTGGGTTTATTATTGTTTTTTGGTCTACAGTAATAAAATATGAAAAAAATTAATTTCAAAGAAACTCTTATTTCAACGATACCCTTGCTTGCTTCAGTCAATGTTAAAGAATATAAGGTTGAGAATATCTCTTAAGCAGGTTATCCCAGGGTTCTCAAAATTTGGGTTTATTATTGTTTTTTGGTCTACAGTAATAAAATATGAAAAAAATTAATTTCAGAGAAACTCTTATTTCAACGATACCCTTGCTTGCTTCAGTCAATGTTAAAGAATATAAGGTTGAGAATATCTCTTAAGCAGGTTATCCCAGGGTTCTCAAAATTTGGGTTTATTATTGTTTTTTGGTCTACAGTAATAAAATATGAAAAAAATTAATTTCAAAGAAACTCTTATTTCAACGATACCCTTGCTTGCTTCAGTCAATGTTAAAGAATATAAGGTTGAGAATATCTCTTAAGCAGGTTATCCCAGGGTTCTCAAAATTTGGGTTTATTATTGTTTTTTGGTCTACAGTAATAAAATATGAAAAAAATTAATTTCAGAGAAACTCTTATTTCAACGATACCCTTGCTTGCTTCAGTCAATGCTAAAGAATATAAGGTTGAGAATATCTCTTAAGCAGGCTATCCCAGGGTTCTCAAAATTTGGGTTTATTATTGTTTTTTGGTCTACAGTAATAAAATATGAAAAAAATTAATTTCAAAGAAACTCTTATTTCAACGATACCCTTGCTTGCTTCAGTCAATGTTAAAGAATATAAGGTTGAGAATATCTCTTAAGCAGGTTATCCCAGGGTTCTCAAAATTTGGGTTTATTATTGTTTTTTGGTCTACAGTAATAAAATATGAAAAAAATTAATTTCAGAGAAACTCTTATTTCAACGATACCCTTGCTTGCTTCAGTCAATGTTAAAGAATATAAGGTTGAGAATATCTCTTAAGCAGGTTATCCCAGGGTTCTCAAAATTTGGGTTTATTATTGTTTTTTGGTCTACAGTAATAAAATATGAAAAAATTTAATTTCAAAGAAACTCTTATTTCAACGATACCCTTGCTTGCTTCAGTCAATGTTAAAGAATATAAGGTTGAGAATATCTCTTAAGCAGGTTATCCCAGGGTTCTCAAGTAATAAAGAGTGGTCTACAGTAATAAAATATGAAAAAATTTAATTTCAAAGAAACTCTTATTTCAACGAAACCCTTGCTTGCTTCAGTCAATGTTAAAGAATATAAGGTTGAGAATATCTCTTAAGCAGGTTATCCCAGGGTTCTCAAAATTTGGGTTTATTATGGTTTTTTGGTCTACAGTAATAAAATATGAAAATAATTAATTTCAGAGAAACTCTTATTTCAACGATACCCTTGCTTGCTTCAGTCAATGTTAAAGAATATAAGGTTGAGAATATCTCTTAAGCAGGTTATCCCAGGGTTCTCAAAATTTGGGTTTATTATTGTTTTTTGGTCTACAGTAATAAAATATGAAAAAAATTAATTTCAGAGAAACTCTTATTTCAACGATACCCTTGCTTGCTTCAGTCAATGTTAAAGAATATAAGGTTGAGAATATCTCTTAAGCAGGTTATCCCAGGGTTCTCAAAATTTGGGTTTATTATTGTTTTTTGGTCTACAGTAATAAAATATGAAAAAAATTAATTTCAAAGAAACTCTTATTTCAACGATACCCTTTTTTGCTTCAGTCAATGTTAAAGAATATAAGGTTGAGAATATCTCTTAAGCAGGTTATCCCAGGGTTCTCAAAATTTGGGTTTATTATTGTTTTTTGGTCTACAGTAATAAAATATGAATTAATTAATTTCAGCGAAACTCTTATTTCAACGATACCCTTGCTTGCTTCAGTCAATGTTAAAGAATATAAGGTTGAGAATATCTCTTAAGCAGGTTATCCCAGGGTTCTCAAAATTTGGGTTTATTATTGTTTTTTGGTCTACAGTAATAAAATATGAAAAAATTTAATTTCAAAGAAACTCTTATTTCAACGATACCCTTGCTTGCTTCAGTCAATGTTAAAGAATATAAGGTTGAGAATATCTCTTAAGCAGGTTATCCCAGGGTTCTCAAAATTTGGGTTTATTATTGTTTTTTGGTCTACAGTAATAAAATAGGAAAATAATTAATTTCAGAGAAACTCTTATTTCAACGATACCCTTGCTTGCTTCAGTCAATGTTAAAGAATATAAGGTTGAGAATATCTCTTAAGCAGGTTATCCCAGGGTTCTCAAAATTTGGGTTTATTATTGTTTTTTGGTCTACAGTAATAAAATATGAAAAAATTTAATTTCAAAGAAACTCTTATTTCAACGATACCCTTGCTTGCTTCAGTCAATGTTAAAGAATATAAGGTTGAGAATATCTCTTAAGCAGGTTATCCCAGGGTTCTCAAAATTTGGGTTTATTATTGTTTTTTGGTCTACAGTAATAAAATATGAAAAAAATTAATTTCAAAGAAACTCTTATTTCAACGATACCCTTGCTTGCTTCAGTCAATGTTAAAGAATATAAGGTTGAGAATATCTCTTAAGCAGGTTATCCCAGGGTTCTCAAAATTTGGGTTTATTATTGTTTTTTGGTCTACAGTAATAAAATATGAAAAAAATTAATTTCAGAGAAACTCTTATTTCAACGATACCCTTGCTTGCTTCAGTCAATGTTAAAGAATATAAGGTTGAGAATATCTCTTAAGCAGGTTATCCCAGGGTTCACAAAATTTGGGTTTATTATTGTTTTTTGGTCTACAGTAATAAAATATGAAAAAAATTAATTTCAAAGAAACTCTTATTTCAACGATACCCTTGCTTGCTTCAGTCAATGTTAAAGAATATAAGGTTGAGAATATCTCTTAAGCAGGTTATCCCAGGGTTCTCAAAATTTGGGTTTATTATTGTTTTTTGGTCTACAGTAATAAAATATGAAAAAAATTAATTTCAAAGAAACTCTTATTTCAACGATACCCTTGCTTGCTTCAGTCAATGTTAAAGAATATAAGGTTGAGAATATCTCTTAAGCAGGTTATCCCAGGGTTCTCAAAATTTGGGTTTATTATTGTTTTTTGGTCTACAGTAATAAAATATGAAAAAATTTAATTTCAAAGAAACTCTTATTTCAACGATACCCTTGCTTGCTTCAGTCAATGTTAAAGAATATAAGGTTGAGAATATCTCTTAAGCAGGTTATCCCAGGGTTCTCAAAATTTGGGTTTATTATTGTTTTTTGGTCTACAGTAATAAAATATGAAAAAATTTAATTTCAAAGAAACTCTTATTTCAACGATACCCTTGCTTGCTTCAGTCAATGTTAAAGAATATAAGGTTGAGAATATCTCTTAAGCAGGTTATCCCAGGGTTCTCAAAATTTGGGTTTATTATTGTTTTTTGGTCTACAGTAATAAAATATGAAAATAATTAATTTCAGAGAAACTCTTATTTCAACGATACCCTTGCTTGCTTCAGTCAATGTTAAAGAATATAAGGTTGAGAATATCTCTTAAGTAGGTTATCCCAGGGTGCTCAAAATTTGGGTTTATTATTGTTTTTTGGTCTACAGTAATAAAATATGAAAAAAATTAATTTCAGAGAAACTCTTATTTCAACGATACCCTTGCTTGCTTCAGTCAATGTTAAAGAATATAAGGTTGAGAATATCTCTTAAGCAGGTTATCCCAGGGTTCTCAAAATTTGGGTTTATTATTGTTTTTTGGTCTACAGTAATAAAATATGAAAAAAATTAATTTCAAAGAAACTCTTATTTCAACGATACCCTTGCTTGCTTCAGTCAATGTTAAAGAATATAAGGTTGAGAATATCTCTTAAGCAGGTTATCCCAGGGTTCTCAAAATTTGGGTTTATTATTGTTTTTTGGTCTACAGTAATAAAATATGAAAATAATTAATTTCAGAGAAACTCTTATTTCAACGATACCCTTGCTTGCTTCAGTCAATGTTAAAGAATATAAGGTTGAGAATATCTCTTAAGCAGGTTATCCCAGGGTTCTCAAAATTTGGGTTTATTATTGTTTTTTGGTCTACAGTAATAAAATATGAAAAAATTTAATTTCAAAGAAACTCTTATTTCAACGATACCCTTGCTTGCTTCAGTCAATGTTAAAGAATATAAGGTTGAGAATATCTCTTAAGCAGGTTATCCCAGGGTTCTCAAAATTTGGGTTTATTATTGTTTTTTGGTCTACAGTAATAAAATATGAAAATAATTAATTTCAGAGAAACTCTTATTTCAACGATACCCTTGCTTGCTTCAGTCAATGTTAAAGAATATAAGGTTGAGAATATCTCTTAAGCAGGTTATCCCAGGGTTCTCAAAATTTGGGTTTATTATTGTTTTTTGGTCTACAGTAATAAAATATGAAAAAAATTAATTTCAAAGAAACTCTTATTTCAACGATACCCTTGCTTGCTTCAGTCAATGTTAAAGAATATAAGGTTGAGAATATCTCTTAAGCAGGTTATCCCAGGGTTCTCAAAATTTGGGTTTATTATTGTTTTTTGGTCTACAGTAATAAAAAATGAAAAAATTTAATTTCAAAGAAACTCTTATTTCAACGATACCCTTGCTTGCTTCAGTCAATGTTAAAGAATATAAGGTTGAGAATATCTCTTAAGCAGGTTATCCCAGGGTTCTCAAAATTTGGGTTTATTATTGTTTTTTGGTCTACAGTAATAAAATATGAAAAAAATTAATTTCAAAGAAACTCTTATTTCAACGATACCCTTGCTTGCTTCAGTCAATGTTAAAGAATATAAGGTTGAGAATATCTCTTAAGCAGGTTATCCCAGGGTTCTCAAAATTTGTGTTTATTATTGTTTTTTGGTCTACAGTAATAAAATATGAAAAAAATTAATTTCAAAGAAACTCTTATTTCAACGATACCCTTGCTTGCTTCAGTCAATGTTAAAGAATATAAGGTTGAGAATATCTCTTAAGCAGGTTATCTCAGGGTTCTCAAAATTTGGGTTTATTATTGTTTTTTGGTCTACAGTAATAAAATATGAAAATAATTAATTTCAGAGAAACTCTTATTTCAACGATACCCTTGCTTGCTTCAGTCAATGTTAAAGAATATAAGGTTGAGAATATCTCTTAAGCAGGTTATCCCAGGGTTCTCAAAATTTGGGTTTATTATTGTTTTTTGGTCTACAGTAATAAAATATGAAAAAAATTAATTTCAGAGAAACTCTTATTTCAACGATACCCTTGCTTGCTTCAGTCAATGTTAAAGAATATAAGGTTGAGAATATCTCTTAAGCAGGTTATCCCAGGGTTCTCAAAATTTGGGTTTATAATTGTTTTTTGGTCGACAGTAATAAAATATGAAAAAAATTAATTTCAAAGAAACTCTTATTTCAACGATACCCTTGCTTGCTTCAGTCAATGTTAAAGAATATAAGGTTGAGAATATCTCTTAAGCAGGTTATCCCAGGGTTCTCAAAATTTGGGGTTTATTATTGTTTTTTGGTCTACAGTAATAAAATATGAAAAAAATTAATTTCAAAGAAACTCTTATTTCAACGATACCCTTGCTTGCTTCAGTCAATGTTAAAGAATATAAGGTTGAGAATATCTCTTAAGCAGGTTATCCCAGGGTTCTCAAAATTTGGGTTTATTATTGTTTTTTGGTCTACAGTAATAAAATATGAAAAAAATTAATTTCAGAGAAACTCTTATTTCAACGATACCCTTGCTTGCTTCAGTCAATGTTAAAGAATATAAGGTTGAGAATATCTCTTAAGCAGGTTATTCCAGGGTTCTCAAAATTTGGGTTTATTATTGTTTTTTGGTCTACAGTAATAAAATATGAAAATAATTAATTTCAGAGAAACTCTTATTTCAACGATACCCTTGCTTGCTTCAGTCAATGTTAAAGAATATAAGGTTGAGAATATCTCTTAAGCAGGTTATCCCAGGGTTCTCAAAATTTGGGTTTATTATTGTTTTTTGGTCTACAGTAATAAAATATGAAAAAAATTAATTTCAGAGAAACTCTTATTTCAACGATACCCTTGCTTGCTTCAGTCAATGTTAAAGAATATAAGGTTGAGAATATCTCTTAAGCAGGTTATCTCAGGGTTCTCAAAATTTGGGTTTATTACTGTTTTTTGGTCTACAGTAATAAAATATGAAAAAAATTAATTTCAAAGAAACTCTTATTTCAACGATACCCTTGCTTGCTTCAGTCAATGTTAAAGAATATAAGGTTGAGAATATCTCTTAAGCAGGTTATCCCAGGGTTCTCAAAATTTGGGTTTATTATTGTTTTTTGGTCTACAGTAATAAAATATGAAAAAAATTAATTTCAGAGAAACTCTTATTTCAACGATACCCTTGCTTGCTTCAGTCAATGTTAAAGAATATAAGGTTGAGAATATCTCTTAAGCAGGTTATCCCAGGGTTCTCAAAATTTGGGTTTATTATTGTTTTTTGGTCTACAGTAATAAAATATGAAAATAATTAATTTCAGAGAAACTCTTATTTCAACGATACCCTTGCTTGCTTCAGTCAATGTTAAAGAATATAAGGTTGAGAATATCTCTTAAGCAGGTTATCCCAGGGTTCTCAAAATTTGGGTTTATTATTGTTTTTTGGTCTACAGTAATAAAATATGAAAAAAATTAATTTCAGAGAAACTCTTATTTCAACGATACCCTTGCTTGCTTCAGTCAATGTTAAAGAATATAAGGTTGAGAATATCTCTTAAGCAGGTTATCCCAGGGTTCTCAAAATTTGGGTTTATTATTGTTTTTTGGTCTACAGTAATAAAATATGAAAAAAATTAATTTCAGAGAAACTCTTATTTCAACGATACCCTTGCTTGCTTCAGTCAATGTTAAAGAATATAAGGTTGAGAATATCTCTTAAGCAGGTTATCCCAGGGTTCTCAAAATTTGGGTTTATTATTGTTTTTTGGTCTACAGTAATAAAATATGAAAATAATTAATTTCAGAGAAACTCTTATTTCAACGATACCCTTGCTTGCTTCAGTCAATGTTAAAGAATATAAGGTTGAGAATATCTCTTAAGCAGGTTATCCCAGGGTTCTCAAAATTTGGGTTTATTATTGTTTTTTGGTCTACAGTAATAAAATATGAAAATAATTAATTTCAGAGAAACTCTTATTTCAACGATACCCTTGCTTGCTTCAGTCAATGTTAAAGAATATAAGGTTGAGAATATCTCTTAAGCAGGTTATCCCAGGGTTCTCAAAATTTGGGTTTATTATTGTTTTTTGGTCTCCAGTAATAAAATATGAAAAAAATTAATTTCAAAGAAACTCTTATTTCAACGATACCCTTGCTTGCTTCAGTCAATGTTAAAGAATATAAGGTTGAGAATATCTCTTAAGCAGGTTATCAAGGGTTCTCAAAATTTGGGTTTATTATTTTTGTTTTTAAGTCTACAGTAATAAAATATGAAAAAAATTAATTTCAGAGAAACTCTTATTTCAACGATACCCTTGCTTGCTTCAGTCAATGTTAAAGAATATAAGGTTGAGAATATCTCTTAAGCAGGTTATCCCAGGGTTCTCAAAATTTGGGTTTATTATTGTTTTTTGGTCTACAGTAATAAAATATGAAAATAATTAATTTCAGAGAAACTCTTATTTCAACGATACCCTTGCTTGCTTCAGTCAATGTTAAAGAATATAAGGTTGAGAATATCTCTTAAGCAGGTTATCCCAGGGTTCTCAAAATTTGGGTTTATTATTGTTTTTTGGTCTACAGTAATAAAATATGAAAAAAATTAATTTCAGAGAAACTCTTATTTCAACGATACCCTTGCTTGCTTCAGTCAATGTTAAAGAATATAAGGTTGAGAATATCTCTTAAGCAGGTTATCCCAAGGTTCTCAAAATTTGGGTTTATTATTGTTTTTTGGTCTACAGTAATAAAACATGAAAAAAATTAATTTCAGAGAAACTCTTATTTCAACGATACCCTTGCTTGCTTCAGTCAATGTTAAAGAATATAAGGTTGAGAATATCTCTTAAGCAGGTTATCCCAGGGTTCTCAAAATTTGGGTTTATTATTGTTTTTTGGTCTACAGTAATAAAACATGAAAATAATTAATTTCAGAGAAACTCTTAGTTCAACGATACCCTTGCTTGCTTCAGTCAATGTTAAAGAATATAAGGTTGAGAATATCTCTTAAGCAGGTTATCCCAGGGTTCTCAAAATTTGGGTTTATTATTGTTTTTTGGTCTACAGTAATAAAATATGAAAATAATTAATTTCAGAGAAACTCTTATTTCAACGATACCCTTGCTTGCTTCAGTCAATGTTAAAGAATATAAGGTTGAGAATATCTCTTAAGCAGGTTATCCCAGGGTTCTCAAAATTTGGGTTTATTTTTGTTTTTTGGTCTACAGTAATAAAATATGAAAAAAATTAATTTCAGAGAAACTCTTATTCCAACGATACCCTTGCTTGCTTCAGTCAATGTTAAAGAATATAAGGTTGAGAATATCTCTTAAGCAGGTTATCCCAGGGTTCTCAAAATTTGGGTTTATTATTGTTTTTTGGTCTACAGTAATAAAATATGAAAATAATTAATTTCAGAGAAACTCTTATTTCAACGATACCCTTGCTTGCTTCAGTCAATGTTAAAGAATATAAGGTTGAGAATATCTCTTAAGCAGGTTATCCCAGGGTTCTCAAAATTTGGGTTTATTATTGTTTTTTTGATCTTCAGTAATAAAATATGAAAAAAATTAATTTCAAAGAAACTCTTATTTCAACGATACCCTTGCTTGCTTCAGTCAATGTTAAAGAATATAAGGTTGAGAATATCTCTTAAGCAGGTTATCCCAGGGTTCTCAAAATTTGGGTTTATTATTGTTTTTTGGTCTACAGTAATAAAATATGAAAATAATTAATTTCAGAGAAACTCTTATTTCAACGATACCCTTGCTTGCTTCAGTCAATGTTAAAGAAGATAAGGTTGAGAATATCTCTTAAGCAGGTTATCCCAGGGTTCTCAAAATTTGGGTTTATTATTGTTTTTTGGTCTACAGTAATAAAATATGAAAAAAATTAATTTCAGAGAAACTCTTATTCCAACTATACCCTTGCTTGCTTCAGTCAATGTTAAAGAATATAAGGTTGAGAATATCTCTTAAGCAGGTTATCCCAGGGTTCTCAAAATTTGGGTTTATTATTGTTTTTTGGTCTACAGTAATAAAATATGAAAACAATTAATTTCAGAGAAACTCTTATTTCAACGATACCCTTGCTTGCTTCAGTCAATGTTAAAGAATATAAGGTTGAGAATATCTCTTAAGCAGGTTATCCCAGGGTTCTCAAAATTTGGGTTTATTATTGTTTTTTGGTCTACAGTAATAAAATATGAAAATAATTAATTTCAGAGAAACTCTTATTTCAACGATACCCTTGCTTGCTTCAGTCAATGTTAAAGAATATAAGGTTGAGAATATCTCTTAAGCAGGTTATCCCAGGGTTCTCAAAATTTGGGTTTATTATTGTTTTTTGGTCTACAGTAATAAAATATGAAAAAAATTAATTTCAGAGAAACTCTTATTTCAACGATACCCTTGCTTGCTTCAGTCAATGTTAAAGAATATAAGGTTGAGAATATCTCTTAAGCAGGTTATCCCAGGGTTCTCAAAATTTGGGTTTATTATTGTTTTTTGGTCTACAGTAATAAAATATGAAAAAAATTAATTTCAGAGAAACTCTTATTTCAACGATACCCTTGCTTGCTTCAGTCAATGTTAAAGAATATAAGGTTGAGAATATCTCTTAAGCAGGTTATCCCAGGGTTCTCAAAATTTGGGTTTATTATTGTTTTTTGGTCAACAGTAATAAAATATGAAAAAAATTAATTTCAGAGAAACTCTTATTTCAACGATACCCTTGCTTGCTTCAGTCAATGTTAAAGAATATAAGGTTGAGAATATCTCTTAAGCAGGTTATCCCAGGGTTCTCAAAATTTGGGTTTATTATTGTTTTTTGGTCTACAGTAATAAAATATGAAAAAAATTAATTTCAGAGAAACTCTTATTTCAACGATACCCTTGCTTGCTTCAGTCAATGTTAAAGAATATAAGGTTGAGAATATCTCTTAAGCAGGTTATCCCAGGGTTCTCAAAATTTGGGTTTATTACTGTTTTTTGGTCTACAGTAATAAAATATGAAAAAAATTAATTTCAAAGAAACTCTTATTTCAACGATACCCTTGCTTGCTTCAGTCAATGTTAAAGAATATAAGGTTGAGAATATCTCTTAAGCAGGTTATCCCAGGGTTCTCAAAATTTGGGTTTATTATTGTTTTTTGGTCTACAGTAATAAAATATGAAAAAAATTAATTTCAGAGAAACTCTTATTTCAACGATACCCTTGCTTGCTTCAGTCAATGTTAAAGAATATAAGGTTGAGAATATCTCTTAAGCATTTTATCCCAGGGTTCTCAAAATTTGGGTTTATTATTGTTTTTTGGTCTACAGTAATAAAATATGAAAATAATTAATTTCAGAGAAACTCTTATTTCAACGATACCCTTGCTTGCTTCAGTCAATGCTAAAGAATATAAGGTTGAGAATATCTCTTAAGCAGGTTATCCCAGGGTTCTCAAAATTTGGGTTTATTATTTTTTTTTGGTCTACAGTAATAAAATATGAAAAAAATTAATTTCAGAGAAACTCTTATTTCAACGATACCCTTGCTTGCTTCAGTCAATGTTAAAGAATATAAGGTTGAGAATATCTCTTAAGCAGGTTATCCCAGGGTTCTCAAAATTTGGGTTTATTATTGTTTTTTGGTCTACAGTAATAAAATATGAAAATAAATAATTTCAGAGAAACTCTTATTTCAACGATACCCTTGCTTGCTTCAGTCAATGTTAAAGAATATAAGGTTGAGAATATCTCTTAAGCAGGTTATCCCAGGGTTCTCAAAATTTGGGTTTATTATTGTTTTTTGGTCAACAGTAATAAAATATGAAAATAATTAATTTCAGAGAAACTCTTATTTCAACGATACCCTTGCTTGCTTCAGTCAATGTTAAAGAATATAAGGTTGAGAATATCTCTTAAGCAGGTTATCCCAGGGTTCTCAAAATTTGGGTTTATTATTGTTTTTTGGTCTACAGTAATAAATTATGAAAAAAATTAATTTCAAAGAAACTCTTATTTCAACGATACCCTTGCTTGCTTCAGTCAATGTTAAAGAATATAAGGTTGAGAATATCTCTTAAGCAGGTTATCCCAGGGTTCTCAAAATTTGGGTTTATTATTGTTTTTTGGTCTACAGTAATAAAATATGAAAAAAATTAATTTCAGAGAAACTCTTATTTCAACGAGACCCTTGCTTGCTTCAGTCAATGTTAAAGAATATAAGGTTGAGAATATCTCTTAAGCAGGTTATCCCAGGGTTCTCAAAATTTGGGTTTATTATTGTTTTTCGGTCTACAGTAATAAAATATGAAAATAATTAATTTCAGAGAAACTCTTATTTCAACGATACCCTTGCTTGCTTCAGTCAATGTTAAAGAATATAAGGTTGAGAATATCTCTTAAGCAGGTTATCCCAGGGTTCTCAAAATTTGGGTTTATTATTGTTTTTTGGTCAACAGTAATAAAATATGAAAATAATTAATTTCAGAGAAACTCTTATTTCAACGATACCCTTGCTTGCTTCAGTCAATGTTATAGAATATAAGGTTGAGAATATCTCTTAAGCAGGTTATCCCAGGGTTCTCAAAATTTGGGTTTATTATTGTTTTTTGGTCTACAGTAATAAAATATGAAAAAAATTAATTTCAGAGATACTCTTATTCCAACGATACCCTTGCTTGCTTCAGTCAATGTTAAAGAATATAAGGTTGAGAATATCTCTTAAGCAGGTTATCCCAGGGTTCTCAAAATTTGGGTTTATTATTGTTTTTTGGTCTACAGTAATAAAATATGAAAAAAATTAATTTCAGAGAAACTCTTATTTCAACGATACCCTTGCTTGCTTCAGTCAATGTTAAAGAATATAAGGTTGAGAATATCTCTTAAGCAGGTTATCCCAGGGTTCTCAAAATTTGGGTTTATTATTGTTTTTTGGTCTACAGTAATAAAATATGAAAATAATTAATTTCAGAGAAACTCTTATTTCAACGATACCCTTGCTTGCTTCAGTCAATGTTAAAGAATATAAGGTTGAGAATACCTCTTAAGCAGGCTATCCCAGGCTTCTCAAAATTTGGGTTTATTATTGTTTTTTGGTCTACAGTAATAAAATATGAAAATAATTAATTTCAGAGAAACTCTTATTTCAACGATACCCTTGCTTGCTTCAGTCAATGTTAAAGAATATAAGGTTGAGAATATCTCTTAAGCAGGTTATCCCAGGGTTCTCAAAATTTGGGTTTATTATTGTTTTTTGGTCTACAGTAATAAAATATGAAAAAAATTAATTTCAGAGAAACTCTTATTTCAACGATACCCTTGCTTGCTTCAGTCAATGTTAAAGAATATAAGGTTGAGAATATCTCTTAAGCAGGTTATCCCAGGGTTCTCAAAATTTGGGTTTATTATTGTTTTTTGGTCTACAGTAATAAAATATGAAAATAATTAATTTCAGAGAAACTCTTATTTCAACGATACCCTTGCTTGCTTCAGTCAATGTTAAAGAATATAAGGTTGAGAATATCTCTTAAGCAGGTTATCCCAGGGTTCTCAAAATTTGGGTTTATTATTGTTTTTTGGTCTACAGTAATAAAATATGAAAAAAATTAATTTCAGAGAAACTCTTATTTCAACGATACCCTTGCTTGCTTCAGTCAATGTTAAAGAATATAAGGTTGAGAATATCTCTTAAGCAGGTTATCCCAGGGTTCTCAAAATTTGGGTTTATTATTGTTTTTTGGTCTACAGTAATAAAATATGAAAAAAATTAATTTCAGAGAAACTCTTATTTCAACGATACCCTTGCTTGCTTCAGTCAATGTTAAAGAATATAAGGTTGAGAATATCTCTTAAGCAGGTTATCCCAGGGTTCTCAAAATTTGGGTTTATTATTGTTTTTTGGTCTACAGTAATAAAATATGAAAATAATTAATTTCAGAGAAACTCTTATTTCAACGATACCCTTGCTTGCTTCAGTCAATGTTAAAGAATATAAGGTTGAGAATATCTCTTAAGCAGGTTATCCCAGGGTTCTCAAAATTTGGGTTTATTACTGTTTTTTGGTCTACAGTAATAAAATATGAAAAAAATTAATTTCAAAGAAACTCTTATTTCAACGATACCCTTGCTTGCTTCAGTCAATGTTAAAGAATATAAGGTTGAGAATATCTCTTAAGCAGGTTATCCCAGGGTTCTCAAAATTTGGGTTTATTATTGTTTTTTGGTCTACAGTAATAAAATATGAAAAAAATTAATTTCAGAGAAACTCTTATTTCAACGATACCCTTGCTTGCTTCAGTCAATGTTAAAGAATATAAGGTTGAGAATATCTCTTAAGCAGGTTATCCCAGGGTTCTCAAAATTTGGGTTTATTATTGTTTTTTGGTCTACAGTAATAAAATATGAAAATAATTAATTTCAGAGAAACTCTTATTTCAACGATACCCTTGCTTGCTTCAGTCAATGTTAAAGAATATAAGGTTGAGAATATCTCTTAAGCAGGTTATCCCAGGGTTCTCAAAATTTGGGTTTATTATTGTTTTTTGGTCTACAGTAATAAAATATGAAAAAAATTAATTTCAGAGAAACTCTTATTTCAACGATACCCTTGCTTGCTTCAGTCAATGTTAAAGAATATAAGGTTGAGAATATCTCTTAAGCAGGTTATCCCAGGGTTCTCAAAATTTGGGTTTATTATTGTTTTTTGGTCTACAGTAATAAAATATGAAAAAAATTAATTTCAGAGAAACTCTTATTTCAACGATACCCTTGCTTGCTTCAGTCAATGTTAAAGAATATAAGGTTGAGAATATCTCTTAAGCATTTTATCCCAGGGTTCTCAAAATTTGGGTTTATTATTGTTTTTTGGTCTACAGTAATAAAATATGAAAATAATTAATTTCAGAGAAACTCTTATTTCAACGATACCCTTGCTTGCTTCAGTCAATGCTAAAGAATATAAGGTTGAGAATATCTCTTAAGCAGGTTATCCCAGGGTTCTCAAAATTTGGGTTTATTATTTTTTTTTGGTCTACAGTAATAAAATATGAAAAAAATTAATTTCAGAGAAACTCTTATTTCAACGATACCCTTGCTTGCTTCAGTCAATGTTAAAGAATATAAGGTTGAGAATATCTCTTAAGCAGGTTATCCCAGGGTTCTCAAAATTTGGGTTTATTATTGTTTTTTGGTCTACAGTAATAAAATATGAAAATAAATAATTTCAGAGAAACTCTTATTTCAACGATACCCTTGCTTGCTTCAGTCAATGTTAAAGAATATAAGGTTGAGAATATCTCTTAAGCAGGTTATCCCAGGGTTCTCAAAATTTGGGTTTATTATTGTTTTTTGGTCAACAGTAATAAAATATGAAAATAATTAATTTCAGAGAAACTCTTATTTCAACGATACCCTTGCTTGCTTCAGTCAATGTTAAAGAATATAAGGTTGAGAATATCTCTTAAGCAGGTTATCCCAGGGTTCTCAAAATTTGGGTTTATTATTGTTTTTTGGTCTACAGTAATAAATTATGAAAAAAATTAATTTCAAAGAAACTCTTATTTCAACGATACCCTTGCTTGCTTCAGTCAATGTTAAAGAATATAAGGTTGAGAATATCTCTTAAGCAGGTTATCCCAGGGTTCTCAAAATTGGGTTTATTATTGTTTTTTGGTCTACAGTAATAAAATATGAAAAAAATTAATTTCAGAGAAACTCTTATTTCAACGAGACCCTTGCTTGCTTCAGTCAATGTTAAAGAATATAAGGTTGAGAATATCTCTTAAGCAGGTTATCCCAGGGTTCTCAAAATTTGGGTTATTATTGTTTTTTGGTCTACAGTAATAAAATATGAAAATAATTAATTTCAGAGAAACTCTTATTTCAACGATACCCTTGCTTGCTTCAGTCAATGTTAAAGAATATAAGGTTGAGAATATCTCTTAAGCAGGTTATCCAGGGTTCTCAAAATTTGGGTTTTTATTGTTTTTTGGTCAACAGTAATAAAATATGAAAATAATTAATTTCAGAGAAACTCTTATTTCAACGATACCCTTGCTTGCTTCAGTCAATGTTATAGAATATAAGGTTGAGAATATCTCTTAAGCAGGTTATCCCAGGGTTCTCAAAATTTGGGTTTATTATTGTTTTTTGGTCTACAGTAATAAAATATGAAAAAAATTAATTTCAGAGATACTCTTATTCCAACGATACCCTTGCTTGCTTCAGTCAATGTTAAAGAATATAAGGTTGAGAATATCTCTTAAGCAGGTTATCCCAGGGTTCTGGGTTTATTATTGTTTTTTGGTCTACAGTAATAAAATATGAAAAAAATTAATTTCAGAGAAACTCTTATTTCAACGATACCCTTGCTTGCTTCAGTCAATGTTAAAGAATATAAGGTTGAGAATATCTCTTAAGCAGGTTATCCCAGGGTTCTCAAAATTTGGGTTTATTATTGTTTTTTGGTCTACAGTAATAAAATATGCAAATAATTAATTTCAGAGAAACTCTTATTTCAACGATACCCTTGCTTGCTTCAGTCAATGTTAAAGAATATAAGGTTGAGAATACCTCTTAAGCAGGCTATCCCAGGCTTCTCAAAATTTGGGTTTATTATTGTTTTTTGGTATACAGTAATAAAATATGAAAATAATTAATTTCAGAGAAACTCTTATTTCAACGATACCCTTGCTTGCTTCAGTCAATGTTAAAGAATATAAGGTTGAGAATATCTCTTAAGCAGGTTATCCCAGGGTTCTCAAAATTTGGGTTTATTATTGTTTTTTGGTCTACACTAATAAAATATGAAAATAATGAATTTCAGAGAAACTCTTATTTCAACGATACCCTTGCTTGCTTCAGTCAATGTTAAAGAATATAAGGTTGAGAATATCTCTTAAGCAGGTTATCCCAGGGTTCTCAAAATTTGGGTTTATTATTGTTTTTTGGTCTACAGTAATAAAATATGAAAATAATTAATTTCAGAGAAACTCTTATTTCAACGATACCCTTGCTTGCTTCAGTCAATGTTAAAGAATATAAGGTTGAGAATATCTCTTAAGCAGGTTATCCCAGGGTTCTCAAAATTTGGGTTTATTATTGTTTTTTGGTCTACAGTAATAAAATATGAAAAAAATTAATTTCAGAGAAACTCTTATTTCAACGATACCCTTGCTTGCTTCAGTCAATGTTAAAGAATATAAGGTTGAGAATATCTCTTAAGCAGGTTATCCCAGGGTTCTCAAATTTGGGTTTATTATTGTTTTTTGGTCTACAGTAATAAAATATGAAAAAAATTAATTTCAGAGAAACTCTTATTTCAACGATACCCTTGCTTGCTTCAGTCAATGTTAAAGAATATAAGGTTGAGAATATCTCTTAAGCAGGTTATCCCAGGGTTCTCAAAATTTGGGTTTATTATTGTTTTTTGGTCTACAGTAATAAAATATGAAAATAATTAATTTCAGAGAAACTCTTATTTCAACGATACCCTTGCTTGCTTCAGTCAATGTTAAAGAATATAAGGTTGAGAATATCTCTTAAGCAGGTTATCCCAGGGTTCTCAAAATTTGGGTTTATTACTGTTTTTTGGTCTACAGTAATAAAATATGAAAAAAATTAATTTCAAAGAAACTCTTATTTCAACGATACCCTTGCTTGCTTCAGTCAATGTTAAAGAATATAAGGTTGAGAATATCTCTTAAGCAGGTTATCCCAGGGTTCTCAAAATTTGGGTTTATTATTGTTTTTTGGTCTACAGTAATAAAATATGAAAAAAATTAATTTCAGAGAAACTCTTATTTCAACGATACCCCTGCTTGCTTCAGTCAATGTTAAAGAATATAAGGTTGAGAATATCTCTTAAGCAGGTTATCCCAGGGTTCTCAAAATTTGGGTTTATTATTGTTTTTTGGTCTACAGTAATAAAATATGAAAATAATTAATTTCAGAGAAACTCTTATTTCAACGATACCCTTGCTTGCTTCAGTCAATGTTAAAGAATATAAGGTTGAGAATATCTCTTAAGCAGGTTATCCCATGGTTCTCAAAATTTGGGTTTATTATTGTTTTTTGGTCTACAGTAATAAAATATGAAAAAAATTAATTTCAGAGAAACTCTTATTTCAACGATACTCTTGCTTGCTTCAGTCAATGTTAAAGAATATAAGGTTGAGAATATCTCTTAAGCAGGTTATCCCAGGGTTCTCAAAATTTGGGTTTATTATTGTTTTTTGGTCTACAGTAATAAAATATGAAAATAATTAATTTCAGAGAAACTCTTATTTCAACGATACCCTTGCTTGCTTCAGTCAATGTTAAAGAATATAAGGTTGAGAATATCTTTTAAGCAGGTTATCCCAGGGTTCTCAAAATTTGGGTTTATTATTGTTTTTTGGTCTACAGTAATAAATTATGAAAAAAATTAATTTCAAAGAAACTCTTATTTCAACGATACCCTTGCTTGCTTCAGTCAATGTTAAAGAATATAAGGTTGAGAATATCTCTTAAGCAGGTTATCCCAGGGTTCTCAAAATTTGGGTTTATTATTGTTTTTTGGTCTACAGTAATAAAATATGAAAATAATTAATTTCAGAGAAACTCTTATTTCAACGATACCCTTGCTTGCTTCAGTCAATGTTAAAGAATATAAGGTTGAGAATATCTCTTAAGCAGGTTATCCCAGGGTTCTCAAAATTTGGGTTTATTATTGTTTTTTGGTCTACAGTAATAAAATATGAAAATAATGAATTTCAGAGAAACTCTTATTTCAACGATACCCTTGCTTGCTTCAGTCAATGTTAAAGAATATAAGGTTGAGAATATCTCTTAAGCAGGTTATCCCAGGGTTCTCAAAATTTGGGTTTATTATTGTTTTTTGGTCTACAGTAATAAAATATGAAAATAATTAATTTCAGAGAAACTCTTATTTCAACGATACCCTTGCTTGCTTCAGTCAATGTTAAAGAATATAAGGTTGAGAATATCTCTTAAGCAGGTTATCCCAGGGTTCTCAAAATTTGGGTTTATTATTGTTTTTTGGTCTACAGTAATAAAATATGAAAAAAATTAATTTCAGAGAAACTCTTATTCCAACGATACCCTTGCTTGCTTCAGTCAATGTTAAAGAATATAAGGTTGAGAATATCTCTTAAGCAGGTTATCCCAGGGTTCTCAAAATTTGGGTTTATTATTGTTTTTTGGTCTACAGTAATAAAATATGAAAATAATTAATTTCAGAGAAACTGTTATTTCAACGATACCCTTGCTTGCTTCAGTCAATGTTAAAGAATATAAGGTTGAGAATATCTCTTAAGCAGGTTATCCCAGGGTTCTCAAAATTTGGGTTTATTATTGTTTTTTGGTCTACAGTAATAAAATATGAAAATAATTAATTAATTCATTATTTTCATATTTTATTACTGTAGACCAAAAAACAATAATAAACCCAAATTTGAGAACCCTGGGATAACCTGCTTAAGAGATATTCTCAACCTTATATTCTTTAACATTGACTGAAGCAAGCAAGGGTATCGTTGAAATAAGAGTTTCTCTGAAATTAATTATTTTCATATTTTATTACTGTAGACCAAAAAACAATAATAAACCCAAATTTTGAGAAGCCTGGGATAGCCTGCTTAAGAGGTATTCTCAACCTTATATTCTTTAACATTGACTGAAGCAAGCAAGGGTATCGTTGAAATAAGAGTTTCTCTGAAATTAATTATTTTCATATTTTATTACTGTAGACCAAAAAACAATAATAAACCCAAATTTTGAGAACCCTGGGATAACCTGCTTAAGAGATATTCTCAACCTTATATTCTTTAACATTGACTGAAGCAAGCAAGGGTATCGTTGAAATAAGAGTTTCTCTGAAATTAATTTTTTTCATATTTTATTACTGTAGACCAAAAAACAATAATAAACCCAAATTTTGAGAACCCTGGGATAACCTGCTTAAGAGATATTCTCAACCTTATATTCTTTAACATTGACTGAAGCAAGCAAGGGTATCGTTGGAATAAGAGTATCTCTGAAATTAATTTTTTTCATATTTTATTACTGTAGACCAAAAAACAATAATAAACCCAAATTTTGAGAACCCTGGGATAACCTGCTTAAGAGATATTCTCAACCTTATATTCTATAACATTGACTGAAGCAAGCAAGGGTATCGTTGAAATAAGAGTTTCTCTGAAATTAATTATTTTCATATTTTATTACTGTTGACCAAAAAACAATAATAAACCCAAATTTTGAGAACCCTGGGATAACCTGCTTAAGAGATATTCTCAACCTTATATTCTTTAACATTGACTGAAGCAAGCAAGGGTATCGTTGAAATAAGAGTTTCTCTGAAATTAATTATTTTCATATTTTATTACTGTAGACCAAAAAACAATAATAAACCCAAATTTTGAGAACCCTGGGATAACCTGCTTAAGAGATATTCTCAACCTTATATTCTTTAACATTGACTGAAGCAAGCAAGGGTATCGTTGAAATAAGAGTTTCTCTGAAATTAATTTTTTTCATATTTTATTACTGTAGACCAAAAAACAATAATAAACCCAAATTTTGAGAACCCTGGGATAACCTGCTTAAGAGATATTCTCAACCTTATATTCTTTAACATTGACTGAAGCAAGCAAGGGTATCGTTGAAATAAGAGTTTCTTTGAAATTAATTTTTTTCATAATTTATTACTGTAGACCAAAAAACAATAATAAACCCAAATTTTGAGAACCCTGGGATAACCTGCTTAAGAGATATTCTCAACCTTATATTCTTTAACATTGACTGAAGCAAGCAAGGGTATCGTTGAAATAAGAGTTTCTCTGAAATTAATTATTTTCATATTTTATTACTGTTGACCAAAAAACAATAATAAACCCAAATTTTGAGAACCCTGGGATAACCTGCTTAAGAGATATTCTCAACCTTATATTCTTTAACATTGACTGAAGCAAGCAAGGGTATCGTTGAAATAAGAGTTTCTCTGAAATTATTTATTTTCATATTTTATTACTGTAGACCAAAAAACAATAATAAACCCAAATTTTGAGAACCCTGGGATAACCTGCTTAAGAGATATTCTCAACCTTATATTCTTTAACATTGACTGAAGCAAGCAAGGGTATCGTTGAAATAAGAGTTTCTCTGAAATTAATTTTTTTCATATTTTATTACTGTAGACCAAAAAAAAATAATAAACCCAAATTTTGAGAACCCTGGGATAACCTGCTTAAGAGATATTCTCAACCTTATATTCTTTAGCATTGACTGAAGCAAGCAAGGGTATCGTTGAAATAAGAGTTTCTCTGAAATTAATTATTTTCATATTTTATTACTGTAGAGAGAGATTCCCCAGGGTTCTCAAAATTTGGGTTTATTATTGTTTTTTGGTCTACAGTAATAAAATATGAAAAAAATTAATTTCAGAGAAACTCTTATTTCAACGATACCCTTGCTTGCTTCAGTCAATGTTAAAGAATATAAGGTTGAGAATATCTCTTAAGCAGGTTATCCCAGGGTTCTCAAAATTTGGGTTTATTATTGTTTTTTGGTCTACAGTAATAAAATATGAAAATAATTAATTTCAGAGAAACTCTTATTTCAACGATACCCTTGCTTGCTTCAGTCAATGTTAAAGAATATAAGGTTGAGAATATCTCTTAAGCAGGTTATCCCAGGGTTCTCAAAATTTGGGTTTATTATTGTTTTTTGGTCTACAGTAATAAATTATGAAAAAAATTAATTTCAAAGAAACTCTTATTTCAATGATACCCTTGCTTGCTTCAGTCAATGTTAAAGAATATAAGGTTGAGAATATCTCTTAAGCAGGTTATCCCAGGGTTCTCAAAATTTGGGTTTATTATTGTTTTTTGGTCTACAGTAATAAAATATGAAAAAAATTAATTTCAAAGAAACTCTTATTTCAACGATACCCTTGCTTGCTTCAGTCAATGTTAAAGAATATAAGGTTGAGAATATCTCTTAAGCAGGTTATCCCAGGGTTCTCAAAATTTGGGTTTATTATTGTTTTTTGGTCTACAGTAATAAAATATGAAAATAATTAATTTCAGAGAAACTCTTATTTCAACGATACCCTTGCTTGCTTCAGTCAATGTTAAAGAATATAAGGTTGAGAATATCTCTTAAGCAGGTTATCCCAGGGTTCTCAAAATTTGGGTTTATTATTGTTTTTTGGTCTACAGTAATAAAATATGAAAATAATTAATTTCAGAGAAACTCTTATTTCAACGATACCCTTGCTTGCTTCAGTCAATGTTAAAGAATATAAGGTTGAGAATATCTCTTAAGCAGGTTATCCCAGGGTTCTCAAAATTTGGGTTTATTATTGTTTTTTGGTCTACAGTAATAAAATATGAAAAAAATTAATTTCAGAGAAACTCTTATTCCAACGATACCCTTGCTTGCTTCAGTCAATGTTAAAGAATATAAGGTTGAGAATATCTCTTAAGCAGGTTATCCCAGGGTTCTCAAAATTTGGGTTTATTATTGTTTTTTGGTCTACAGTAATAAAATATGAAAATAATTAATTTCAGAGAAACTGTTATTTCAACGATACCCTTGCTTGCTTCAGTCAATGTTAAAGAATATAAGGTTGAGAATATCTCTTAAGCAGGTTATCCCAGGGTTCTCAAAATTTGGGTTTATTATTGTTTTTTGGTCTACAGTAATAAAATATGAAAATAATTAATTTCAGAGAAACTCTTATTTCAACGATACCCTTGCTTGCTTCAGTCAATGTTAAAGAATATAAGGTTGAGAATATCTCTTAAGCAGGTTATCCCAGGGTTCTCAAAATTTGGGTTTATTATTGTTTTTTGGTCTACAGTAATAAAATATGAAAAAAATTAATTTCAGAGAAACTCTTATTCCAACGATACCCTTGCTTGCTTCAGTCAATGTTAAAGAATATAAGGTTGAGAATATCTCTTAAGCAGGTTATCCCAGGGTTCTCAAAATTTGGGTTTATTATTGTTTTTTGGTCTACAGTAATAAAATATGAAAATAATTAATTTCAGAGAAACTCTTATTTCAACGATACCCTTGCTTGCTTCAGTCAATGTTAAAGAATATAAGGTTGAGAATATCTCTTAAGCAGGTTATCCCAGGGTTCTCAAAATTTGGGTTTATTATTGTTTTTTGGTCTACAGTAATAAAATATGAAAAAAATTAATTTCAAAGAAACTCTTATTTCAACGATACCCTTGCTTGCTTCAGTCAATGTTAAAGAATATAAGGTTGAGAATATCTCTTAAGCAGGTTATCCCAGGGTTCTCAAAATTTGGGTTTATTATTGTTTTTTGGTCTACAGTAATAAAATATGAAAAAAATTAATTTCAGAGAAACTCTTATTTCAACGATACCCTTGCTTGCTTCAGTCAATGTTAAAGAATATAAGGTTGAGAATATCTCTTAAGCAGGTTATCCCAGGGTTCTCAAAATTTGGGTTTATTATTGTTTTTTGGTCTACAGTAATAAAATATGAAAATAATTAATTTCAGAGAAACTCTTATTTCAACGATACCCTTGCTTGCTTCAGTCAATGTTAAAGAATATAAGGTTGAGAATATCTCTTAAGCAGGTTATCCCAGGGTTCTCAAAATTTGGGTTTATTATTGTTTTTTGGTCTACAGTAATAAAATATGAAAATAATTAATTTCAGAGAAACTCTTATTTCAACGATACCCTTGCTTGCTTCAGTCAATGTTAAAGAATATAAGGTTGAGAATATCTCTTAAGCAGGTTATCCCAGGGTTCTCAAAATTTGGGTTTATTATTGTTTTTTGGTCTACAGTAATAAAATATGAAAATAATTAATTTCAGAGAAACTCTTATTTCAACGATACCCTTGCTTGCTTCAGTCAATGTTAAAGAATATAAGGTTGAGAATATCTCTTAAGCAGGTTATCCCAGGGTTCTCAAAATTTGGGTTTATTACTGTTTTTTGGTCTACAGTAATAAAATATGAAAAAAATTAATTTCAAAGAAACTCTTATTTCAACGATACCCTTGCTTGCTTCAGTCAATGTTAAAGAATATAAGGTTGAGAATATCTCTTAAGCAGGTTATCCCAGGGTTCTCAAAATTTGGGTTTATTATTGTTTTTTGGTCTACAGTAATAAAATATGAAAAAAATTAATTTCAGAGAAACTCTTATTTCAACGATACCCTTGCTTGCTTCAGTCAATGTTAAAGAATATAAGGTTGAGAATATCTCTTAAGCAGGTTATCCCAGGGTTCTCAAAATTTGGGTTTAATATTGTTTTTTGGTCTACAGTAATAAAATATGAAAAAAATTAATTTCAAAGAAACTCTTATTTCAACGATACCCTTGCTTGCTTCAGCCAATGTTAAAGAATATAAGGTTGAGAATATCTCTTAAGCAGGTTATCCCAGGGCTCTCAAAATTTGGGTTTATTATTGTTTTTTGGTCTACAGTAATAAAATATGAAAAAAATTAATTTCAGAGAAACTCTTATTTCAACGATACCCTTGCTTGCTTCAGTCAATGTTAAAGAATATAAGGTTGAGAATATCTCTTAAGCAGGTTATCCCAGGGTTCTCAAAATTTGGGTTTATTATTGTTTTTTGGTCTACAGTAATAAAAATATGAAAAAAATTAATTTCAGAGAAACTGTTATTTCAACGATACCCTTGCTTGCTTCAGTCAATGTTAAAGAATATAAGGTTGAGAATATCTCTTAAGCAGGTTATCCCAGGGTTCTCAAAATTTGGGTTTATTATTGTTTTTTGGTCTACAGTAATAAAATATGAAAAAAATTAATTTCAAAGAAACTCTTATTTCAACGATACCCTTGCTTGCTTCAGTCAATGTTAAAGAATATAAGGTTGAGAATATCTCTTAAGCAGGTTATCCCAGGGTTCTCAAAATTTGGGTTTATTATTGTTTTTTGGTCTACAGTAATAAAATATGAAAAAAATTAATTTCAGAGAAACTCTTATTTCAACGATACCCTTGCTTGCTTCAGTCAATGTTAAAGAATATAAGGTTGAGAATATCTCTTAAGCAGGTTATCCCAGGGTTCTCAAAATTTGGGTTTATTATTGTTTTTTGGTCTACAGTAATAAAATATGAAAATAATTAATTTCAGAGAAACTCTTATTTCAACGATACCCTTGCTTGCTTCAGTCAATGTTAAAGAATATAAGGTTGAGAATATCTCTTAAGCAGGTTATCTCAGGGTTCTCAAAATTTGGGTTTATTATTGTTTTTTGGTCTACAGTAATAAAATATGAAAAAAATTAATTTCAGAGAAACTCTTATTTCAACGATACCCTTGCTTGCTTCAGTCAATGTTAAAGAATATAAGGTTGAGAATATCTCTTAAGCAGGTTATCCCAGGGTTCTCAAAATTTGGGTTTATTATTGTTTTTTGGTCTACAGTAATAAAATATGAAAATAATTAATTTCAGAGAAACTCTTATTTCAACGATACCCTTGCTTGCTTCAGTCAATGTTAAAGAATATAAGGTTGAGAATATCTCTTAAGCAGGTTATCCCAGGGTTCTCAAAATTTGGGTTTATTATTGTTTTTTGGTCTACAGTAATAAAATATGAAAAAAATTAATTTCAGAGAAACTCTTATTCCAACGATACCCTTGCTTGCTTCAGTCAATGTTAAAGAATATAAGGTTGAGAATATCTCTTAAGCAGGTTATCCCAGGGTTCTCAAAATTTGGGTTTATTATTGTTTTTTGGTCTACAGTAATAAAATATGAAAATAATTAATTTCAGAGAAACTCTTATTTCAACGATACCCTTGCTTGCTTCAGTCAATGTTAAAGAATATAAGGTTGAGAATATCTCTTAAGCAGGTTATCCCAGGGTTCTCAAAATTTGGGTTTATTATTGTTTTTTGGTCTACAGTAATAAAATATGAAAAAAATTAATTTCAAAGAAACTCTTATTTCAACGATACCCTTGCTTGCTTCAGTCAATGTTAAAGAATATAAGGTTGAGAATATCTCTTAAGCAGGTTATCCCAGGGTTCTCAAAATTTGGGTTTATTATTGTTTTTTGGTCTACAGTAATAAAATATGAAAATAATTAATTTCAGAGAAACTCTTATTTCAACGATACCCTTGCTTGCTTCAGTCAATGTTAAAGAATATAAGGTTGAGAATATCTCTTAAGCAGGTTATCCCAGGGTTCTCAAAATTTGGGTTTATTATTGTTTTTTGGTCTACAGTAATAAAATATGAAAAAAATTAATTTCAGAGAAACTCTTATTTCAACGATACCCTTGCTTGCTTCAGTCAATGTTAAAGAATATAAGGTTGAGAATATCTCTTAAGCAGGTTATCCCAGGGTTCTCAAAATTTGGGTTTATTATTGTTTTTTGGTCTACAGTAATAAAATATGAAAATAATTAATTTCAGAGAAACTCTTATTTCAACGATACCCTTGCTTGCTTCAGTCAATGTTAAAGAATATAAGGTTGAGAATATCTCTTAAGCAGGTTGTCCCAGGGTTCTCAAAATTTGGGTTTATTACTGTTTTTTGGTCTACAGTAATAAAATATGAAAAAAATTAATTTCAAAGAAACTCTTATTTCAACGATACCCTTGCTTGCTTCAGTCAATGTTAAAGAATATAAGGTTGAGAATATCTCTTAAGCAGGTTATCCCAGGGTTCTCAAAATTTGGGTTTATTATTGTTTTTTGGTCTACAGTAATAAAATATGAAAAAAATTAATTTCAGAGAAACTCTTATTTCAACGATACCCTTGCTTGCTTCAGTCAATGTTAAAGAATATAAGGTTGAGAATATCTCTTAAGCAGGTTATCCCAGGGTTCTCAAAATTTGGGTTTAATATTGTTTTTTGGTCTAGAGTAATAAAATATGAAAAAAATTAATTTCAAAGAAACTCTTATTTCAACGATACCCTTGCTTGCTTCAGTCAATGTTAAAGAATATAAGGTTGAGAATATCTCTTAAGCAGGTTATCCCAGGGTTCTCAAAATTTGGGTTTATTATTGTTTTTTGGTCTACAGTAATAAAATATGAAAAAAATTAATTTCAGAGAAACTCTTATTTCAACGATACCCTTGCTTGCTTCAGTCAATGTTAAAGAATATAAGGTTGAGAATATCTCTTAAGCAGGTTATCCCAGGGTTCTCAAAATTTGGGTTTATTATTGTTTTTTGGTCTACAGTAATAAAATATGAAAAAAATTAATTTCAGAGAAACTCTTATTTCAACGATACCCTTGCTTGCTTCAGTCAATGTTAAAGAATATAAGGTTGAGAATATCTCTTAAGCAGGTTATCCCAGGGTTCTCAAAATTTGGGTTTATTATTGTTTTTTGGTCTACAGTAATAAAATATGAAAAAAATTAATTTCAAAGAAACTCTTATTTCAACGATACCCTTGCTTGCTTCAGTCAATGTTAAAGAATATAAGGTTGAGAATATCTCTTAAGCAGGTTATCCCAGGGTTCTCAAAATTTGGGTTTATTATTGTTTTTTGGTCTACAGTAATAAAATATGAAAAAATTAATTTCAGAGAAACTCTTATTTCAACGATACCCTTGCTTGCTTCAGTCAATGTTAAAGAATATAAGGTTGAGAATATCTCTTAAGCAGGTTATCCCAGGGTTCTCAAAATTTGGGTTTATTATTGTTTTTTGGTCTACAGTAATAAAATATGAAAAAAATTAATTTCAGAGAAACTCTTATTTCAACGATACCCTTGCTTGCTTCAGTCAATGTTAAAGAATATAAGGTTGAGAATATCTCTTAAGCAGGTTATCCCAGGGTTCTCAAAATTTGGGTTTATTATTGTTTTTTGGTCTACAGTAATAAAATATGAAAAAAATTAATTTCAGAGAAACTCTTATTTCAACGATACCCTTGCTTGCTTCAGTCAATGTTAAAGAATATAAGGTTGAGAATATCTCTTAAGCAGGTTATCCCAGGGTTCTCAAAATTTGGGTTTATTATTGTTTTTTGGTCTACAGTAATAAAATGTGAAAATAATTAATTTCAGAGAAACTCTTATTTCAACGATACCCTTGCTTGCTTCAGTCAATGTTAAAGAATATAAGGTTGAGAATATCTCTTAAGCAGGTTATCCCAGGGTTCTCAAAATTTGGGTTTATTATTGTTTTTTGGTCTACAGTAATAAAATATGAAAAAAATTAATTTCAAAGAAACTCTTATTTCAACGATACCCTTGCTTGCTTCAGTCAATGTTAAAGAATATAAGGTTGAGAATATCTCTTAAGCAGGTTATCCCAGGGTTCTCAAAATTTGGGTTTATTATTGTTTTTTGGTCTACAGTAATAAAATATGAAAAAAATTTATTTCAAAGAAACTCTTATTTCAACGAGACCCTTGCTTGCTTCAGTCAATGTTAAAGAATATAAGGTTGAGAATATCTCTTAAGCAGGTTATCCCAGGGTTCTCAAAATTTGGGTTTATTATTGTTTTTTGGTCTACAGTAATAAAATATGAAAATAATTAATTTCAGAGAAACTCTTATTTCAACGATACCCTTGCTTGTTTCAGTCAATGTTAAAGAATATAAGGTTGAGAATATCTCTTAAGCAGGTTATCCCAGGGTTCTCAAAATTTGGGTTTATTATTGTTTTTTGGTCTACAGTAATAAAATATGAAAAAAATTAATTTCAGAGAAACTCTTATTTCAACGATACCCTTGCTTGCTTCAGTCAATGTTAAAGAATATAAGGTTGAGAATATCTCTTAAGCAGGTTATCCCAGGGTTCTCAAAATTTGGGTTTATTATTGTTTTTTGGTCTACAGTAATAAAATATGAAAAAAATTAATTTCAGAGATACTCTTATTCAACGATACCCTTGCTTGCTTCAGTCAATGTTAAAGAATATAAGGTTGAGAATATCTCTTAAGCAGGTTATCCCAGGGTTCTCAAAATTTGGGTTTATTATTGTTTTTTGGTCTACAGTAATAAAATATGAAAATAATTAATTTCAGAGAAACTCTTATTTCAACGATACCCTTGCTTGCTTCAGTCAATGTTAAAGAATATAAGGTTGAGAATATCTCTTAAGCAGGTTATCCCAGGGTTCTCAAAATTTGGGTTTATTATTGTTTTTTGGTCTACAGTAATAAAATATGAAAAAAATTAATTTCAAAGAAACTCTTATTTCAACGATACCCTTGCTTGCTTCAGTCAATGTTAAAGAATATAAGGTTGAGAATATCTCTTAAGCAGGCTATCCCAGGGTTCTCAAAATTTGGGTTTATTATTGTTTTTTGGTCTACAGTAATAAAATATGAAAATAATTAATTTCAGAGAAACTCTTATTTCAACGATACCCTTGCTTGCTTCAGTCAATGTTAAAGAATATAAGGTTGAGAATATCTCTTAAGCAGGTTATCCCAGGGTTCTCAAAATTTGGGTTTATTATTGTTTATTGGTCTACAGTAATAAAATATGAAAATAATTAATTTCAGAGAAACTCTTATTTCAACGATACCCTTGCTTGCTTCAGTCAATGTTAAAGAATATAAGGTTGAGAATATCTCTTAAGCAGGTTATCCCAGGGTTCTCAAAATTTGGGTTTATTATTGTTTTTTGGTCTACAGTAATAAAATATGAAAATAATTAATTTCAGAGAAACTCTTATTTCAACGATACCCTTGCTTGCTTCAGTCAATGTTAAAGAATATAAGGTTGAGAATATCTCTTAAGCAGGTTATCCCAGGGTTCTCAAAATTTGGGTTTATTATTGTTTTTTGGTCTACAGTAATAAAATATGAAAAAAATTAATTTCAGAGAAACTCTTATTTCAACGATACCCTTGCTTGCTTCAGTCAATGTTAAAGAATATAAGGTTGAGAATATCTCTTAAGCAGGTTATCCCAGGGTTCTCAAAATTTGGGTTTATTATTGTTTTTTGGTCTACAGTAATAAAATATGAAAAAAATTAATTTCAGAGAAACTCTTATTTCAACGATACCCTTGCTTGCTTCAGTCAATGTTAAAGAATATAAGGTTGAGAATATCTCTTAAGCAGGTTATCCCAGGGTTCTCAAAATTTGGGTTTATTACTGTTTTTTGGTCTACAGTAATAAAATATGAAAAAAATTAATTTCAGAGAAACTCTTATTTCAACGATACCCTTGCTTGCTTCAGTCAATGTTAAAGAATATAAGGTTGAGAATATCTCTTAAGCAGGTTATCCCAGGGTTCTCAAAATTTGGGTTTATTATTGTTTTTTGGTCTACAGTAATAAAATATGAAAAAAATTAATTTCAGAGAAACTCTTATTTCAACGATACCCTTGCTTGCTTCAGTCAATGTTAAAGAATATAAGGTTGAGAATATCTCTTAAGCAGGTTATCCCAGGGTTCTCAAAATTTGGGTTTATTATTGTTTTTTGGTCTACAGTAATAAAATATGAAAATAATTAATTTCAGAGAAACTCTTATTTCAACGATACCCTTGCTTGCTTCAGTCAATGTTAAGGAATATAAGGTTGAGAATATCTCTTAAGCAGGTTATCCCAGGGTTCTCAAAATTTGGGTTTATTATTGTTTTTTGGTCTACAGTAATAAAATATGAAAAAAATTAATTTCAGAGAAACTCTTATTTCAACGATACCCTTGCTTGCTTCAGTCAATGTTAAAGAATATAAGGTTGAGAATATCTCTTAAGCAGGTTATCCCAGGGTTCTCAAAATTTGGGTTTATTATTGTTTTTTGGTCTACAGTAATAAAATATGAAAATAATTAATTTCAGAGAAACTCTTATTTCAACGATACCCTTGCTTGCTTCAGTCAATGTTAAAGAATATAAGGTTGAGAATATCTCTTAAGCAGGTTATCCCAGGGTTCTCAAAATTTGGGTTTATTATTGTTTTTTGGTCTACAGTAATAAAATATGAAAAAAATTAATTTCAGAGAAACTCTTATTTCAACGATACCCTTGCTTGCTTCAGTCAATGTTAAAGAATATAAGGTTGAGAATATCTCTTAAGCAGGTTATCCCAGGGTTCTCAAATTTGGGTTTATTATTGTTTTTTGGTCTACAGTAATAAAATATGAAAAAAATTAATTTCAGAGAAACTCTTATTTCAACGATACCCTTGCTTGCTTCAGTCAATGTTAAAGAATATAAGGTTGAGAATATCTCTTAAGCAGGTTATCCCAGGGTTCTCAAAATTTGGGTTTATTATTGTTTTTTGGTCTACAGTAATAAATTATGAA
>CAVNZG010000043.1:0-12500 GCA_963693315.1 Diogma glabrata
AGTAATGTTTTAATGCGAATAAAGCTTTTTCAAAAAAATGTAATGTTACCGTTTTTCTTTTCTTTTTAAATATTTTGTTTCGGTAATGTTTTTTTCTATAATGACGTTATATACATTATTTTTTAAAAACATAGTTCGCTTTTTTTTATAGTTTAGCTCAGGTGTATAGCGCGCCTTAACTTCGTATAAGGCCATTATGAGACTATCAAATTTGTTTTAGTAAAAAAGTTTTGTTTTATATTTGATAATAAACGAAAAGCATATTATGCTATGTCAAATACGTTACCAAAGATTATTAACAATTTTGTGGAGGTTATATATTAATTATAGTAGTGCTATAAAGTATCGAAATCTGTAAAAAATTAGTGTATTGGTTTTTATAAAGTTTGAATAAAAATAGAGTAAAAATAAAGAAAACAATAATTTAAATTTATTTTTTTATTTTTTAAATTTTTCATTGGTCTTCAATGTTAATTTACAAAAATCATTATCAAATTGAAAAATACTCTTATACGTATTGCTAATTAAAATAGAACGATTAGAGGTAAAAAAATTGTCATCAAAACTGGATGAAAAACTAGCAAAGTTTATTTTACAACCTTTATGCTTGATTTATAGTCGGTAACTTTAACTTAACGTAAAGTACAAATGCATGAAAATGCACTAGAACATTTATAGTCGGTACGTAAACTTAACGTTAACTTAACGTAAAGTTCATTTCATTCTATCTTAAGGATTTTTTGACGTTTAATATAAAAACTGAAGAAAACTAATATTTAATTGCAAGTGTCCATAAAAATAAAATTTTATTTATTAAAAAATGCAAAAGATATAAAAAGAGCGACTTTAATTAAAGCCAAATATTAGCATGAAATTAATATGAAAATAAATTTTTTTATTTTTAAATTTTGTATCAAATGTTTATTTCGAAATTTATTATTTTAAATTTTGATTGTGAAATCAGTTTGTTACTTTTAAAGCATTGATTGATTTATAAAATTGATTACAAAACCAAAATTAATATCAAATCAAACGTCAAAGAATACCTAATTTCTTACCAACCTTAAATCAAAATTTTGTACAGAGTCTTAAGTTACGGTTAAGTTAAAATTAACGTCAACTCTCCAATTTCATGTCAAATTTTTTTTATTGACCAATATATAGATAGTGTGATATACGCCTCATAAATTTGGGTTAGCCAATAGATGGTGCCGTATTTGTATTTAAAAAATTGGTTTTAATGTTAAAGTCTTCCAAATACACAACGCTTGCTTTTTCCAATTGTCGTGTATTATTTTTTCATTGGTGATTGATTGGTGATAATTATTTTAATTGGTTTTTTTTAAATATCGGTTTATGCGCGTAGCTTGCTTTGATCAATGTTTTTTTTCGTTGAATATAATTTTATGAAATAGAAAAATGAATGTATAATATTTTATTAAAATAATATGTCAAATATTTTGAAATAGCACATTTTTTTGGAAATTTTAGGTGAAAAAGATGATGAACAATGTCGTTGAAGCTACAATTTTGAATGGAAAATTCAAAGTGGAAGATGTACTGTTGCTACGTATTTCAATGATCGCAACAGATATGGCATTTGAATTCAAACGTTTAGTTTCGAATGCGACTCGCTTTTGCAATGACCATCAACAACTCAAGACGAGTTTTCTTGAATTTTCTTTCTTATGAGATACCGACAATATGCGACGGGTTATAATGTTAAATAAACAAAAGGTTTACACTATTTGGTGTAAAATAAATAGTTTTTAGAGATTTTTAGAGTGATTAAGCTAAAGTAATTATTTTAATTCACATGAGTTTTGCAATTTTAAAGCATTTTTTATTTTCTCTCAGAAAAACTTCTTTAAAACAGTTTTTGTGTGTTTCGTGTCGGGAACAAATACAATTTACAATTGTATAATCACAGATGAAGAATTCAATTTAAATAAATATGCGATAATGAAGTTTCAATTTAGAAATTATCTGAACATGAAAATTGAAATATGTTTCGTTGTTGTTTCATCCACTGTGGCTGAGTCTGTAAGATGGCTTTGAACTATGATGTCTCTGATGAGCGTGAGTTCAATCCCGACAATAATTACTTATTATCGGGAATAATACTTTTAATAATTACTCACAAATTCGCTTAAAAATTAATATTCCATTAATGTTGTCCATATATGGAACATATATGCCAATATATTGACCGTGTGTAAGATATTAGTTTCGCATTGATTTGCAACATTCAATAATAATGACTTTAAAATGACTTAAAATGTTGACTAAATAGAAATATTTCTCATCCTATGAATTCAAATCCTATGAATTCATATACAAAAACTTCCAAATAATTTTGATTTTTTTTGCATCATTTCTTTTATTCCTTTTTTGCATCACTTCTTCTATACCTTCATCGAATGTACTGTCGCTATTCTTACTGCACTTGCTGACCATAAAACCATATACCGATCAAAATTTTTTGCAACGTTTTTAGTAACCTACCGGTAAAGAAAGCGTATATTAAACCGCATGAGCACTGTGAAAATTTGTGAATCGATTTTTGTTCCGTATAATGTTCTAAATAGAATACACACCTGAAAACTTATATAATCGCGTATTTTTTATATATTCTTTGTTTTATATATAATACTATTTTTTTATATTTTACTGATCAACTAGAGTGCTGATCCTTTTACATTGATATTAAAAAAAAAAATAGAAAACCATTTCTCATTACTACTCTTTGAAATTATTGCTACGTCAACAAAATGTATACACACAAACTTTATTTATAGGCGTAGCAAAGCACGCCGGGTCCCGCTAGTATATATATATATATATATATATATATATATATATATATATATATATATATATATATATATATATATATATATATATATATATATATATATATATATATATATATATATATATATATATATAGTTATGAGTCTTGGATCATAATAAAAATAAAAAAAATCAATTTTAATTTTTTTTATTAATTATTCCTTTATTTTATTTAGTTGTTTACAACTTTAAAGTTCACCTAAGACTAACTTAAACATTATTTATAATAAATTCATTACAATTTATAAAATGCTTAATTGCTAAAGTTAGTAATATAATATTTAATATAATGGTTATGGTCTTTGCAACATTCTTTGAGGTTCATGTTCTCAACATGTTTTGTCTTGTTAAAATGCTGACGTTAATATTTATATGTGAGAACTGAATGTTTGAATACGATTTGTAATGGAATGCTATAATATAACTCCTCCTGGGGGTGAAGAAAGGGCGTCCTCGGTCTTTGGTGTGATCCCACATTCCTTCAACAAGTCGGAAAATCTTTTTGCTTTTTCCGTTTTGTGTTCTTCTATTGCTGGTTTACTAGAGTTTTTTGTTGTAATTCTTGCACCGTTTCTACGAGTTATGATGTAGAACAGTAATATGATGATAACTATCGATGATGCAGAAATGCTTCCTGTCAACGTCCAGATCCAGGTTTGGTGATTTGCTTGTCTTAAATATACATTTCTTAGCTTTTTCCTGTTTTCAATATTTTCTTGATTGATGGTTTCAATATTCAAGGTTGATATAAGCTTTCGTGTTGTTCGAATGTTATGCAGAGCACCTTGAATTTCTTGTATTTGACTTCTTATTTCGTATGAATGGAATTTTCTGTTGTTAAATGTTATTGTACAATTCCAAAAATTTATCAGAAAGTTTCCTGTAAGTGTTCGGTTATGAGGTCCACAATTTGAAGATAAACTTTCGTTCTTTGCATTATTTACTAAAAGTTTGTTTTCAGAAATATATTGTATTGATGTATCCATATCTGCTGTCACATTACATTGGCTATCTGTTCCCATGATTAGTGGCTTAATGCAGTTATCTCGAAATTCTTTAATTTTTGAATGTTTTTGGACGTAATCAGCATAATTTATCGTTGTAAATATTCGTTGTTTTGATTTTATTACGTGTTGTGGGTAGTTATTAATGATTGTATTATTAATAACCAACGGTACGATCATTATTGCTGTTGATTCTTCTTTCTCCAGTTTTGGCACTTGTAGTATATAGAGTAGTGTTTCATGATTTACAGCAATTTTGGGGATAACATACTGTAGAGCTTCATCTGGTAATGTTATGTTAACACCCTGGTCAACTAATAAATCTTTGACAGAGAGGATTTCTTTCAAAGACAAAATTTTGTTGCTTGGTAGTTCTAATTTAGTTCTGACTATCGCATCTTGGATGTCTTCTAATATGGTGTTGATGGTGTCAATATTAATTATTGTTGCTATCATCTCTATTTCGGACAGAAGTATTTTGTTAGACATCGCTGTAGATTTTACTGCTTTATTAACTGTATCCGTAAGGAGTTGGATTCTTTTATTAATCTGTTCATTTATTTTCCATTGTTGGTTATTTTCACTAATCAGCTCGTTCATTGTACTATTGATTATTCGTAGATCTTGAGCATCTGGGTTGCCTGCTAACCACTTCCATGCTGAACCTAAAGAATCCCATCTTCTATATCTTCCATGTTGTATAGGTTTTATTTGGTTGAAATTATTGACCAGTTTTTTAACTTTTTGTTGTATTATATTGTGTAATTCTAACTTATCGTCTATTTTGTTAGTAACTATTCTACTGATTGACCCTATAGTTAATTCTAAATTTGTCAAATTTATCGGATGGATAATTCTAATATTTCCAATTTGAATTTTACATTTATTTAATTCTAATAATAAAACTGGGTCATTATTTAAGTTTTTAATTTCCAATTTTTGATTATTACAGTACTTGAGAGTAATAATTAGTATAATCATTTTTAGTATTGCATACATTTTATCTTTAATTAATTTTTATTTTTGCAAAATGATTTAAATTTAATTTTATTGAAAATATATTAATTGATTTAAAAGAAAATTTATTTTAAAAGAAAATTTTATTTTTAGAAAATTATTGAAATTTAACTGTATTGATTTACTTATATTGAAAATATTTTTTACTGATTTAAATATGAATATTGCAATAAGCTTGTATCTTTGTGATATTTTATTTTAAAGGAAAATTTTATTTCTTTGAAAATGATTTAAATTTAATTATATTGAAAATATATTGATTTTATTAAAATATATTGAATATTGATTTAATTATATTAAAAAAAATATTTATTGATACATTGATTAAAATTTGTTCAAAACACAAAAAAAGTGTAGTTCTTCTGAAATAATAGAGAGAATAAAATTAAGTTATATTAGTTTTCTTTAGTCTTTTTAATTTATTTTTATTCCGTTTTATGTTTTTATTAATTTTAAATGTTTTCAATGCTACATCTTGGACTTTAACATGCAACCCTCTTGGTTGAGTTTTCGATCTAATATTTGGTTTAAGAAATACTACTTGGTTTTCTGTTAAACCAGGTGGTTTTTCTTTTTTCTCATTTTGCTTTTCCATTTTCTTTGCTGCTATCTCTAAATTGTTTTTCACCTCTAGGAATATATTAGTCGCATGTGCTTGAATTTCTATTGGGCTTGTTAAGTTATTTTGATTAAATATAACTTCATTTGGCGTGAAGCCTGTGGCTGAATGTACAGAATTATTGTAAAGTGCAACCGACAATTCTATGGCAGCTGAAGTATTTGGAGTTACAAGTTTTTCCTTGTTTGTGTTGAATATCTCTATTATTGTTGCATGCGTTTTCTCAATCTGTCCATTAGATTCTGAGGAGGATGCATATTCTATTTTAACGTTAAGTTTATTTAGATATTCTTTGAATTGTGCTGATTGAAAAGTGGTTTCATGATCAGAAATTATGGTGTTCGGAATTCCGAAAAGTGTAAAGTATCTATTTAGAGCGTTGGTAATATCGACTAAATTTTTGGTGTTAATTTGAATCATTTGAAGGTGTTTGGAAAACGAATCTATTACCGATAAGAAACTATTTTTATTTATACTAAAGATATCAATATGTATTCGCTCTAATGGTTTTTTTGTAATAGGTCTTGCAGATATTTTTATGTTATATGGTTTGCGATCATATTTATGTGAATTGCATATATTACAAGCGTTTATGTGATTTCTTATTTTGTTAAGCATTTTTGGGAAAAATACGATCTCTTTAGTTGGCTCTTTACCTCTTTTATTCCTCGATGTGCTCTCTCATGTTCTTTGACTATAATTGTGTCTTGTCTATTTTCATTCATTACATCTTCAACAATTTTTGTGACGAAAACAAAATGACCTCGTTGTAAAAAATTTTTTCTAAATGATTCCTGTATTAATCCGTATAAATTTTCTGGAGCTAAGATAGCGGATTGTTTGCCATTGTGATATTTTTTTAAAAATTCAGTTATATCGTTTTCTTCGAAAGCTGTTTTTGAAAAGATAATTCTTTTAAAATTTGGGAAAAGGTCTTCTATGATTATTGTATCTAGTCTAGAAATTTTGAAAATTATTTGATTTCTGTAATAGTTAATTGGGCGATCTGCGAAATGAATAAAGTAGTCATCTGACGTACTTGCGGAGTGAACAGTTTCTATTTCGTCCGAAGGGTGAGAATTTCCTTGAATTTCTTCAGATTCCCGTGAAGTGTTTTCTGAGAATTCGTTCATGTGCACTTCGTTTAATTCATTTTCTTTTGGAATTCTGCTTAATGCATCTGCCACTACATTTGCTTTTCCCTCTTTGTATATTATGTCGTAATCGAAATTTTCTAATTCTAGTCTCCATCTTAAGATTTTGGAGTTTTTCTCTGATGTTTTGATAAAAATTAGCGGTTTATGATCCGTTACTAGTGTAAACTTATTACCGTACAGGTAGTGTTTGTATTTCTTCACGGCCCATATTATGGCTAATGCCTCTTTTTCATTTGTTGCATATTTAGTCTCTGTTGAATTTAGTGTGCGAGATGCGAATGCAGTAGGTCTTTCAATTTTATTTTGGATCTGTGACAGAACTGCGCCTAAAGCGTAATCTGAAGCGTCTGTTGTCAATATAAAGGGCTTTGAGAAATCTGGATACGTTAGTATCTGATCCGTCGCTATTGTAGTTTTTAATGTCTCAAATGATGAAATATATTCTGGGTCCGTCAAATTAATTGGAATGTCTTTTTTCAAATATTTTGTCATATTTCTTGAGATTTTAGAATAGTCCTTTATGAACCTCCTATAATACCCTGATAGTCCTAAAAACTGTTTGATTTCCTTTTGATTTTTGGGTAATGGCCAGTCTAAAATCTTTTGTATTTTGTCTTTGTTGGGTTTCACTCCTTCTGGTGTTATGACATGGCCTCTCCAGTTGGATTTTGAGATTAAGTTCTGAAAGTCTTTTTAAAACAATTCTTAAATTTCCTAAATGATTTTCTAAAGATTCCCCTACTATAACTATGTCGTCCATGTATACGTGACAGATTCTACCAATTAAACCTTGTAATACGTTGTTCATGGCACGTTGGAAAGTCGCTGGACCATTTTTCAGGCCAAAAGGCATTCGACAAAACTCGAAGTGGCCTTTATCTGTTTAGAAAGCTGTTTTTAATTGCGATTTCTTTTCCATTGGTATTTGATGGAAACCGGATTTTAGATCGAGTGTGGTGAAATAAATTGATTTTCCTAAACTATCTAATATGTCCTCGATTTGTGGTATTGGGAATTTGTCGTCAACTGTTTTTTCGTTGAGTTTCCTGTAGTCGATCACAACTCTTACCTTTTTTATGCCTGAGTTATCACATTTCTTGGGAACGACCCAGATTGGTGCCGAGTATGGACTATTTGAGTTTTGAATGATACCGCTATGCAACATTTCTTGGATTTGATCTTCAACATCCCCTTTAAAATGGTACGGGTATCTAAACGTTTTCGTATATACGGGTGTTTCGTCTCGGGTTTGAATCTCGTGTTTAATTGCTGTTGTTGCAGATAATTTCTCATTCTGCTTTAACAATACACTTTGATTTCTATAAATTGTTGCAATTAACGCTGTCTCTTCGTTTTTGTTAAGATGTTCTGTTCTAATTACTTTTTTAATATCGTCTTTACTAATTAATTGATTGCCATAGATAGGAATTGGAGTTATTGTTTCAAAATTATTGACAATTAATTTTAACTTTGGAAGTTTTTTAGGTATTTGTGGTTCGTTTGTTAGAATTTTTATTGTAGTTTTACCGTTTTTAGAAGTATAAATGCCTGGTTGTACAACAATGTCTTCATTGACATTTTCAAATTTCGGTACCAACCATTCACCATCGTTGGTTGTATTAAATGTAACAATATGATTATATACATTTCCCATCGGATAATAACGGTTGAAACTAAATTTGTGATTATTTAAAATTATTGAATTAGTTTGATAATCAATCCTCGCGCTTAGCTTGGCCATTGATTCTGAACCGAGAATTCCATCAAAAAATTTGTGGAATTCTAACTCATAATACGTTTGTTTTGGAATATTTTTTTCTAAAAAATTTATTTTATATTTATTTTCTACTAAATGGTTCCCTAAAATATTTTTTACATATGTTTTTTGCTTTTGCAATAAATTCTCTGAAATGATACCAGGTTTTATTACGTTTTTATTTGCTCCGGTATCGATTAGCAATTTTACATTATTACATATTAGATACGGAAGAAAATTTAGTCTTCCGTGTCTGAATCCCGTTCTAAATGAAAATTTTCCAAATTTGGATCAGTATAATTTTCACTATTTTCTGAATTTGGATCAATAAAATCTTCACTATTTTCTGAACCTAATCCTTCGATCTGTTTTTCATTTTCGGAATAAATCTCGTAATTATTAATAAGTTTCCTGTTAAATGTTTGTCTTGATCGCATGGATAAATCGACGCCCATAGGAATTGGCCTGTCTTTTGCCGAATTACTTTGTTTTTTTTCGTATGTTGGGTGCAATTGATTATTTCTTTGTTGAAATACATTAGGTTTATTTGGGAATATAACACCCGAATTATGTTTGATTGGGATATGTTGGGATAACTGCTGGTTTGTTCTCCTTGAGTTATTCGAAATTAATTCATTGCAGTTAAATTTGCATAGAAAAGCATACGCTTCTTCTATATCTTTTGGTTTTGCTGCTTGTGCATAGCCAAAATATGGTTTTCTAAGACCTGATATAAATGCGGCTAATGCATCTTCATCAATGAATGCATTAATGGCATGCCAGGCATTATTGTATGTTTGGTTTTGTTTAGATAAAGATCTTATGTTAAGCATTATTTCTTTAATTTTATTAAAATATCCGTGGATACTTAAATTTTCGGTTTGTTTAGTCGCCCAAAGTTGCGACTTATAGAAAGAAAGTTCTTGCCGGTCACCCAAGGCTTCCTGCAGAATTTCTTTTGTTTCCCTAAAGGTTTTAGGATTGCCAGCCAGACAAAGTATGTCTTTGGCTTTTCCTTCTATTTTATTATTAATTGCTTGCAAATACAAGCTATATTGTTGTTCGGATACAAGTGGCTCGAAAACACTAAGTGTATCATCGACGGTCTTGATCCATGATGATAATTGTTTTCGATTTCCATCGAACTTCGGAATTGACTTTATTGGATCTGGAATCCTAAATAAGTCTAGAACGTTTACCATATTGTTAACTACATGTTCTTGTTCATGTGTTACTGGTGGTTGTTCCATTTTTTGATTAAGGTATGCCAATAATTGGTCATGTTCACCTTGTTTTTGGGTTATATTTTGTAATTGTAAACCAATTGCTTTAATTTGTTCTACAACTTGTTGATCCATTTCTGAGTTTGAGTTGGTTTCTCTTGAATCTTCGTCAATATTTCTATTTTGATCAAAGATTTTTGCCAATTTTTTTCTCATATACTATAAATTTGGATCTAATATTTCTATCTCTATCTAGTAGTGGATAGTAGACAGGTCGGCGTCTATCTTGTAGTGCGCTCGTTTGTCTAAATTGGTAACACAATTCTAATTCAATTTATTTACGTGTATTTATGAAAATATGCCTATCTTGTAGTACACTTTTTCCCGGAAATTTGAAATTTAATTAACCGTTAACACACGTATTATCATTTAAAAAAAAAATCTCACTTTTTGTTAAAAAAAATTTGTTTAAAGATTTCACTAAATAAAAATTAAATTTAAAATTGCTTACCTGGTCGTGTTGAGCTGGTCCTAAATGAAGTTTATGATGCAATGTGGTGGAAACTCAAATCCTCTCAGCGCTTTCCTCTTGGGTAAACTTCAGCCAGAGATGTCAAAAAAATTCAATTTTCTCGACGGGTTCACTTCGGAGTTGGTTTTTATTCGCCAATCACTACACTACACTACACTATATTATTCACTTAACCGCACGGCTGCGCCAGTTATGAGTCTTGGATCATAATAAAAATAAAAAAAATCAATTTTAATTTTTTTTATTAATTATTCCTTTATTTTATTTAGTTGTTTACAACTTTAAAGTTCACCTAAGACTAACTTAAACATTATTTCTAATAAATTCATTTCAATTTATAAAATGCTTAATTGCTAAAGTTAGTAATATAATATTTAATATAATGGTTATGGTCTTTACAACATTCTTTGAGGTTCATGTTCTCAACATGTTTTGTCTTGTTAAAATGCTGACGTTAATATTTATATGTGAGAACTGAATGTTTGAATACGATTTGTAATGGAATGCTATAATATAACTATATATATATATATATATATATATATATATATATATATATATATATATATATATATATATATATATATATATATATATATATATATATATATATATATATATATATATATATATATATATATATATATATATATATATATATATATATATATATATATATATATATATATATATATATATATATATATATATATATATATATATTATATATATATATATATATATATATATATATATATATATATATATATATATATATATATATATATATATATATATATATATATATATATATATATATATATATATATATATATATATATATATATATATATATATATATATATATATATATATATATATATATATATATATATATATATATATATATATATATATATATATATATATATATATATATATATATATATATATATATATATATATATATATTAGGGTGGCCCTTAGATTACACTAGAATTTTTTTTTTCATTGTACAGTTTGCGGCACCCTCCCATTTCGTGTGAATACTCATAAAAATATTATTTGCAAAATCTGATATCAATCGGTCAATTCTAAGACGTGCCTCCGACCACTTAAAGTTGAGAAGTTTTGTTCTGGACCCTAAAAAAAAATTTTTTTTTTTTTTGTGCGACACCCTCTCATTTCGTGTCAATACCCATAAAATAATTATGTGTAAAAATTGAAATCAATCGTTCAACTCTAAGGGGTGCCCCCGGCCACCTGAAGTTGAGAGGTTTGGTTGTGGCCATTACAAAGAAAAACTTAAATTTTTGTACGACACCCTCCCATTTGGTGTCAATACCCATAAAAATATTGTGTGTAAAATTTGAAATCAATCGGTCAACTCTAAGAGGTGTTCCCGGCCACTTGGAGTTGAGAGGTTTTGTTGTGGCCATTATGAAGAAAAATTTAAATTTTTTGTACCACACCATCCGATTTGGTGTCGATACCCATAAAAATTCTATGTGTAAAATTTGAAATCCATCGGTCAACTCTAAGGGGTGCCTACGGCACCTTAAGTTGAGGGGTTTTGTTGTGGCCATTATAAAGAAAAATTTAAATTTTTTGTACGACACCCTCCAATTTGATGTCGATACCCATAAAAATATTATGTTTAAAATTAGAAATCCATCGGTCAACTCTAAGGAGTGCCCCTGGCCACTTAAAGCTGAGAGGTTTGGTTGTGGCCATTACAAAGAAAAATTTTAATTTTTTGTACGACACCCTTCCATTTGGTGTCGATACCCATAAAAATATTATTTGTAAAATTTGAAATCAATCGGTCAATTCTAAGACGTGCCTCCGGCCACTTAAAGTTGAGAAATTTTGTTCTGGACCTTTAAAAAAAAATATTTATTTTTTGTGCGACACTCTCCCATTTCATGTCAATATGGGTATTGAAAAAATGATGTGTAAAATTTGAAATCAATCGTTCAACTCTAAGGCGTGCCCCCGGCCACTTAAACTTGAAAAGTTTTGTTCTGGCTATTACAAAGAAAAATTCAAATTGTTTGTACAGCACCCTCCCATTACGTGTGAATACCCGTAAAAATGTTATTTGCAAGATTTGAAATCAATCGGTCATTTTTAAGGCGTGCCCCCAGCCACTTAGAGTTGAGAGGTTTTGTTCTGGCCATTATGAAGAAAAATTTAAATTTTTTGTACGACACTCTCCCATTTCATGTCAATACCCGTAAAAATATTATTTGCAAAATTTTAAATCAATTGGTCAATTCTAAGACGTGCCTCCGGCCACTTAAAGTTGAGAAATTTTGTTCTGGACCTTAAAAAAAAAT
>CAVNZG010000043.1:17500-78994 GCA_963693315.1 Diogma glabrata
CAATATTTTGAGAATTTAGGAAAAAGTTGGAATTTTTGGGATATATTTATAATTTTGAAAAAAAATTCAATTTTTGATTTTGTTATAATTTTTAAAATATTTTTAGAATTTTGAAAAAAAATTGTATTTTTGATTTTTTTATAATTTAAAATTTTTTGAATAAATTTAAATTTTGAATTTTGTAATAATTTCTGGACTATTTTTAGAATTTTGAAAAAAAAGTTTAAATTTTAGATTTTATTATAATTTTTGGAATATTTTTGGATTTGTGAAAGAAATCTGAATTTTTGATTTTGTAACATTTCTCGAAACCCTAAATAGAAAGGATTTGGAGTAGTATGCTGAGTGTAACACATTTTCACTAAATTATGTAAATATATGATCTGTTATAATTTTCCGGCAACGAATTGATGTATCGTGTTAGTTTTGTAATAAATTTCTAAACAGAGATAAAATACTTGTGCTTATACAAAGAGTTTTATGTTTGATATACATCGCTGCCAATAACTAAAAACAATGTCCTCATAAAAGTTTTATGCCGAAAACTATATCAAAATCCTTAACCAAAACCGAAGTCTTGATATCTCAGAGCAGTAAGATTTCAGCCCCTTCATATTTTTCTTTTTAAAATTTGTTTGATATCTGTTTGTAATTAGTTTGTTTTGTTTAAACTAATCTGACACAAAACTGTCTGATCTCGAAATCTACGTATTTCTAGCGGACATCCTGACGCTCGGACTTTTTTTCATAGTTCGTTACTTTGATTTAAAAACTTTATAAAATTTAATGAAAATACCATAGCAACAACAATTTGTAATTCTTTTACACTAGTGGAAAAGAACCCATTTTCATAGGGGATTAAGCGTGACGAAAATAGACTTTTCATATGCTATCATAGAAAAATATATATATTTCGTATGGAAAAATATTGTAAAAAATGGAAAAAACCGAAAACCACTTTTTCATAATCGATTTTTAAGTTAATCTTGAGAATTTTTTATTTTTTATGATTCGGCAATTGGTAGCCAAAGTTACTCATGTTTCGCCAACCGTAAAACTGTGCCGCCACCCGGTGTCATCCCCACAGAGAAATTTCAATTTTCGAAACAGTAGATATTTCTATTTTGTCATTGTCTATGAGATTTATTCGAAATCAGAGAGGGTTAGGAACATCGATGTTGCGGTAGTAAGCTTCAATGTTCATGCAATAAAACGCATATACAATAAACAAAGAAATAAGGGCAAGGCGCAACATTTTATTGGACACTGGCGGCACCTGTTACAGAAATATACTGACTCACTATATTTTTGTGGTTATAATAATATTCTTCACCTACATATACTAAAGTTAAGATTTTAGAAAGTACTTTAATGGTTACTGATTTCATACAACTTAAACTCGTGACTGACGCGTCTGGTTACAAAATGTGCGTGACTGACGATCGCACAACTTATTTTTTATCAATATACTGCTTTCAACTTAATTTTCAGGTTTTAGAAAGGCGTTGCAAGGTATATGTTTTTTTTTACAAAATTGGAGTCACTCTTACACTGAACGCTAATGCATTCGGCTGACTGACGGCATATTATTTCTTTACTCCAAGTCACATAATATTAAAAATTGAGCCTTTAGAAAGTACTTGCAATTTTTTGTCACATGCTCCCCGACTATAATGAACATAATGTGCTTGCAGTATACCCAGTCCACATTAAAAATCTACTGAATGCGACTAATGAAGTTCATCTTATTTGAACGAGGTTTTTGTCCCTTACCCAACATTATAGAAGAAGTAGAAATCACCAGGTGTCGATATAATCTCCACAGACTTAACTTACTCGATAAGTTTTATATGCATCCACCATCCACTACATAAAGTGTTTTTACAATTTATCGACCACATTGGTTGACTATCGGTTAAATTGAACAGCAGGGTGTGTTTTTGGTTGCTAATATTTTGCATAAAACACTTTGACCTTGATAGGAGTCGATCAATTCAACTCAAACGTGCTCTACTATGCAAATCTATTACAGTTTAAATAATTCAATTTCAAGATGTTTTAATCGTTCACTGAAATAAAAAATTCGTTTATTTTGTGCCAACCGAATATTTCCTGCCACTTTGATATCTCATTTCACTGCTGTGTCTTCATATTTTGTTTTTGTTTTGTTTTGACAACCGAATTTGTTTTTATGGTGACTGCATAGGTTAGCACAAAAGAGAGTGTTATTGTAAAGAGAGAGAGACCGAATCACTGTTAGTAATTAGTATTGTCGTTGTCTTGCTTGCTTTTGGCGTTTGAGATTTTTTGAAATCTCGTAAATACAAAAATGATTATGAACGTTTTGTTATCTAAAAGTTTGACATATTATGGAAACTAAACTATATATCCAGTGGCGTAGCTAGCATGGGTGGCACCCGGGGCGGATATTGTGGTGTCACTCCAAAAATAAAAACTGTCAATAATAATAAAAAGCCGATTAACGTAATTTATAATTTTTTTAATTAATACAAATGAGCATTATTATTATAAGCCCGCAAGTAATTTTTAACTAATTTTAATTTGCTGAAACTCCTCTCACACGAAGCCACTGATACGCAAATAGTCATAAATAACTTTAGTGCGACCGTAAGATTCGGAAGAAATTCTAAAAAATCCCATTCTACGATGAATTTCAAAAATTCTAGGTACACCCAGTTAGAAACTGTAACATTGGCCGCTTTTAAATGCCTCCTCACCCTTTGTATCTCTATGAGGAGTTCTGTTGCCAATACCGCATCATAAAAACCAGTAAATTTTGATACCGATAATTTTAACTCTTCACTGTTCGCCAAAAGCTAAGTGTTTGTCTGCACAACCTCGAACAATGAAGCTAAATCTTGAACTGACTTCAGTCTAGTCAAGACATTCCAACATGTCCTTTTTAAGTTAAGCTCTCAGCGTTAGTCCAACATCAGGTGCAAACTCACCACCCGTTCGTTTTTTGCGTTTTTATGACGAATTCAGCTTTCGGCAAGAATTCGGCAAGATCTATTGCCTCTTCTACAATGAGACTTCGTTATGAATTGACTCTATTTTTGTAGCTAATTGATCAATATTCAAGCCCATGCTTTGCAATCCAATCTGAGCACAGATATTATTTCTCTTAGAATATCATTCCAAAACAAAAGATAGCAAAGAAACGAAAAATCACATGCTGCATTGATAAGGTTCTGTGCAGCGCCTCTAGTGTCTACATTTTCTTGTTGATCACTTAACTTCTCAATTTCAGCCACAATCCCATTAAAATTTTCGGCCAATACTTTTACTGCAGCATAATGAGCACTCCAATGCGCTGTTAAGAGTATTTTAACAGTTGCTTTGTTGTGTTTAGCAAGTACTTCCCAGCGGCTAGTCGAAGCAGAAAAACATGTAAAAATGGCTTCCACTGACGAGTGTTGGCCGTATAAATTAATTGAATGATCTTTGCAGCCCACAAAAATTGCTTTGTTATTTTTTGCTTTAATAATAGCTTGCACTTCTCCATGTATACTACTAATAACAGCTGCATTATCATAACCTTTGGGAGCGACAATTCATAACATCTATACCAGCATTTTCAAGATTTTTACACTGAAAAAAACATGTCCTATTTCCAATCGAAATGCAGTTGTCTCAACCTCACCGTGCGGGCAGATATGGCGAATCGAAATACGAGATTGATTCAACAACCGTACGATAAGCCGATGCAGTTGAGACAATCACATGAAATATTTATGTGAAAATAAAATATAGTTCAATTAATCTCAAATACTCAAATTTTAAAATGAAAAATTCATGATATAAGGCCAAAGAAATATGTTTTCATGGAAATAGTTTTTAACTTTATTCAACTACTGTTATATTGGATATCACTTTATATTTTAATTACACCTCATTCTGTTATCAGGAAAATGTTACTGAGTACTGAGTAGTTGTCCCAATTACGGTGAAATTGTTTGTAAATATCTTTTCTTTGCATGAATAATAAACTGCCATCTTCGAGATGAGGTTATCATTACTTCAATTTTTTTTCAGTGTAAGAATTTCATCGCTTAAATCAGCGGCTTTTTTCCACGTAAAGGAAAAAATCCAAGGAATACTTCCTTGATTTCCACTTTACTACCATCAATTTTCACATAACGAATCAATTCTGACATTTGATCAATATGTGAAATGTCAGGTGTGCTATCAAACGTAATTCCAAAATATTTAACCGATTTAATTTCGTTGACAAGCTTAAACTTTACGTGGATCGCTAAAACATTTATGAACTCATTTTGTATATCTGGTGACAAATATGATACTTTTGGTGATTTACCATGCTCCAAATTCAAAATGTGTTCTTTTAACACTACATCATACTTTGACAATAGTTTGGTTAGTTCTAAGAAATCGCCTTTATTTGAAGAACTTTGTCCTTCATCATGTCCATGAAATGCTGGATTTTGTTTAAATAAAAACAAAGTTATATCCAATAATCTTGATAAAAGATGTTTTCCACTTCTGTTTTTTGTTATATATTAATTGCAAGGCTGCGTCTCGTATCGTTTTATGAATTTTTAACCTCATTTCCAAAGTTTTTCACTTTTCAAAATTCTCCAGATGTTCATTTGAAGTTTCATGCTCGGCCACTTTGGGCTTTAGGTTCCACCGCTTCTGATATCCAGTAGTAAATGTTGATTTTGTATTATTACTATTGGTGACAGCAAATACAAGACAACAGAAGCAATACAGGACGCAAGCTATTATTTACAGGAGAATAAACAATCCATGGCCGTAGAATTTTTTCACCATTATTCATCATTTTATAAAACCATTCTTTAGAAAGATGGCGAACATCACCTTTTATGTCTAACCCGTGTCTAGATACAGTAACATTCGTTGCATCAACGTGATAATCAGTTTCTTTTGATGAACCTTGGATATCATCGGGTTTTGTAACATATTTATAGATTTGGTCTTTCTCTGCTGGAACCAACCTTTTCTTTTAAATTTTTCCTTTCTCCTTAAAGGAGATGAACTCCTCGTGGCATATTTATTTTTAGGGATATTTGCTAAACGAAATCTAAAAAAATATTTTTAATTATAGTATAGGTATCAGCAAAGCATTAATTCTAAATATATTTGTAGGATACAAAATAGGTACATAGTTCATAATAAGTACACTGTGTTAACGACTAAATACACCACCAAGAAAATTAATTTATTTAAATTTCCTTGTAACAACTTATATTAAATAATATTTGATAAAATGGAATATACAAATCATAGCCTAATATTATAAGGAACTATTTAAAAAAATATGAGTATGAAATCCTAAAAGATATTTTATATAAAGAATTGAAACCAAAATTAAATATCCAATCAGAATCATGCTCAATAATTTACAAAACCAAATGTGATTTTTGTGAAATATTTTACTTCGGGAAAACCGGAAAATGTTTTAAAGACTGATTTAAGGAATACCTTCCTAAGAAGAAAAATAAACAAAATTTAAAGTTTATTTTTGCAAACCATTTACATAGTTAAAAACAATAGCTACACCGCTTTTAAAAAAAATTGAAGGCTTTACATTTATGTAGCCAAGGATCTTTAAAAGAATCACTGGATGAGTTTGAAATTTCCAAGGGATTTAAAACCCAACCAAATGTAATTTTAAATGATAAACTTTCATTTATTTCAAATATATAAATATATAAAACTGAAAACAAACAGTATGAGTATGTATCAACCTACAAAAATTTGCAAAACTGCAGTAATTGCATAGGGTGCCACATTATCAACGTAAACCACTTTTCCTATACATTATTCAGCATATGTGTTTTCAGACCTGGTCATTAAATAATCATGCTTGCATACTAAATAATATATCGTAAAAAACGTTTAATATGGCATCTATAGGAATATTCAAAGCTATTGAGTAATTGTGGTGATGGGATTCAATGCTCAACATGTTGATTCGATTAATATTGTTAAAATTTTATTTCACGTAATAACTCAAAAATTTTAAAAAGTAGAATAGATTCTTTTTGAACCAATAACACATTTATAGGACACATTTATTAGTTATCACAATTTATAAATTAAAATTATATGGATATCCTGGTTAAAATAGTTTCTAAGTGATTTATCGTTGAAAACATGTGATGGTTTGTTTAAGTTTTTTACGTTCGGGTGTCACCCCAAAACGGTTTCGAAGTGATTTATCGTTGAAAACATGTGATGGTTTGTTTAAGTTTTTTACGTTCGGGTGTCACCCCAAAACGGTTTCGAAGTGATTTATCATTGAAAACATTGTGATGGTTTGTTTAAGTTGTTTACGTTCGGGTGTCACCCCAAAACGGTTTCAAAGTGATTTATCGTTGAAAACATTGTGATGGTTTGTTTAAGTTGTTTACGTTCGGGTGTCACCCCAAAACGGTTTCAAAGTGATTTATCGTTGAAAACATTGTGATGGTTTGTTTAAGTTTTTTACGTTCGGGTGTCACCCCAAAACGGTTTCGAAGTGATTTATCGTTGAAAACATTGTGATGGTTTGTTTAAGTTTTTTACGTTCGGGTGTCACCCCAAAACGGTTTCGAAGTGATTTATCATTGAAAACATTGTGATGGTTTGTTTAAGTTGTTTACGTTCGGGTGTCACCCCAAAACGGTTTCGAAGTGATTTATCGTTGAAAACATTGTGATGGTTTGTTTAAGTTGTTTACGTTCGGGTGTCACCCCAAAACGGTTTCGAAGTGATTTATCGTTGAAAACATTGTGATGGTTTGTTTAAGTTTTTTACGTTCGGGTGTCACCCCAAAACGGTTTCGAAGTGATTTATCGTTGAAAACATTGTGATGGTTTGTTTAAGTTTTTTACGTTCGGGTGTCACCCCAAAACGGTTTCGAAGTGATTTATCATTGAAAACATTGTGATGGTTTGTTTAAGTTGTTTACGTTCGGGTGTCACCCCAAAACGGTTTCGAAGTGATTTATCGTTGAAAACATTGTGATGGTTTGTTTAAGTTTTTTACGTTCGGGTGTCACCCCAAAACGGGTGACACCCGGGGCGGACCGCCCCCCCCCGCCCCCCCCTAGCTACGCCTCTGTATATATCTACTACAAGTACCAAGTTCCGGTCTCTTGTTTAAGTTGCAAAAATTTATTTATATTTTGGAGAAGTATTACCCATTAAATGATTCGAATGTATACCTAAACACAATAACAAACTGATTGCAGTCAAAATCTCACCCATTTTTTTAAGTTATAATTATACGCATTTTAAGTTTCAGCTGTGTATCCATCCCTTCCTAGCAAAACAAGAACTTCTTTTGTAAAGGAATGAAATAGTTACACCCATATAATAATTATGTTAAATATTATGACAGCCACTCTATTTAGATTTAAAATATTGCTTTAAATTGAATAACAAAAGCAAGTGTGCATAAATGTAAGTATGTGCAACCACTGCAATTATGTTTATGTGAATTTCAGATAGCCTATTTTCACCACACGATTCAAAAATTATTAACTGTATAATTTTCTTTTTATCGAGGTTATGAATTTGAAATCAAAACAATAATAAATTAATTTCATTATAACAATAATTGTGTGTTTTTAGTTTGTCACACTAACGACACGTGTCTGCAAATAACTTATACCACTTGCAATTATTAATCAATTTGAAGGGATTTTTGAATGGATGTTATGAAAAATTGGGTTAGTTTTCTTTCTAAATACATTTTACCTAAATATAGTTTTAAATAGAAGAATAAAACCAATTAAACTTCAAGTTTTGAGGCAAACTAGAAAAACGGGTTTCTCAGCTTTAACGTCTAATAAAAGAGACCCATTCACCTGCAAGCATGCTTGAGCAGAGCTGCTGTCAAACGTGCTTATATAGCTGCAAAAATGCTTGTTTAGTGAGTAGATATAAATCAAGCATAGCTTTCAAAATTTATAAACTCATAATTTTTATATTTCCGGTTAGTCCCGAAATTATATAAAAATTTGGAAAACAAACGTCATACCAAAAGTAACACTACTTTACAAGCCATGCAGTACACATATGTCATATACATATATGAGACGAGAGAATTCGGACTCTTTTGACATAACTTAAATCATTGTATGAAATATTTAATGGCGGACATAATCGATATTGTAATAAGTGTTTTAAATTGAACTTTATAAAGTAAATATATATTCAATAAGTTTAAAATGCTTACTTAAAATGCTAGAACTTAATAAATTAAAACAAGGTGCTGTGTCTATTTAATTAAATTATAAAATACAAGTGTACCTAGAAATTTGCAAAAAAAAAATTAGTGCAGACTTTAATAACCATAAAACCATCAATTTATTGTTATTACTATAGTTATTTTAATATTTAGAATTATTCAGTTTAACGTTGATTAGCATAATTAGCATTCTACAAAAAAATTTAAATTTTCTGGGTACACTCAGTGGCGTAGCTAGCATGGGTGGCACCCGGGGCGGATATTGTGGTGTCACCCCAAAAATAAAAACTGTCAATAATAATAAAAAGCCGATAAACGTAATTTCTACTTTTTTTTTATTAATTCAAATGAGCATTATTATTAATAAGCTACATTGGGTCATTGTTGCCCGCAAGTAATTTGTAATTAATTTTAATTTGCTGAAACTCCTCACACACGAAGCTACTAATACGCAAATAGTCATAAATAGCTTTAGTGCGACCGTAAGATTCGGAAGGAATTCTGAAAAATCCCATTCTACGATGAATTTCAAAAAGTCTAGGTACACCCAGCTAGAAACTGTAACATTGGCCGCTTTAAATGCCTCCTCAACCTTGGTACCTTTTTGAGGAGCTCTGTTGCCGAAACCTCATCTAAAAACTGGTAAATTTTGATACAGATTATTTCAACTCTTCACTGTTCGCCAAAAGCTAAGTGTTTGTCTGCACAACCTCGAACAATGAAGCTAAATCTTGAACTGACTAAAGTCTATTTCGGAGTTCAACACTGAATCGATCAAGACATTCCAACATGTCCTATTTAAATTGAGCTCTCAGTGTCAGTCCAACATCAGGGGCAAACTCACCAGCCATTGGTTTTTTACGTTTTTACGACGCATTCGGCTTTCCATTGGAATGTCATGGTCCTCCGATTTTTTCGCAGCAAGAATTATTGCCTCTTCTACAATATGACTGCGTTACGAATTGACTATGTTTTTGTAACTAATTGATCAATATTTAAGCCCTTGCTTTGCAATCCAATCTGAGTACAGATATTATTTCCCTTAGAATATCATTCCAAAACAAAAGATAGCAAAGAAACGTAAAATCACATGCTGCATGGATAAGGTTCTGTGCAGCGCCTCTAGTGTCTACATTTTCTTGTTGATCATTTAACTTCTCAATTGCAGCCACAATCCCATCAAAATTTTCGGCCAATACTTTTACTGCAGCATAATGAGCACTCCAATGCGGTGTTAAGAGTTTTTTAACAGTTGCTTTGTTGTGTTTAACAAGCACTTCCCAGCGGATAGTTGAAGCAGAAAAACATGTAAAAATGGCTTCCACTGTTCCGAAAAACGTTACACAAGCTACGTTTTGCGCAAATGAGTGTTGGCCACATAAATTAATTGAATGATCTATGCAGCCGACGAAAATTGCTGTGTTATTTTTTGCTTTAATAATAGCTTGCACTCCCCCATGTATACTACTCATAACAGCTGCATTATCGTAACCTTGGGAACGACAATTCATTACATCTATACCGTCATTTTTAAGATTTTTACACTGAAAAAAACATGTCCTATTTCCAATCGGAATAAAGTTGTCTCAACCTCACCGTGCGGGCAGATATGGCGAATTGAACTACGAGATTGATTCAACAACTGTACAATTATAAACTGATGTAGTTGAGACAATCACATGAAGTATTTATGTGAAAATAAAATATAGTTCAATTAATCTCAAATATGTACTTAAATTTTAAAATGAAAAATTCATGATACTTATAAGGCCAAAGAAATATGTTTTCATGGAAATAGTTATTAACTTTATTCAACTACTGTTATATTGGATATAACACTTTATATTTTAAATAAACCTCATTCTGTTGTCAGGACAATGTTACTGAGTACTAAGTTGTTGTCCCAATCACGGTGAAATTGTTTGTAAATATCTTTTCTTTGCATGAATAATAAACAACCAACTTCGAGATGAGGTTTTCATTACTTCAATTTTTTCTTCAGTGTAAGAATTTCATCGCTTAAATCAGCGGCTTTTTTCCATGTAAAGGAAAAAATCCAAGGAAAACTTCCTTGATTTCCACTTTTCTACCATCAATTTTCACATAACGAATCACTTCATCACATTTGATCAATATGTGAAATGTGCTATCAAACAAAATTCCAAAATATTTAACCGATTTAATTTCGTTGACAAGCTTAAACTGTACGTAGTTCGCTAAAACATTTATGAACTCATTTTGTATATCTGGTGACAAATATGATACTTTTGGTGATTTACCATGCTCCAAATTCATAATGTGTACTTTTAACACTACATGATACTTTGACAATAGATTGACTAGTTCTAAAAAATTGTCTTTATTTGAAGAACTTTGTCCTTCATCATGTCAATGAAATGCTAGGTTTTGTTTAGATAAAAAGTTATATCCAATAATCTGGACTTCTGTTTTTCATTATATATTAATTGCAAGGCAAGGCTGCGTCTCCTATCGTTTTATGAAATTTTAACCTCATTTCCAAAGTTTGCAACTTTTAAAAATTCTCCAGATGTTCATTTGAAGTTTCATGGTCGGTTACTTTGGGATTTAGTTTTCACCACTTCTGAAATCCAGTCGTAGATTTTGTATTATTACTATTGTTGACAGCTAATATACGACAGCAGAAGCAGTACAGGTTATTATTTAAAGGAGAATAAACCATCCATGACCGCAGAATTTTTTCACCATAAAGCATCACTTTATAATACCATTCTTTAGAAAGATGGCGAATAACACCTTTTATGTCCAACCCGTGTCTAGAAACAATAGCAAATGACCTTCTCTATTTTGAAAATGTTCACTTCCTTTTTTTATGATTTCAATACGAACATTATCAGAGACGAGTATATTCCAAAATCCAATGTGATACATCTCTTAAGTTCTGAAGTGATTCACCCATGCAAATACTGTCTTCGATAGTAAAAGCATTAGCAGCATTATAACTGTCATTTTCAGTATTTCTTTCTAATTCGTCTTCATCATAGGTTATCATTATTAATTCTGTATTGTCGCTGTTACTTTCCGAAGAGGAGCCAATATTCTCTGAAACATTCGTTGCATCAATGTGAGAATCAGTTTCTTTTGATGAAACTTGGATATCATCGGGTTTTGTAATATATTTATAGATGGATCCAGATATGCTCTGAACTGCATCTATTTTAGCCTATTTGGTCTTTCTCTGCTGGAACCTACTTTTTGTTTAAGAAGTATGAACTCCTCGTGGCATATTTATTTTTTGGGATATTTGCTAAATGAAATCTAAAAAAATATTTTCAATTATAGTAGGTATCAGCAAAGCATTAATTCTAAATATATTTGTAGGATACATATATGTCTAGTTCATAACACGTTACACAGTACACAGTGTACTGTGTTAACGACTAAATACACCGCCAAGAAAATTTATTTATTTAAATTGCCTTGTAACAACTTGTATTAAATAATATTTGATAAAATGGATTATACAAATCATATACCTAATATTATAAGGAACTATTTAAAAAAATATAAGTATAAAATCCTAAAAGATATTTTGTATAAAGAATTGAAACCAAAATTAAATATCCAATCAGAATCATGCTCAATAATTTACAAAATTAAATGTGATTTTTGTGAAAAATTTTACATCGGGAAAACGGAAAATGTTTTGAGGAATACCTTCCTAAGAAGAAAAATAAACAAAATTTAAAGTCTATTTTTCCAAACCATTTACATAGTTAATAACAATAGCTACACCACTTTTAAAAAAAATTTGAAGGCTTAACATTTATGTAGCCAATGATCTCTAAAAGAATCACTTGATGAGTATGAAATTTACAAGGGATTTAAAACCCAACAAAATGTAATTTTAAATGATGAACTTTCATTTAATTCAAATATATAAATATGTAAAAACTGAAAACAAACAGTATGAGTATGCATCTACCTAAAAAAAATTGTAAAACTGCAGTAATTGCAAAAGTGCCATTTTATTCCACAGTAATTATTTTTGTGTCCATTGAAAAACGATCTATTCCAATTTATTCCCTGAGTTTCAAGATAAAGGAAAAAAAATTATTTTGAGATCATTTACAAACACGGTGATTTGATTGTTGGTTGTTTGCAATTAATTTGTTTGAAATGTAAAACATATTAGGTAGTAAAGTTAAACTGATATTTTAGAAATAATTTTGGAATAGAGACATTGTAGCTCCAGGGTGACACCCTATCGACACAGGGTGCCACATTATCGACGTAAACCACTTTTCCTATATATTATTCAGCATATGTGTTTTCAACCTGGTCGTTAAAGAATCATTCTTGCATACTAAGTAATATACCGTAAAAAAAAAATGAAGTGCGTAATCTTTACACGCTGTTGAAGTAAAACTTCTTTGGCCACTGCGGCAGGTATTACTAAAAATATTAAATATAAAATAAAATAGATCTATCATATTGAAATTTAGAGTTTCTTTCTAATATTCTTGATAATATAATTTGCAATAATGTGTAATAAAAACCCATATTTACATGTTCTTCAAAGTCTTACATCGTATTACAAATTAAATTTCACGATGAATGCATGTCCACTTAATTTAAAATTGGTACAACAATTGATGCATTTTTTAAAAAATTTAGCAAATTTGTCATTAACTTCTAATTTCATATTTCAATTATGTTAATAATTGAATTGACTTTGTAACACATTATGTAAATATTACTTTTTATTACACATGCTGCAAATTATATTATCATGAAATGCAACTCTAAATTGCAATATGACATATTTATTTTATATTTCATCTTTTTATTAATACTTGCCACAGTAGCCAAAGAAATTTATTTCAACCGCGTGCAAAGATTACACCACTCATTTTTCTATTTAACAAAACAAATTTAATCAACACAAATATTTTTTCCCGCCCTGGAAAGCCCAGGATGTCAAATCTAAACACCATGACCACCATGACCACCGCGACACCACCACGACCATCATGACCACCATGAATACCATGACCACCATGACCACCATTACCACCATGACCACCATGACCGCCATGAACAATATGACCATCATGACCACCGTGAACACCATGACCATCATGACCACCGTGAACACCATGCCCACCATGACCACCATAACCACCATGACCACTATGACCACCATGACCACCATGACTACCGTGTCCACCATGACCACCGTGACCACCATAACCAACATGAACACCATAACCACCATGACCACCGTGACCACCGTGACCACCATTACCACCATGACCACCATAACCACTACAACCACCATGACCACCATGACCAACATGACCACCGTGAACACCATGACCACCATGACCACCGTAACCACCATGACCATCGTGACCACCATAACCACCATAGCCACCATGACCACTATGACCACCATGACCACAATGAACACAATGACCACCGTGACCACCATGACCGCCATAACCACCGTGAACACCGTGATCACCATTACCACTATGACCACCATGACCACTATTACCACCATGACTACCATGACCACCATGACCACCATGACCACAATGACTACTATAACCAGCCCGAAAGAAGTTTTACTTCAAAAAACTAAAACAATCCAAAATATAAATTTAAAAAATTACGAAACTCAATAAAGTATTACGAATATTATATTATTAGATATTTAAATCTAAGATCGACACGTCCAGGTCATTTAACGTTTAATACGATACTGAATAAGCGTATACAAAATACAATACACATAATCGAATTGTCGCATACTTGCCGAACATAATATTCGTTTGCCTTTTAGGTAGATTTCATATAAAAATCTATCTATTGCAATGGGCTTCATCTCGGAATTTCGGAAAAATTTTTGTGCCAAACGACTTTATATGATAAGCGGAGACAAAAAAACAAGAAAAAAAATTTATATATATATATATATATATATATATATATATATATATATATATATATATATATATATATATATATATATATATATATATATATATATATATATATATATATATATATATATATATATATATATATATATATATATATATATATATATATATATATATATATATATATATATATATATATATATATATATATTAGACTGGTCGTTAAAAACTAAATTTTCCGAGACGCCCCCTAGAAAAATTCTTTGTGGTCAAAAAACCACAACGGCATTATTTTTTTTTTTTTAAATCAAAAGAACACGTGCCGCAAAATCGTCGAAGTTGAATTTTTGAAAAATTCGTAGATTTTTTCAAATATCTCATAAAATATGCAGATGTCAAAAAAAAATCACATAATCATTTTTGTAGGAAATTTAATTTTCTACAAAAAAGGTGCAAGTCATTTTTTCCCGAAAACGTATAGTTCTCAAGATATTTTGAAAATGAACTTGTAAGTTTTCGTAATTTTTAAAAAATATAAAAAATAAAGATGACGGAAAAGTCCTAATTTTTTTCTTATGCTATAGAATGAAATGTATAAAAAAATAATCGTGACAAAAAAAATTAAAATTAGTACTTTTTCGTCGAAATTTTCATCATTTGGTTTTACGAGTTTTGAAGAATTTCAAGTTTTATTTCAAAATATCATCAGAAATATAGGTTTTAGGAAAAAAATGACTTGGACATTTTTTGTAGTCCTACAAAAAAGATTATGTGATTTTTTTTGACATCTGCATATTTTATGAGATATTAACAATTTTATCATAAAATAAACTTCGATGATTTTGCGGCACGTGTTCTTTTGACTTAAAAAAAAAAAAATTAGTGCCGTTGTGATTTTTTGACCAAAAAGAATTTTTCAAGGTGGCGTCTCGGAAAACTTAGTTTTTAACGACCAGTCTAATATATATATATATATATATATATATATATATATATATATATATATATATATATATATATATATATATATATATATATATATATATATATATATATATATATATATATATATATATATATATATATATATATATATATAAACGATATGAGATATAACGAAAACGACCGGCACTCTCACGGTCGCATTTGTTGAGATAGATCAAAAAAATTTTCTGTACTTGTGTGTTTTAATAATATCTTGGACAAGTTCGTGAATCAGCAAAATCCAACACGTGGTTAAGAAACTAGAGACTTTTTTCTGAAAAAAATTGATTTTTAAAACCGTTATGGCCGTTTGGATACTAATATTTCAAAAAATTTAACAAATTTAGAATTTTTGGAATCTTTTTTATCAATTTGTTTTAAAACTAGACCTCTGCAGTTAGAGGTTCCTGAGTGAGCGGCTCCAACAAAAAAAATTGCAAAAAAAATTTTTTTTTGAAACAACCGGCACTCTCACGGTCGCATTTATAAGGCCAGATCAAAAAACCTTTTCTAAAAATGTGCGTTTTATTAATATCTTGGACAAGTTCGTAAATCAGCCCAATTCAACCCATGGTTAAGAAACTAGAGGCTTTATACAAGAAAAAAACTCTGTTTTTTAGATCCGTTATAACGGCCGTTTGGATTCTAATATTTTTAAAAACTTCATAAATTTAGAATCTTTGAAACCTTTTTAATCAGTTTCTTTCAAAAAAAAGACCTCTGCAGTTGGAGGTTTCTGAGTGAGCGGCTCCAACAAAAAAGCTTGTAAAACACAAAATGCGTTTGAATCAACCGGCGCTCTCACGGTTGCATTTGTGGAGCCAGATCAAAAAACCTCTCTTAAAAATGTGTGTTTTATTAATATCTTAGACAAGTTCGTAAATCAGAAAAATCTGACGCATGGTTAATGAACTATAGGCTTTATACTAGAAAAAAAAGTGTTTTTTTTAATCCGTTATAACGGCCGTTTGGATACTAATATTTTTAAAATCTTCATAAATTTAAAATCTGTGGAGACATTTTAATCCGTTTCTTATAAATATAAACCTCTGCAGCTAGAGGTTTTTGACTTGTTGGCTTCAACAAAAAAGTTTGCAACAAACCCCAACTACAATTTCCAAAAACCTTATAACAGTCAATGTCAACCTTATAACAGTTAAAAAATAAAAGATTTGAATTGAGGAAATTAATTTTTTTTCTTAGAAATAAACTATTTTGATATTTTGCAGTAATTGCACGACATATGATATAGAGCAGGTTTGTGTCATAAATTATCACACACATGTTCTGTGGTAGATTTGATATTTGTTTGTTGCAAAATTGGATAGATATAATTTTGCTTGTAGGTAGCTAATTTTCTTTTTAAAATTTGTTCGATATCTGTTTGAAATTAGTTTGTTTTGTTTAAACTAATCTGATACATCAGATTCTACTGGCACACAAAACTGTCTGATCTCGAAATCTGCCGCTTGGACTTTTTTTACTTCTAGTTTCTTTTTTATTTTACTGTGTTTAAATTTCTACTTGTTTTTTTGGAATTGTGTGCATGTATATGTTTAAAATTCAAAATCAGACTGTAGTATGATAGAGATGAATATATATGGTTATGTATCTGTTCAAATGACTACTTCCGACATTTATATGTGTGTCATAATTGAATTGTGTCGTATATTTGCCGAATATTATATTCGTTTTTTCATCTTCCGTTGCAAAATTCTTAAAACGCGCCTAAAGAAGTTTTACTTCAAAAGTCAATATGATATCTATAGGAATATTCAAAGCTATTGAGTAATTGTGGTGATGGTATTCCATGCTCAACATGTTGATTCGATTAATATTGTTAAAATTTTATTTCACGTAATAACTCAAAAATTTTAAAAAGTAGAATAGATTCTTTTTGAACCAATCTCACATTTATAGGATACATTTATAAGTTATCACAATTTATAAATTAAAATTATATGGATAACCTGGTTAAAATGGTTTCTAAGTAATTTATCGTTGAAAACATTGGGATGGTTTGTTTAAGTTTTTAACGGTGGACGGCGGACCGCCACCCCGCCCCCTAGCTTCGCCACTGGGTACACTAAATCTAGTTAAACAAAAAGTGTTTTTATTAGCAAATAATCCAAAGAAGTTGACATGCTTTGTTGTTAATAGAATGTGTTTTAATCAGGATTGAAACGTATAATACGGTAACGTATAAAGCACGTATTCTACGTACGTATAAAACGTAAAGTATTAAATACAAAATTATATATGTTTTTATACCGTATAAAAACAAAACCCTTAATAAATAAAGAAAACATTTACATAATACTATCGCGGCCGTATTCATCGTACTCGTGATATTTAATATTTATAAAACCTAGTTTACACAGAGCGTGTAAACGTGCAAGGTGAGCTACTGTAGTACAGTTACTGGAATAGTGTGAACATATAAGACGGCTACTCGCATGTGCGCGTAGGATAGTAATCAGCAGGCGAGCTACGACAACATATTTTGTTTTTACTTGCCCCTCCCCCTCCACAATGAAAAAAAAAGATCGTATTGTATTCGGTTGGGAGTTGAACCTATAAAAACCTCATCAGTGCCATGTTTCGAATCCTCGGTAGTCACGCTATCCAATTACCTTAACGAGGCGATGGTAATTTAAAGTTGAAATTTCATCATTATTTTTTCGAACAATTTTTATCAACAAAAAATTTTAACCACTGAAGTTCGAAAAAAGATGAAAAATTTGAATTATAGTCGGACTAAAAATATTTAAAATTAAATATCTCAAGAACACGAATTAACGCCTCTTTGCAAATTTGATATATTTTAAAGTAAGGATATAACTATATTTTTTTTTTTTTTTTTAATAAAATGTGTTGTGTAATAGGGTTTAGAATATGTGTCACAACAACACATAAATACCTTTTAAGACCTAGGTCTAGACATGGGTCCCACAACAACTGGCGTTCTAAGGTGTAGATTAACGCCTTTTTTAAACATCTGTGGGTTGAAGCCACCTGAGACTAAGTGTTCCGGCAAACTATTCCATTTGTACGCAGTTCGGACAAAGAAGTCTCTCTGCGATCTGCCAGTACCCAAGTAGGTTTTGCCAGACATTGACATACGGCCAAGCACTGGTCCATTAATGGTTAACAGTACTTGGCTATTGTTACTGAGCCAATACTAGAACCAATCATCGGCCGATCTATGGTTTACAGAAAATAGCCAGTATATTGTTACCTTTGAATGGCCAAGCACTGGCCCATGAATGGTAAATATTACTTGGCTATTGTTATTGGGCCAGTACTGTAGTCATGAATTTGCCGATCTATCATTTTTTTTAAATTTCACTAGAGTATTATCCCTTTTAGAAATACATATTTTGAAAAATTTCACATATAGTTTAGTTATCGCCTTGTCGGTTGAAAGACTATGGTAATATTGAAAAGGTAGGTGTTCACGACCAAGTCGTTCTACTCAGGAGTTTCAACAAAATGTTTCTCAATCTGGAAGTGAAAAAACATTGTAAATGGGTTGCTATATATTATATATATATATACTTATCGTAAATCACTTCCAGATGAATGTTAAAACACTGCAAGTTGCCCAGGAATAACTAAAATTAACGCAATACGATATTAGTCATAATTTGTACAATCAAAGATTTATTATTATTTACAAAATTTATACAAATATTACCAAAACAATCCTGGTGAAATGTCAATCTAAATGTCAATTTTGAATTGATGTGTTCGGTATGTTTTGATTTTTAGTTTGATATTTTCAATGTTCACATTGAATTGATGTGTTCATTATTCTATATTATTCATTCGATATTTTCGAGATCGTTGGAAAACTTGACAGTAGTTGAGATTATGATTTGTAGAGTTTTGGCTTTCTATAAAATGGACTGTTTTGGTAGTTTTGCTCTCTTATTCTTACGAATTTATACCTGAATAGTATAGTCAATAAAAAGTGTTGTTTGTGTTTTTTTCATGTAGTTGGTTAAGTATGAGCTAAGCTCTGTCTTGTTATTTTTTAAGTAAATTTTAAAATATTTTGTATTCCCATGTGTTTAAATCAATAATTGTAAAATTAATAAAGGAGTTTATATAAAGTTGTGTGCATCAGGTCAGTTTTTTTAATGTATATAAATTAACCAAATAGTTTTTTCTTGTTTCTCTGACAAATAATCGTCGAGTGTGCATGCAGTAAAAAAAGCCTCGTATAAGTTTCATCGATTGGAACGGGTGATGTGTCCATGATATTTTCATTTCATATGTACATAACTTCAACTATTATATGAGCTGATATTTTCATCATTGCATAGTTCATCTCATATGTACATAGTCTCAACTATTGTATGATCTGATATTTTCGTCATTGCTTCAGTTAGTCATCGCATTCACATAACTTCAAATATTAAACGAGCTGATATTTTCATTTCATATGCGCATAACTTCAACTATTATATGAGCTGATATTTTCATCATTGCATAGTTCATCTCATATGTACATAATCTCAACTATTATATGATCTGATATTTTCGTCGTTGCTTCAGTTAGTCATCGCATTTACATAACTTCAAATATTATATGAGCTGATATTTTCATCATTGCATAGTTCATCTCATATGTACATAATCTCAACTATTATATGATCTGATATTTTCGTCGTTGCTTCAGTTAGTCATCGCATTTACATAACTTCAAATATTATATGAGCTGATATTTTCATCATTGCATAGTTCATCTCATATGTACATAATCTCAACTATTATATGATCTGATATTTTCGTCATTGCTTCGGTTAGTCATCGCATTTACATAACTTCAAATATTAAACGAGCTGATATTTTCATTTCATATGTGCATAACTTCAACTATTATATGAGCTGATATTTTCATCATTGCATCGTTCATCTCATATGTACATAATCTCAACTATTATATGATCTGATATTTTCGTCGTTGCTTCAGTTAGTCATCGCATTTACATAACTTCAAATATTATATGAGCTGATATTTTCATCATTGCATAGTTCATCTCATATGTGCATAATCTCAACTATTATATGATCTGATATTTTCGTCGTTGCTTCAGTTAGTCATCGCATTTACATAACTTCAAATATTATATGAGCTGATATTTTCATCATTGCATAGTTCATCTCATATGTACATAATCTCAACTATTATCTGATCTGATGTTTTCGTCATTACTTCAGTGAATCATCGCAATTACATAACTTCAAATATTAAACGAGCTGATATTTTCATTTCATATGTACATAACTTCAACTATTATATGAGCTGATATTTTCATCATTGCATAGTTCATCTCATATGTACATAATCGCAACTATTATATGATCTGATATTTTCGTCATTGCTTCAGTTAGTCATCGCATTTACATAACTTCAAATATTATATGAGCTGATATTTTCATCATTGCATAGTTTATCTCATATGTGCATAATCTCAACTATTATATGATCTGATATTTTCGTCGTTGCTTCAGTTAGTCATCGCATTTACATAACTTCAAATATTATATGAGCTGATATTTTCATCATTGCATAGTTCATCTCATATGTACATAATCTCAACTATTATCTGATCTGATGTTTTCGTCATTACTTCAGTGAATCATCGCAATTACATAACTTCAAATATTAAACGAGCTGATATTTTCATTTCATATGTGCATAACTTCAACTATTATATGAGCTGATATTTTCATCATTGCATAGTTCATCTCATATGTACATAATCTCAACTATTATATGATCTGATATTTTCGTCATTACTTCAGTGAATCATCGCAATTACATAACTTCAAATATTAAACGAGCTGATATTTTCATTTCATATGTGCATAACTTCAACTATTATATGAGCTGATATTTTTATCATTGCATCGTTCATCTCATACGTACATAATCTCAACTGTTATATGATCTGATATTTTCGTCATTACTTCTGTTAATCATCTCGTTTGCATAACTTCAATTATTATATGAGCTTAGATATTTTCATCATTGCATCATTCATCTCACTTACATAATTTCAACTATTATATGAGCTGAGACATTTTCGTCATTGCTTCAATAAAAACATCTCATATGTACATGATTTTCAACTATTATATGAGTCGATATTAGTCTCTGTATTTCTCTGGGTCTCACATTACCTTGATATTTGCATCACGGTGTTGGAAGTTGATGTGCCAACCAACTCACATCAAAATATATCGTCAAGAAAAAAATACAGTCCACCTCTCATCGACGCCACATCATTTGGTCCTTCGAGCCGGATTTATACGCAGCACGTCTCCTGATTATATGGGAAGAAAAAACAACTAACGTTTTTGGGATAAATTAAGGTACCATTTAATATAATTTTACATTAATCTTAAGTATTTAAAATTCTGGGCAACTTGCAACAGTATTATATGCTTATTATTGTATTACGTTGGTTTTGTCTTAACACGATTTGCTTTTAACACATAATCATAACTTTCCGGGATATTCTTTGCCATCGGGTGTGACATATTGCTTAGTCGGTTGATTGGATGTCTACGGTGGAGGATTTGTCGGGTTGAGTCGGTTTTGTATTTTTACATAGGTCATATTGAACTGATCATTGGTCCATTTTTCACCTTTCCACATTCATTGCTCATAAGGGCAACATGCCAGACCCCGCTGATGTAGATCTCTTGAAAAAGCAACGTGCCGCCTTTAAGGGGCAGTTGACAAACCTCAAATCGGTAGTCGCAACAACTACGTCCATTGGTGGATTCGAATCTCTGCTTCGCTGAATACAGCTCATCTACGATAAATATGATCTGGTACAATCAAGATTGGAAGTCTTAGATGAAACCTTCCTTCGTGATCGCGTTGGGTTCGAAGATGACTACGGTAGCCTGGATACAAATGTCCGAAACAAAATTCATGAATTGAAAAAGTCAGAAGATGTGTCTTTGTCCGCCACTTTTCTCAACACATCTACACATGAAATTAATAATGGTAGCTCGTTGTCGGTCGGAATCAGGTTGCCAGAGATAACCTTGCCATCTTTTAGTGGACGTGAAATTGAGTGGCTGGCCTTTCGCGATATCTTTGTGGATTTGATCCACTCAAAGAGTTTGGAATCGACAGTAAAGTTTTTGTACTTGATTTCAAGTATTCGCAGCGGAACTGCATTCAGGATAATTGAAAGCTTACCAGTTACTGCCGAAAATTACTCGTTAGCTTGGAAATCCTTGTGTGATCGCTACGACAATGAAATTACTATCCAAAAAATTCACGTTAAGGAACTGTATGAGATACGAGCACCTACCGAACATTCATCAAAGGCACTGGAAGAGTTTGTTGACAAACTCATGAAACACTATAATGCGCTTCAGTCGTTAAAGGTCAAGGTGACCGAGTGGGATTTACTCCTGGTACACCACATAACACAACGTGTGGATAATTCCACTCGAATATATATCATCAAAAATTCAAAACCGTCGTCAATGCTGACGTTTAGTGAATTAATTGCCCTATTACGCAATCGGATCAGAGTATTGCAGGCATTACCAACCCAAGGGTCTCACACGCCACGCAAACACCGAGATCAACATAGCTCGGTTCTTAACATAACAGCAAGTCCACTTCCAGTATCTAGTAGGTCTCCATGTGCATATTGCGCTGGATCCCATTCACTACCCCAATGTCCCGGGTTTTCAGGTGACAGAATGACTCCACGACTTCGATTCAGATTTGCGAAGGATCGACGGATATGTGGGAATGCTTCTTGCTGGATCGACATTCAATAGTTGAGTGCAATCATCCTCCTTGTCATAAGTGTCTACTCAAACACCACGAATTGTTACATTTTGTATCTGATTACCCGATAGAACCAAAACCTGCTGTCGTGACCATTAACGAGTCAGCGGAGGTACCATGTCCATAGGATCACAATCAAGATAGTCTAGTTGAGGAAACATATCAAGGCACAACCTGCGCTGCGACGACAATAGACTCTAAGGTGAAGCGGTCGTCACAGAATGTTTCAAGTGATGTTGTATTTCTCGGAACAGCCATGGTAAAGACAAGAGCGGAACATGGACAACCAATGTGTTGTAGAGGGTTGCTTGACAGCGGATCAACGATGAATTTTGTCACGGCGCGTACATGTTCACTATTGAAGGCTAAGAAATACGCCACTAACAAAATTATTTCGGGAATTGGTGCGTCCGAAACCACGTTAAAATTCAAAACGTATCTCACAATTGCGTCACTCACTTCAGCTTTTGAAATAACATTGAAATTTTATATCATACCAACTATAACTAGCAGGGTACCTAATGTTCAGTCCATTGTTCACCCAATCTCCTTGCCATTCCGCATGATGTTGGCGGATCCCAACTTCCATATTCCCAGTCGAGTCGACCTGTTGTTAGGAGCTGAGATTCACCATCAATTGTTCAAGGGCCATTCAATTCAAATTCACGACCAGTTGCCGCCATTTTACGACTCGGAATTCGGCTATATTGCCTGTGGTGGAGCGAAAAGTGGATTAAGCAAAGTGTTAGTCCACCCGAATAACGTCGCTATGCTTAGTGTCCCAGCACTGGAGGATCAAATAAAGAAATTTTGGGAATTGGAAAACGTGCCTAACACACCTGTATGGTCCCAAGAAGCGTTGCTATGCGAACAACATTACTCTGATAACGTCTCACGTCAGCCAGACGGCCGATATATAGTGGCATTACCTACAAAAACTAACATATCTGATTTAGGAGGCTCTCAATTGTCGGCACAACGACAATTCTTCGCATTGGAAAGACGACTCAATCGGAGCGAAGAAACGCGTAACTTCAATGCATCAGCGAAAACCACTACAAACGTGTCATTGAACGATTGCTTGATGGTTGGACCCACGATTCAGCAGGATCTGTTTTCTATATTACTCCGGTTTCGAACACATGCAATTGCTTTTTGTGGTGACATCACCAAAATGTACCGGCAAATTAGAATTCGCGACGACCAAACAGACCTTCAACGTATTTTATGGCGTGACAATCCATTAGATCCTATCCAAACGTTCGCGTTGAACACAGTTACCTACGGTACTGCATGTGCACCGTTTTTAGCCACTCGTACGTTAACACAATTGTCGATTGATGAACGGTCCAAATTTCCGGAGGCCGCCGACGTTCTGGAACAGGACTTCTATGTGGACGACGTACTAACTGGTTCTAACTCTATAGCCGACGCCCTTCAACTCAAATGTGATTTGGTTGAGTTATTACAAGCTGGCGGTTTCGAACTGCGTAAATTCTTTTCCAACGCAACTCAATTGGCTTCGGAAAGCCAACCGAATTCTCCCGCAACCTTGCTCTTGGGGATTCTGTGGCATACCGAACAAGACCTATTGGAAATCCCGCTAAACAAGTTAGCAGTCTCATCAGTCTGCACCAAGCGCAACATGCTTTCAGAAATATGCCAGTTGTTCGATCCATTGGGTGTATGTGCTCCACTTATAATTACAGCAAAACTTTTCGTGCAGGCCATTTGGATGGAACAAACCATTGGATGGGACGACCCTCCGCCGAGAAACATCATAGAGAAATGGACCACGTTTAAAGTGGAACTTCAAACCGTGCCAATTATATCAGTTCCAAGACAAGTGACATCATCTGTCGGTGCAAAACATGAACTTCATGGTTTCTGCGACGCATCCGAGAAGGCATATGGGTGTGTACTGTACGTTAAAAGCTTGGAAATGTCAAACCAATATATCATTAGACTCTTATGCGCCAAATCACGAGTAGCCCCGTTAAAACGTGAGACCATACCTCGATTGGAATTGTGTGCTGCAGTTCTGCTTCCACATATTTGTGGACGGATTCACAGATTTCATTGTGTAGGATAAAGTCTGATCCATCCAAGTACACCATTTTTGTAGGCAACCGCATCGCCAAAATTCAATCGAAAACCTCTCCGGATGACTGGTATTACGTACCTTCAAAGGATAATCCTGCCGACATTGTGTCCAGAGGGCTGATGCCAATGGACTTTAAGGCATCGTCTATTTGGTGGAATGGACCGGATTTTTTGAGGAAACCAACATCCTCGTGGGAATCATTTGCAGGACAAGAATCGTCCGAAGAACCTATAATAAGCGAGTTGCGTAAAGTAACCAATCCAATTTTGATTCAACAAGATCTGGTCGATTTCGATATTTTTGGTCGTTTCAGGTCAGCTAAAATGCTAATTCGAGTCGTGGCATACATGTTGAGATTTTCAAATCACACTAGACACAGTGATCGGAGACAAGCTGTAACATCTATTCACCTTCAGAATGCAGAACTTGACTACGCAAGTTCTACGCTGGTTAAATGCGTTCAACGCAAACATTTCCCTGATGAACTTCAGTCGCTGTCTAAAGGAAACCCTATCTCAACTAAAAGTTCGCTATTATCACTCTCAGTTTTCATTGACCAACAAGGAATCTTGCGAGTAGGAGGTCGACTGAGAAACGCACCAATCACCACTGACCACAAGCATCCAATTGTTCTGCCTGGTCATCATGATTTTAGCACCCTTATAGCTCGTCAGGAACATGTCAGATTACTCCATGCTGCCCCTCAAGCATTGCTTTACAACTTGCGTTTGACCTACTGGATCATAGGAGGGCGTAACTTGTGTAGGAGTGTTGTTCACAACTGTATACGGTGTTTTCGTAGCAAACCTAAACTCTGTACTCAACTCATGGGCGATCTTCCAGCCGAAAGAGTTACGCAATCTGATCGAGCATTCTAAACCGTCGGCATTGATTTTTGCGGACCGTTTCTATTGACTCACGGTGTACGTTCTAAGGTTAAGACCAAGTGTTACATATGCCTGTTCGTGTGTTTTGTCACAAAAGCCGTCCACTTGGAGATAGTTTTTAATTTATCAGCCGATGCCTTTATAGCATGTTTGCGGCGCTTTGTATCACGTCGTGGACTGTGTTCCAAAATCTACAGTGACAATGCCACTAATTTCATCGGAGCACGCACTGAACTTCAAGACCTCAAGCGATTGTTCACATCTCAGTCATTTCAAGATGTCACAATGCGATACTGCGTGGACCACAACATCCAATGGAAAACGATTCCGCCTCGGTCACCCCACTTCGGTGGATTGTGGGAGGCGGCCATTAAGAGTACTAAGTACCATCTCACACGGGTTGTTGGAACTGCGTCGTTTACCACGGAAGAATTCCTGACACTAATTACACAAATTGAAGCTTGTCTCACTCACGCCCTCTTACTTCAATGTCGAGTGATCCAAATGATCTCGATGCGCTGTCCCCAGGTCACTTCCTTATAGGTGCACCGTTGACTGCAATTCCGGAACCGTCGTTGCTCGACGTGAAAACCCCCAGGTTGTCAAGCTTTCAACGGCTCCAACAACTGATGCAACATTTTTGGCTACGTTGGCACACCGAATATTTGTCAGAGCTGCAACATCGGTACAAGTGGAATCGCACTTCAACTGAGTTCAAAATTGGCTCGCTCGTGGTGCTACATGATGATAACACTCCGCCAATGAAGTAGACGTTGGGTAGGATTCTGGAGTTGCATCCTGGTAATGATGGGAAGACAAGAGTTGTGTCCATTAAAACGGCCGGATCTGTTCTTAAACGCTCAGTATCGCGGATTAGTGTAATTCCAAATGTTGATGCCAACTCCAAACTGTAATGTAATTCTGAATTTGTTTTATCAACCTTCTACATTCGAAAAACCAGTTTGAAATAGTAAACTATTCTACGAACTCCACTAATTGATTTACTTGCGACTAATTATATTCATCCAAGGAACAATTGTAATTAACCAGGTGGTCTCAGTATTTTCCGTTCAACTCATCTGTAATCTGCCGCCTACAGCCAAGTGTATGTTGTTTAAAAAAAACACGGTAATCTTTCATATATTTAAAAATCAATCGCGTACAATCTTTCATCGATTTCATATATCTAAATATTAATCTTGTTAAAATGAGCCAATTTTAGAAAACACGTAGTTAACTTCAGTATACTTTAATATTTTGTTAAAGTGACCACTTTAAGGTGGCCAGTATGTTCACGACCAAGTCTTTCTACTCAGGAGTTTCAACAAAATGTTTCTCAATCTGGAAGTGAAAAAACATTGTAAATGGGTTGCTATATATTATATATATATATACTTATCGTAAATCACTTCCAGATGAATGTTAAAACACTGCAAGTTGCCCAGGAATAACTAAAATTAACGCAATACGATATTAGTCATAATTTGTACAATCAAAGATTTATTATTATTTACAAAATTTATACAAATATTACCAAAACAATCCTGGTGAAATGTCAATCTAAATGACAATTTTGAATTGATGTGTTCGGTATGTTTTGATTTTTAGTTTGATATTTTCAATGTTCACATTGAATTGATGTGTTCATTATTCTATATTATTCATTCGATATTTTCGAGATCGTTGGAAAACTTGACAGTAGTTGAGATTATGATTTGTAGAGTTTTGGCTTTCTATAAAATGGACTGTTTTGATAGTTTTGCTCTCTTATTCTTACGAATTTATACCTGAATAGTATAGTCAATAAAAAGTGTTGTTTGTGTTTTTTTCATGTAGTTGGTTAAGTATGAGCTAAGCTCTGTCTTGTTATTTTTTAAGTAAATTTTAAAATATTTTGTATTCCCATGTGTTTAAATCAATAATTGTAAAATTAATAAAGGAGTTTATATAAAGTTGTGTGCATCAGGTCAGTTTTTTTAATGTATATAAATTAACCAAATAGTTTTTTCTTGTTTCTCTGACAAATATTCGTCGAGTGTGCATGCAGTAAAAAAAAACCTCGTATAAGTTTCATCGATTGGAACGGGTGATGTGTCTATGATATTTTCATTTCATATGTACATAACTTCAACTATTATATGAGCTGATATTTTCATCATTGCATAGTTCATCTCATATGTACATAGTCTCAACTATTGTATGATCTGATATTTTCGTCATTGCTTCAGTTAGTCATCGCATTTACATAACTTCAAATATTAAACGAGCTGATATTTTCATTTCATATGTGCATAACTTCAACTATTATATGAGCTGATATTTTCATCATTGCATAGTTCATCTCATATGTACATAATCTCAACTATTATATGATCTGATATTTTCGTCGTTGCTTCAGTTAGTCATCGCATTTACATAACTTCAAATATTATATGAGCTGATATTTTCATCATTGCATAGTTCATCTCATATGTACATAATCTCAACTATTATATGATCTGATATTTTCGTCGTTGCTTCAGTTAGTCATCGCATTTACATAACTTCAAATATTATATGAGCTGATATTTTCATCATTGCATAGTTCATCTCATATGTACATAATCTCAACTATTATATGATCTGATGTTTTCGTCATTACTTCAGTGAATCATGGCAATTACATAACTTCAAATATTAAACGAGCTGATATTTTCATTTCATATGTACATAACTTCAACTATTATATGAGCTGATATTTTCATCATTGCATAGTTCATCTCATATGTACATAATCGCAACTATTATATGATCTGATATTTTCGTCATTGCTTCAGTTAGTCATCGCATTTACATAACTTCAAATATTATATGAGCTGATATTTTCATCATTGCATAGTTCATCTCATATGTACATAATCTCAACTGTTATATGATCTGATATTTTTGTCGTTGCTTCAGTTAGTCATCGCATTTACATAACTTCAAATATTATATGAGCTGATATTTTCATCATTGCATAGTTCATCTCATATGTACATAATCTCAACTATTATCTGATCTGATGTTTTCGTCATTACTTCAGTGAATCATCGCAATTACATAACTTCAAATATTAAACGAGCTGATATTTTCATTTCATATGTACATAACTTCAACTATTATATGAGCTGATATTTTCATCATTGCATAGTTCATCTCATATGTACATAATCTCAACTATTATATGATCTGATGTTTTCGTCATTACTTCAGTGAATCATCGCAATTACATAACTTCAAATATTATATGAGCTGATATTTTCATCATTGCATAGTTCATGTCATATGTACATAACTTCAACTATTATATGAGCTGATATTTTCATCATTGCATAGTTCATCTCATATGTACATAATCTCAACTATTATATGATCTGATATTTTCGTCATTACTTCAGTGAATCATCGCAACTACATAACTTCAAATATTAAACGAGCTGATATTTTCATTTCATATGTACATAACTTCAACTATTATATGAGCTGATATTTTCATCATTGCATAGTTCATCTCATATGTACATAATCTCAACTATTATATGATCTGATATTTTCGTCATTGCTTCAGTTAGTCATCGCATTTACATAACTTCAAATATTATATGAGCTGATATTTTCATCATTGCATAGTTCATCTCATATGTACATAATCTCAACTATTATATGATCTGATATTTTCGTCATTACTTCAGTGAATCATCGCAATTACATAACTTCAAATATTAAACGAGCTGATATTTTCATTTCATATGTACATAACTTCAACTATTATATGAGCTGATATTTTCATCATTGCATAGTTCATCTCATATGTACATAATCTCAACTATTATATGATCTGATATTTTCGTCATTGCTTCAGTTAGTCATCGCATTTACATAACTTCAAATATTAAACGAGCTGATATTTTCATTTCATATGTGCATAACTTCAACTATTATATGAGCTGATATTTTCATCATTGCATAGTTCATCTCATATGTACATAATCTCAACTATTATATGATCTGATATTTTCGTCATTACTTCAGTGAATCATCGCAATTACATAACTTCAAATATTAAACGAGCTGATATTTTCATTTCATATGTGCATAACTTCAACTATTATATGAGCTGATATTTTCATCATTGCATCGTTCATCTCATACGTACATAATCTCAACTATTATATGATCTGATATTTTCGTCATTACTTCTGTTAATCATCTCGTTTGCATAACTTCAATTATTATATGAGCTGAGATATTTTCATCATTGCATCATTCATCTCACTTACATAATTTCAACTATTATATGAGCTGAGACATTTTCGTCATTGCTTCAATCAAAACATCTCATATGTACATGATTTTCAACTATTATATGAGTCGATATTAGTCTCTGTATTTCTCTGGGTCTCACATTACCTTGATATTTGCATCACGGTGTTGGAAGTTGATGTGCCAACCAACTCACATCAAAATATATCGTCAAGAAAAAAATACAGTCCACCTCTCATCGACGCCGCATCAGTTGGTATATGTTTTAATTTATTTTCTATTTGATTTTAATTATTTTGTAAATAATTTATTTAAATTTATGTATAAAAAATATTATTTTATATTTTTTTTAATGGCGGAGTCAGGGCGGAGTTTGCCATTACTCAGCCATTCCTGCAACTGAACCAGTTGTATGGGGAGTTTTGAATTTTTTCCGTCATTTTTTTTTTATTTTAAATTAGTTTGTATTTAATTTATTTAAATTTACATATGATAATAATGTGTAGTTTTTTTAACGGCCCAGTCATGGTTGCCAGTATTTGGCCCAAGAATTTTTTTTGTTTATATTAATTGTAATATTTTTTTTTTTTTTTTTTTATTGCGATCATAAAATAGCCTAAAAGGCTTGTACAACGATCATATATCAATAAAATTTATTAAATCTATTGCAGCAGAGTTTTAATCCTTTTAATATAGTCAACTTGTTTTTAATAATGATACAATTCAATAGTATAACCTAGATGACTTTAATTACCTGACTAAAAATTTAATTAGTATGACTGATAATTCATTGTCTATCTCAAATTATAAACAGTTTTTATAATTAATTACTTTCTTTAATATTTCTATATTCAAACAAAAGATTTGATTTATTATTTCAATTATAGATTATTAATTCCCACGCTAACTTAAAATTCCCTTTACTTAGCATATCGGATAATTAAAACAAAAAAATCAAATTAAAATAATACATACAAATTAGGTAGTAAAACTAAAATGTGTTCGTTATTTTATTACTATTATTATTATTATTATTTATTAATAATTCCATCGCTTAGAAGTATTTATTTATTTATTTATTTCATAATTTATTTATTTATTTATTTAAAATATGCTCTTTTAAATATTTTTTGAACACTCCCACGCCTTGAAGTTTTTTGTTTATTTCCGGAAGTGAATTGAAGTTTTTTAAGCCATGGTAGAATAGATTTGACTGCCCAATATTGCTTCTTAAGAATTCAATAAAGAAATTATTGTTATTTCTAGTTTCTTATCCATGTATATCAGCGGCTCGAAGTAGATTGAATTTATGTTTTATAAAATTATTTTTTATTTTAAAGATTAATAAAATAGTCTCATATTCACCGAGCGCTTCGATCGACAAAAAAATTTTATGCAAATATGAGATAGATTGAGTAAAATGCAAATTATAAATGGATCTTAGCGCTTTTTTTTGTAAATATTGTAATTGTTTTAATTTGTATTTTGGTGCTGTTTTCCATATCGGGAGTAACTAAATTAAATGAGAGTTTATAAAGGAGTAATAGATATTAAAGAGATAAGGTCTTGCGACTACGTCTTTAAGTCGTCTGAGAACTCCCACATAGGGCGCTACCTTTTTACAGACCTTGTCTATGTGGTCGTTCCAGGACAATTTTTTGTTAATATAAAGTCCTAAATATTTGGTGTCATATACCTCCTCTATTATGTCATCTCCATATTTCAATGGTTGAGTTAGAGAAGCGGATTTTCTAAAAATAATATAGTTGGTTTTTTTGTGTTCAATTCCATTTGCATATGATCACACCAGTCCAGTAAGATATTAAGGTCATGTTGCATATTTGAATGAAGATCTAGTAATGAGTCGCAACTGTAAACAATCGCCGACTCGTCGGCGTACACCTGAAATGTTCCTTTAAAGTTAAGTGAAAATAGACTATTTACATAAATTAGAAATAATAGTGGGCCCACAATTGATCCTTGGGGTACCCCTGAATTTATTTTTAGGGTTGTACTTCTACATTCAAAGCCAATATCAACATATTGCCGGCGATCTTTTAAATAGCTTTTAATTAATTTTAATGGCATAGTTTCCAATCCTAGTTTCATTAGTATCTCTATAAGAATTTGGTGACATATTTTATCGAATGCTTTTTTAAAATCAATAAATAGACAGGCGGTAAATAGTCGTTTATCTATACTTTTTTGAATTTGTGTTATTAGGTTAATGCATGATGATAACGTTCCCGAGTTCTTTAAGAACCCATATTGATGGTTATTAAAAAACTGCACTTCAGATAGATAGTTATACAGTTGTACGTAAATAACTCTTTCGAAGATTTTCGAAATGGTCGGCAGTATTGAGATTGGTCTATAGTTCGTTATGTCAGTTTTTTTGCCCCCCTTATAGATCGGTTTCACTTTAGCCAATTTGAGGGAGTTTGGAAATTCGGATTTTGTAAGAGCAATATTAATCAATCTAGCGATATGAGGTACTAATTGGATTGAGTGCGTTTTGAGTAGTTCAGATGAAAGTTTTTGAGGTCCTGGAGAAATTCTAAGTTTTAGTTTCGCAATTATATCAACTAGCTCGTCATTTTTGATTTCCTCGAATTTGAAGTTTTTTAACGTATCTGGATTTAAACCTAAATCTATACTGTTAAAACCCCTAATTTGAAAGTTTTTGTCTTCGGCAACAAAGAAAGAATTAAATATGTCTGCTATTTTCGTGGGGCTATCTATTTTCACCTGGTTAATTTCTATTTCAATAGGATTACAAGCTTTTATATTGTGTTTATTATATATAACTTGTTTTAAAATATCCCAAAGCCTTTTCCCATTTCCTTTAGATTTTTCCAATTTCAGTCCATAGTATTGCCTCTTCTCTCGCCTGACAGTTATTTGAACTTCTCTTTTCAGTTCATCGAATTTCGCTTTTATTTCAAGATTATTAGGGTATAATTTAGTTAAACCGTATAGTCTATTCTTTTCATTAACAATATTTACTGTTTTTTGGCTAATATACGATTTAATAATGCTAGACTTTTTATTTTTAATTGTATATGTACTACTTTTTACTAGATTATTAATCTTATCATTTAGTTGATCAATGTTTTGAATCATATTAAAATCGGCTGCCCTAATCTTCTCATTTAGTATGTTTTTATTTACTGTTTTGTTCATTCCGCTATCAAATTTGTCATATATTCTATTTGGGTTTTCAAGCGATAGCATAATCGCTTTATGATCACTAAGATTTGGATCATAGATATTCATGGAGAATTTTTTATTTAAAAGGTCGGTTATACAGTGATCTATAATTGTCTTTCTATTGGAGCTATCTTTGGTTGACATATCATTTTGAATTTTATTGAGAATTTCAAAGCCATTGGCTTTTATTTTGGAGATATACGTCATAGTGGTATTTTCGTTCTCATTTAATAAATTAATGTTAAAGTCCCCTAATAACACCGTATTACGCGATTTGTCAAGCAAGTCTTCAAGATATTGAAGGAAATCGGATATCGTACCTATATCAGGGGACCTATATACGCCTATAATTCTGATTTTAAGTTTCATAATTTCCACCCCAATAATATTATCATTATTTACAGTTTTGTTAATTACCTCGCTTGCTTTAAATTTGTTGTGTACAAATATTGAGACGCCACCGCCTATTTTATGTAGACGTATAGAGTGAAATGCCTCATAGTTCTCTAGATTGTAGAAATTTTGTTCTTCGGTGTTTAACCACGTTTCCGTTACAATTATAAATCCAGGCAACTCCGACAGTCGATTTATCTCCAGTTCTAAGATATCAAGTTTATTTCTCAGACTACGTATATTAATGACATAAAACTTCAATCCACTTCCTGGATACCTAAAATTAGAATGTGAGAAGTATTCAATATTAATGACATTATTCATTTTGATTTAGACAGAAGGGAATTCAAGGTGAATTTCTAAAAATTTCCAAAAATACAAAAAAAAAGAGCAATGGAAAAGATATACGATATAATTATAATTGATACTAGTATACTTAATTAGTTTATATTCATCTGATTCTTGATTTTATAGTTGGTTAAGCATCTGTCTTGGTATTTGCACTTCTAGTTTTAATCCTATCATTTCTCCGAATAGCTTCATTTTCTTTAACTGCAATTGGAACAGTTTCTTCTTAATTATCCGATAAAATAATTGGTACAGTTGCTGTTACTCTTTCTGTGTTTTCTGACACTTTCTCCAAATCGGATAACAAATCCAGTTGAGATTTAGATTTGAGTTCTATAATCTTTGAATTATCAAATTTTCGAAACAGAATTTTACCATGGGCTGTCCAAATAAATTTAAAACAACCAGTAATTTTAAGAACCGTTATAGCTTCCTTGTATAGATCTTGCAAATGTTTTATAAGCTGGTCTACAATTTTGACCTTTTCACCTGATCCTTTTAAGCCTAGATCTTCAGGTTTGATGAGTTTATTTCTTTTTAGCTGGTTGAAATTTTGTTTGCTATCGTAATTTTTAAATTTAACAAGTATATAATGCGGTTTTTGTTTATAACGAAAAATATCTAATGGCAACCATTTATTGTCCGAAGTTATCATCCAGTAAAATTATGTTAATGGCCCAGTCGTGGTTGCCAGTACTCGCCCATTGCTGCATTACTGGCTGCCAGTAATGGACCATTACTGGACCAGTTGTACAACCTTGTATGGGTATGACAGCGCGGGATCTTTACCGTTTTACCGGTTGCGGCAGCCGATTGACGAGTGGAACGGGGTTAAGAATTGCCTCAAACGCATGATGCCGCTGATTTCATCTGAGCACTGCTGATGACGATATTTGTAAAAAACAACGAGGTCAGCAACAGTGCGACGATGTTGTAGGGAATCAAGTTTTGATGTCAAAGTTCGATCACCCACAATTCGTATAGCTCGCTTTTGAAGAGTCCAAGAGGGCCAAGATGGAAACAGAGGCAGCACCCCAAACTTGACAGCAGTACTCCATACTGGGACGAATATAGGACTTATAAACATGGAGCAATTGGTATGGAGTGAAACATTTTTTGCATCTATTTTTTTTTTTTTTTTTTTTTATTGGAAGTTAGGCATGTTTAGTGTTAATATAATTAATTATACATTAACGTCTCTGAATATCCGAAGATACCATGCCAACTAGGGATTATAATCAATTGAGAATTAAGTTTCTTTTAGAAATTTATGAACGCCGACTTTGAACTTTTGCGGGTTAAAGTTATCAGGGAAAACCCACGAAGGTAATGAACTCCAGAGATGGGAGACTCTGTTGAAAAAGTCGCGCTGGAAGGCTACAGTTCTACATCTAATTATTTGAACCGTAAAAGGATGGGCCGCTACCGATGCTCTGGTATGACGCGATAGGTTTGCAGACTTAGGTAAAATCGATTTGATCTCTTCAGAAACCCGTTCATCCATGAAATATTTGTAGAAAATCGTCAAATCAGCAACATTTCTTCTATGCTGCAAGGAATCAAGGTCATTAGTAAGATTTGAGTTACCAATCAATTTAACTGCTCTCCGCTGTACAGAATCAAGACACTTCAAACTACATAAGTATGCTCCACCCCATATGTGAGAACAATATTCCATACAGGGACGTATAAAAGATTTGTATATTAAAAGAAGCTGTTCGCTACTGAAAAACTTACGACATCGTCCCAAAAACCCCAATTTTTGAACAGCGCTTTTTGCTAGGGTAAAAATATGAGAATTCCATTTCATATTATTTTCAACCTCAACTCCTAGAAGTTTCACAAACTCTTTCTCTATCAAAACGTTGGAATCAAACTTCAATGGAAAAGGGTTAGGTGTTGATAATCTTGAAAAATGGCAAACTTGTGTTTTGGACGTATTGAATTCAACACTGTTAGTAACACCCCAATCAAAGATAGTTTTAAGATCAACGTTTAATGAATCTTTAGACGCGCTTTTTGCCATCGCCATTACATGATTGTTCCAGAGTAGGTCATTTGAAACTGTGACACCCAATAAACGAATGTTTTTACATTCACCTATTGGTTCATCACACATACTGAATAAAATACCTTTGGGGAACTCGGTCTTTAATCTGGAAACAATCACGTTTATGGCAGCGTCTCTCCGGGCAGGATTAATTCGTTCGTGCATTTTACCTTTTGAAAGAAGGGGCTCGAACGACTTGTGCAGAGTACTATCATCTGCAAAACTATTTATTGGGTTGCTGGTGATTTTCAACAATTCGTTGATATAAATCAAAAATAGGGTTGGGGACAATACTGAGCCTTGGGGTACACCAGCGTTAATTAGTTTAGACTCAGAAGAAAATCCGTCTAAGGTTACCGAAATGTATCGGTTGGAAAGAAAATTTTGAATCAGCTTCACAACATTGGGATGAAAACCGTACGCAACAAGCTTGTTGATTAAGTTGGCATGCCAGACTCGATCGAATGCCTTGGAGATCTCTAAAGCGATAACGTATGTTTCACCACCTTTATCAAGTATGCTGTTCCAACAATGCGCTACATAGTTTAATAGATCGGTAGTTGATCTTTTGTTTCGAAAACTGTATTGGCTGTCGGCTATTAAATGATTTTCTTCCAGAAATGTTGAAATATGTGTATTAATATAATGCTCGTAGACTTTGGATAGGACCGATAGTAAAGCTATTGGCCTATAATTTGAGAAATCGGATTTTGGTCCCTTTTTGGGGACGGGCTGGACATTTGCCAACTTCCAGCACGAGGGAAATATAAGGTAAAATTTTTTGTTAATGGAAGTTGTTTAAAAAATTTATGAAAAAGTAGAATTTTTGGTCGCATTAAAACCTTTAAAATTAAATGTCTCAAGAACACAAATTAACGCTTCTTTGTAAATTTGAAATATGTTAGAGTAAGGATGGAACTGTTTTACAAAAAAATAAATTAAATTCGCCATCTCTAAAAATCTTTTTTTAATATTTTAATTTAGAAATTAATTACAAAAACAATAAATTAATTTTTTTTTAAACGATTAACTAATCACCTATCAAACAAAAAAAGTTTGATGAAATCGGTATAGCCGTTCTTGAGCAATTTAATTTCAAAGTTACATCGGATTGGCAGAATTTTCATTTTTCATGCATGTTGGGGTGAACCCTATGCTTAAAGTATGCACATATAAAAAAATTGTAAAATAAAACATATTTTTTATTTTGTCCATACTACTTATATGCCAAGTTTCAGAAAAATCAAAAATGGTCATGTTCAAATTTCGACTTTTGCACATGTGTAGATCACGTTTTTCATCAGATATGGATGCAGTAACCGCGTTCTTGCAAGGAAATCAAGGAAAAGGTTTACATGGAACAACCGGAGGTTTTCAATGATGGTACAAAAAGTGTTTGTAAGCTGATATATGGTTTGAAAAAATCAAGCCGCTTATGGAGCATTTAGCTAAACAATGTTCTGGTTGAGGCGGGTTTTAATCAAATAAAATTAGATTTGTGTGTTTATTTCAGATTAAATAATAAGCTACTGATTTTTGTTGCAGTATACGTAGTTGACCTGATGATATTTTCCAAAGATGAATGATCTCAAAATATGTCTAAGCAAACAGCAAGATGAAAGATTTCGGTGATGCGAGTAATTGTGTTGGACTTTGTTTCACTCGATGTCAGAAAACTGATACGATTTTTCTTAGCCAAGAAAAGTATATTTCTGATTTTTTAATCAAATATGGAATGTACAAATGTTTTCCAGCCAGATATAACTTATGTTGTGAATAGTGTAAATCGATTTAATAATGATCCTCGTGAGGCACATTTAACAGTTGTGAAACGTATTTTTCGATATCTTAAAGGGACATGCAATGCAAAAATTATGTTTAGGAATAGTTGGATCTCAAAATTAGTAGGTTGTTCTGATGCAGATTGGTCAAGTGATACAGATGAACGGCGATCTTGTTCAGGATATATTTTTGCCAAAAATGGTGGACCGATTTCTTGGAATTGTCGCAGACAACCAACTGTCGCTCTCTCAACTACTGAAACTGAGTACATGGCTCTAGCCTCAGCAACCCACGATGCAATTTTAATAAGCAATTCGAAGAACAGTTTTTTCCCAAATGATGATGCAATTGAAATTTATTGTGATAGTTAAAGTGCAATATACATTTAGGTGAAACGGATAGCTATCATTCAAGAAACATACGAAACAGAATTATAGAAACATACGTCATTATTTTCTTCTCAAAAAATTTCAAATAATGTTATAAAACTTAAATTTACTGGAACTGAAGAAACAAATGAATGATATTGACGAAAGGTGTTTCTGGTACAAAGCACAAAAAATGTGCTATCGGGATAGGAATCAACTTTAAGAAATAAGAAATAAATTTGAAATCAATTTTTTATATTTGAATTATAATATCACAAATTTTTCTTTTGAATTTTCATATTGTATAGTGATTTATTTTACATAGTTAGGGTATTAAAATATAATGTGAAATGCCACCCACAATTAACATTAACTTTAGTTAATACATAAATACTTATTCTTTACAACATATGTAAATCTCATTTATGTGTATAACTTATATACATTTACCTATACCAGGTGTGCCCAACCCGTCGATCGCGATCGACTGGTCGATCTCGAAGAAATTTTAAGTCGATCCCGACAAATTTCTTTTTTCCATATAAATATTTTTATATATACAAAATTTCCATAAAAATATTTATTTTAGTTCGAAAATTATCACGAATAATCAAATTTTATCAGAAAATTTCACTTTTTCAATCAATACATGAAAATAAATCGTATTAGTTTTTCTAAATTCTAAGAAATTAGTACCAGAAACATACAAGACTAAAATTGAACGTTTGATGGATTTTTCCTTTGGAAAAAAAATTGGAATTACAAAGATTAAAAAAAAGTTTAACGTTACAACAAACTTTGTTAAAAAAAAGTTGTAGTATATCAACAATGGTAACGATTGCATCGCTACGTGTTTGTCGAATATTTATTCAGTTACAGACGGTGAAATATTTAAAGAAGCCTTTTTAGCAGCAGCAGACAGCTTGTTTCAAAATTTTAAAAATAAAACTGAGATTGTTAATACAATCGATGACGTGCAACTTTCCAGACAAACTGTAACAAGACGAGTTGAAACCTTGGCAATTGACTTGCGATCACAGCTTAAAAAATATTTTAAAAATTTGATGAATCTACTGACAATTGTGATATGTCTCAGCTTAGCGTATTTGTACGCTTAGTATTTCCTGATTCAACTTCAAAGGAGGAATTTGTTAAAATTCTGTCATTGAAACAACGAACCAGAGGAAAAGACGTTTACAATATTTTTAAATCTTTCGCATTATCTGAGCAGCTTCCCCTTAAGAAGCTCGTTTTCATTACTACAGATGGTGCTCCGTCTATGACTAGTTTTGAAAATGGATTCTTAGCATATTGTAAGAAAGATATTGATTTTCCTAATTTCATAACATATCACTTCATAATTCATCAACAATCGTTATGTAGTAAAATGTTGAATTTTGATGATGTTATGAAAGCAGTAATAAAAATAATTAATTCGATGCGGGCGAAAGTTTTACAAAGGAGGCTATTTCAATCCTTTTTAGAATACGTTGATGCAGAGTACGGTGATCTACTTCTCCATAACTCAGTAAGATGGTGGAGCAAAGGCAAAGTTTTGGAAAGATTTCGTAAGCTGTTGCCACATATAAAAGAATTTCTAGACAAAAAAAACGATCCCTAAGCTGTTGTACTTTACGACAAGATTTGGCTGCAAAAATTGGCATTTTTAACGTATTTGACAACAAAATTGAATGAACTAAATTTGAATTTGCAAGGAAAAAACAAAATTATAACCGAAATGATTTCATGTATCGATACATTTAAAACTAAACTGGAATTGTGGATATCTCAAATTAATAAGAAAGATCTGAAGCATTTTTCAAATTTAGCAGACGAAATGAAATCAAATATAGAAATTTGTGATTACCAACAATTCAGTAATATTTTGGAAAGTATTTTCCTGCAATTTAAACAAAGATTTGTAGACTTTGAAGTACTTCGTCCAATTAATTCAATTTAAATTCACCGTTTTCGAAAATAAATATAGAAAATATGGCTGCACTTTTCGAAAAAACATTTAGTATGGATGTAGGTAGCTTAGAAATGCAATTAATTGAATTACAAAGTGACATTAGCTTGAGATCGCGTGATCAAATTGATATATGGAACTTTGTTTCTATTGAAAAATATCCACTTTTGAAAGATGTCTATCTTAGAATGCATTCATGTTTTGGATCCACATATTTATGTGAATCGTCATTTTCTCATATGAATTACGTAAAATCTAAATACCGTAAACGTATGACTGAAAATCATCTTGATGATTGTTTACGTTTAGCTGTAAGTAATTATGAACCCGAATACTCAAAAATAGCTGATGATATTCAATGTCAACCATCTCATTAAATAAAGAAATTTCTTTTTTTTTTAAATGAAAACTATTTTTTTATTATTGTATTTTACTGGCACGTCAATTTTATTATCGTTTGGTCGATCGTCAAACGTTTAGAAATAAAAAGTAGCTCTTTGGGTCGAAAAGGTTGGGCACCCCTGACCTATACCTATACAATGTATGTTTACTGTGGTCAACCCCAATTTAACAATTAATTAATATTCAATAAACATTTTATTAAACACAGACATAATACTTTATTCATTAATTTATAAAAATAACAGTTTTTTTTAACAAATAATTTTTTGTATTAAATACCGTTTTAACATTTATGCGTCGTCCGACTCTATCGACTTAACTTTTTATAATCCTTGTTTTTCTGTTCTCAGTTCTTTTGTTTTTAAAGAGTAACATACTTTTCTCTCTCTTTCGTATTATTTTAAAATTAATATACTCTCTTAATATACAGGGCAGCTCGAAATTATATTACTACAACTCGGGCAACCTGACATATAATCGACCTCGATTAACAGAGCCAAATTGATAAATAACTTTGCTTTAATTGAATAACTTTTGTAACAATTTTTATCTAACTTTATGATATTTTTACATAACTTCCAATATTTCCATAACTTTTATGCGCATGATTGGTTAAATTTTAAATCTTTTTTTCAAACTGATTAACTGAGTAACTGAGTAACTGAATTCATAATCAAATCATTAGCTTTAATTGAATGACTTTTTGAGAGTATCAGAGAGAGTATTAACATGATTAATGTTCTTAATTCAATTTCATTACATAATTCATATCATTTTTTAATATGAGTATATTATTTTGTTTTTTTTTCAAATAATATTGGTAATTATAATAAAATCTTAGCTACAATAATTCATTTTAATTATCTAATACAAATAAAACAAGTAAATTACATTCATTAATATGCTAATTTTCCATACATTGAATAAGTATTCATACTTTGTGTATTTATTTTAATTCAATTTTCTTAAGTAATTACATTATTATTTACAGTATATACATTAAACTTATTTTTTTTTTTTTTTTAATTATAAGTCAAATAAAATCATTTACATAAAATTTTTCCTCTTTTATTTTTTATTTCTTAAATTATACCGATGTGGTTGGACATAAGGAATCATATGACAACTTTCAATAATTCCATTATAAGGAATTTGAGTAACCCGATAATCATCGATATCTGTGACAACATAACGATTGTTCGGTAAAACTTGCTTAACTTTATACGGACCTTTCCTTTTAGGCAATAACTTTTTTGAAACGCCAGGAGTATTAACATAATTCTTAATCATAATGTAATCGCCAATTGAATAAGTTTTAGGAGATTTTCTTTTCTTATCAAAATATCTTTTATTATACGTTTGGCTTTCAATAATTTTCTTAGCGGCCAATTCTCTAATTTTACTTAATTCTCTAATTGCTAAATTAACTTCATTTAATTCTAAATTCAACATTTCCTTAAGACCATCATTGAATTCACCTTTTTGGTTTATTCCAAAAAGTAATTTACTAGGGGTTGTACCAACGGACCGATTCACTGTGTTATTAATGGCAAATTCTACTTTATCTGTAACCTTAAACCAATGCAACCCTCTATTACTATCTGATAGCTTGGCTAGCATTGGCGCCAATGTACGATTAACTCTTTCCACTTGCCCGTTCGCTTGAGGCGAACCAGTGGCAATCATAACGTGTTTAATGTTATTGTCTTTCATAAACATCTTACATTCCTCGGATGTAAAACAACTACCTCTGTCGGAAATAATTCGATTTGGTCGACTATAAACATTGAAATAACTTTTAAGACATGGAATAACTTCTTTAAATTTTGTTGAATTAACTGGGTATAACTTAACGAATTTTGTAAATGCATCAATAACTAATAAAATATACTTCTTTGTTAATTTATTATCAATTGGACCACAGTGGTCAATATGTATTGTGTCAAAAGGAAGACTAACTTTGGTAATATTATTTAAGAATCCTTCTACCTTTCCTTGTGGAGGTGAGAAAGTAATACATTTCAAACAGTTGCTAATAAAATCTTTAACTTTTGATTTAATATGTGGAAACCAATAAGAACGAAAAATTATTTCATAAGTCTTTTCTATACCGCAATGACCATAACCTTCATGTGAGGTTCGAATAACGTTATCCACCATCTCATCCGGTACATAAAATAAAAGTTTGTCATTACATTTTCTATAAACTAAACCATTCCTCAATTCATAAAACTTATCTTCGATTGTTTCTAATTTTTCTTTAATTTTACAAATAACTGGATCGCGTAATTGAGCTATGGAGAGCGTCTGCTCAAATGTATTTGCTTCTAAGACTAAAATATTATTTACACGACTAAGAGCATCTACATGTGTCATCCGGTTTGAAGAACGATGTTCTAAAGAATAATTATAATTTTGCAATTCTAGGGCCCAACGGGCAATTCTGGGGTTAATTTCTTTTTTATTAAGAGTAAGGGTAAGTGAATTACAATCCGTAATAATTTTAAACTCAATACCCAATAAGTAGATTCGAAAACGTTGCAAAGCATAAATAATCGCCAATGTCTCCAATTCAAAACTGTGGTATTTGCTTTCAGCTTCAGTTGTCCGCTTTGAGAAATAAAACAATGGATGTAACTTTTTATCAGCCTTTCGCTGTAATAACACGGCACCATAACCTAAAGAGCTAGCATCGCAATGTAGCTCTGTTTCGTGTTCCGGATTATAAATTGCTAACGTGGGAAAACTAACAAGACATTGCTTAAGCGTTTCAAAAGCATTTAATTCGTTTTCCTCAAATTTGAATTTGTTATTCTTTTTAATTAAATTGAGTAACGGTGAAGCAAGAGTAGAATAATTTTGAATGAATTTTCTAAAGTAGGAGGTAAGCCCGATAAAACTATGAACTTCCTTAACATTTTTTGGAATAGGGAAACTTTTTACCGCTTCCACTCCAGAAGAACTTGGTTTTATACCATCTTTATCAACTAAATATCCTAAATACTCTACACTATTATAAAGAAATTTACATTTATCTAACCTTAACTTAAGCTTATTATCTGAGATTATTTTAAAAACTTTATTTAAAATAAATAAATGTTCCTCAATAGATTCAGTGGCAATCATTAGATCATCTAAATATATAGTCATTTCCCCCTCTTTAATTAAATTTTCAAAAAGATCCGATATATAACTTTGAAAAACAGAAGGTGCATTTTTCAATCCAAATGGCATCTTGATGTACTCGTACTGACCGAAAGGTGTAATAAAAGAGGTTAATAAAATTGACTCTTCAGCCATTGGAACGTGATGGAATGCATCCTTTAAATCTAATGTTGAAAAATAGCTTTTTCCTTCCAGTGAATTTACCTGATCTTCAATTAATGGTATAGGAAAATTTTCTCTGTGAGTAATTTTGTTTAACGTGCGATAATCCACACACATACGAGTATTGCCATCTTTTTTTTTAACCAACACAATTGGAGACGCATACGGGGAATAACTTTTTCTAATAATGCCTTTATTTAATAAATCATCAATGATTTCTTGCAATTTCTTTTTTTTTCAGAAAACGCCAACCTTCTTGGTCCAAAATGAAAAGGTTCGTTTTTTGACAAATTTATTTTCATAACACGGTGAATAACGGGGTTTTCATTATTTATCTGTGGTTCACTCAAATTACTAAAATTATTGGAGTAAATAGAATAAAATTTGTTCGTAACTTCATAACATAATTTTGGATTTATATTCAAATTTGATTCTATTTCTTTATCATCTCCAATATCGATAGATAAAATATTATCAATTACTTTTTCGAATGTTTCACCAAAGTCAAATTCATCGATTTTAACTAATTTTATATTTAAAAGATTTTGAAAATCTAATCCCAGAACTAAATCAAAACTAATTGTATTGTTTTCTACTACTAAAATAGAAATATTATAATATTGATTTTCAAATTCAACGGTAATACTACTTGTTCCTAAAATACATAATTTGGAACCATTAAGTCCGAAATAACTTTTATTTGAATTATAATTACTAACTTTATCGATGAATTTCATCTTTATAAATGATACAGGACTACCTGTATCTAATAAGGTCTTAACTCTAATATAATTAAATTTATTTGTTTTAATGTTGACTAACTTGTTTTCGCTGATGTATCATGATTTTTCCCTAGTTGGACAATCCTTCGCAATGTGGCCCATTTCGCCACATCTGAAACAAGAGCCTTTAGTTCTTAACGGTTTTTGGCACTGTGACAAGCCATGTCCAAGTCCATAATAATTATAGCATCTGATGTCGGCATTTTTCTTTTTAAATTGCATAACTGGTGGAATAACTGGTTGTAAATCTGGATTAAATTTTCTTTTGATTAATGAATTGGGATGAATAACGGGTGCACTTCTATTAAAAACTTTAGGACGTTCTTCTTTTTTTATACTAATATTTACGAAAGCCGAATAAAGATCCTCTGGTGTTTCGAATTGTAATATGGAGGCTTGGTTTCTAAGATGTTCATCTTGAAATCCATCTATGATAAAATCGGTTAGTTCGCTAGTGCTAAATTCTAATTTATTGCCGAGAATAACTTTTTCCTGATAATAGTCAGCAAATGGTTCATTGGTTTTCCAAACACGGTTTTCAAACTCTTTCCGGAGCTGGACCTTATTTGGTTTTGTATCAAAAAGTTTTTTCATCGAATTTATTAATTCTTCCGATTTTAAGTAAACATTTTCTGGTCTTGAATGAAACCAGTAAAGAGCACGTCCTTTTAATTTCCGGATTATTAGTAATACCAAATCGGAATCACCGATAGAATAATTGTCTCGTACAGCGTCTATATGGCGATACCATTGCGTAAAATTGTCGCCTTCTGCCCTAAAATCATATAAAATATCTTGCATATCGTTTATTGTTACCTTCGGTTTGCTTTGAATCTCCGGATGATTAGCCAAATCTTGTTTTTTCTTTAATAACTCATTTTCTCGCAACAAAACATCTCTTTCTCTTTTCGCTAAATTTAATTCACGTATCAATATTTCCACCTCTGATAACTCTGATAGTGTTTCATTGTGATCATCGTTTGTATGTTCCACAACATTAGTTTGCATATGTTCAGTCAAACGATTTACAAGTGCTTCCTTTTTCCCCGTGGCATCAATGTTATATTCCAAACATTTTTTCACTAACTCATCTTTCGTCAATTTCAACAGTTGAGACATTTTTAAACTACCCTACAATAAATCTTATATAAAGAAAAATTTATTAAAACAATCAAATAAAATTTTATGAGAAAAATTAATAGCAATAGACAACTTATTTGTCTTTTTTTTTATCTTTCACTATATCTTAATAAAACATATAATTTTCGAACATATACTAAATGAAACAAATTTTTCATAATAAGTTTTAAAACTGGTAAAGTTTAGTTTTTTTTTTGTTAACTACACCACTGTATAACAACATTAAAACTTATAAAATAATGTTTTATTTTTATACACCCTCTATCATTTAAAACAATATAACGTATTTTAATTTTTTTTTTTCTAAATGAAATAAAACAAGAGTACATCACTGTACTTCACTTTCCAAGAATAATGTTAAGCTATATCTTTCTCATTCACACATGACGCGGAACATTAACGGTTTTTCTTTAGCATTTTTATTATGTTTATTAATTATAATTTTACTTTAACAGTATATGTTTATAAAATTACCAAAAATGAAAATATATACACAAATTTAAATAAGCACAAAATCTGTAAATTTTCACTGTTTTTCATACACATTTAAATAAGCGATTGGACTTGGATTCAACCCCACACCTGAAAATTTGTGGTCAACCCCAATTTAACAATTAATTAATATTCAATAAACATTTTATTAAACACAGACATAATACTTTATTCATTAATTTATAAAAATAACAGTTTTTTTTAACAAATAATTTTTTGTATTAAATACCGTTTTAACATTTATGCGTCGTCCGACTCTATCGACTTAACTTTTTATAATCCTTGTTTTTCTGTTCTCAGTTCTTTTGTTTTTAAAGAGTAACATACTTTTCTCTCTCTTTCGTATTATTTTAAAATTAATATACTCTCTTAATATACAGGGCAGCTCGAAATTATATTACTACATTACATTTACTTTATAGTACATAAAACAAATGTTATTGCATATAAGTATCTGTTTATTTAACTTATGATTAATTATACTTTTTTATTCGCCTGTATATTAAAGTGTTACTTTATTACTGTGCTTTGCGGCTTTAAAGTATCACTTTTCAACTATTTATTTTGTTGTCATAGCTACGTCCAAAAAAGTAAAAAGCGTTTGTATTTGTTTAAATTCTATGAAAAATAAAATTTTTTATCAAAGCAACCCTTAAATTCAAAATTTCATTATCCAATAAAAATAGTTGTTATCATTTGTTGTCATAGCTACACAGTAATTTGGAAAAAATAATAAATATTTTGTCAAAGGTTACTTGTTCCACATATTTTTATTTTAAAATTTATGAAAATTTATAATTTTAATTTAGAATAAACCAATTTTCTTAAAATATTTTGCTTGTGGCGAATAAAAAATAGTATATGATGCACGGACGTAAGCTATTTTGGACTTAATGTGGGTGTAAATCTCGGCTAGCGCCTCGATTTGCAAACTCCACATCCGTCCAAAATCTTTAGCTTCACGTCCTAGCATCATAATGTACTATTATCGTTAATAAAGATCAGTCTTGTTTTATTTACAACAAATAAGATAAGTTTGTTAGGATTGTTTTGTGGATTTTTTTAACAATACACAGTTGAAAAACTAACTGTAATTTTTAAAGCAGGCTTTATGGTTTATGTAAAGCAAGTTAATATTGAATTCCAAAGCAAATGTTGCATTAAAGCTAATTTTAATGCATATTTACAAAGTTTAAAACAACTCTTGCATCATAATTTATTTCTATAGAACTGCTAGAAGTGTGAATGCAACTTGCTACAATAATAAATAAATAATCATAATTTTCGTTAGCTTTACAAATGTTAACCAATTTTAAGATCTTCTTTGTTTATTTATTTGTACATCATTTGTTTGTTCAAATTAATTTTTTTGTGATAATAGTATTGAAATTAGAAATGCAAATAGAAGTTTTGAAATTTCAAAGTGATATAATGTCTGAGTTCTTTTTGAGTAGATTAAGTTTTAATTAAAATGATTGGTTAAATTGTGCGTGCAAAAAATAAAATTAATTATAATGTTTGTCTAACTTTTAAAAATACAGAACACAATAGTTGTAGTGATTTTGTTCCAATAATAATTTGAAATATACAAGTGAGGTGAAATATGACAAATATATATATAAGTGAAGTGATATAAATTTTATTTAAGTTATAATATAGATCAAATTTTTGTTTTATATTTAGTTTATCTCAATATATATAACTAATTGCAGCAAATAATATTTGTGTTAAATACAGGTGCGTAATAATTCAAGTAACTCTAAATTATGATGTAATTTTCATTAAAATGTCATACAAAAAAAAAATGTCGCGCGTAATATTATTTAATGCAAATAATAAACATTTTTAATACAACAAGCTTTATATGTCTTTTATTCCAAGTACTCTGTTAAATATTAATGCAAAGAACATTAAATTTAACTTTATAGCAAGCTTTGTTAATGGAAACTTCCGTAGGACCTAGATAGATACATAGATAGAAAGGGGTGGACAGGTTGCGCGAGCCGGAACTTGTCCTGGCACGCAGACTCTTCGGTCCATAGCACCGTAAAGGTGCGTCTGTAGGACCTATATGTGTAGCAATTTGCATTACATATTCAAGTTTTGTTTTAATTGTGTAATTTAATAATTTAATAGTTTGATTTTAATAGATTGAATTTAATAATATTGTCGTCATGCTCTGTCGTTGTTATGCAAGTTTGTAATATTTTCGTAAAAAGAAATACCTAGTCATTTCCACTGCAGCTGAATTCTATTACTGTGAGGTGGTGAAGTGATAAGATATCATTTTACTTAAAAATGTGATTTATTAATAGTTAAACACCGCATTTTGTAGATAAAGTAATACAAATCGTATATCATGTAACCCCAACATAGCTACATGGTTCAGCAGCTGCACTTACTTATGCTATGACATATTAAAAGTTAAAGACTTTACAATGTCTAAATAATCTGTATGTTCGAATCTCAAACACATCTATTCTGAAGATGTATAAACTTTTGTAAAAAGTGTCGTATAGAACCAGCATAAAACTAAAATTCTTAGCATGTGCATGCCTCTAGGCTATCTTTACAAAATTAGGGTGAAACATGCACAACTATCATAATGTCTATTTCTAATTTTGCCACTTAAACCTGCCTAACTAAATAATTCTTAGTACTCATATATCATTTTTTTTTAAATTTTAACAGAGTGTTTTAGAGAAACTAAAATTTGCGAAGACTGTTTTTTAAATGGTAGTTCAAGGGAAATTTATGATAATTTAAATTATTGGGTTGAACAATTTTTTCAACAAAATACCAAAAACTCATTGTAATTACAATAAAAAATAATCCATGCAAACTATTTGAAATACATGGTAATATCAAATTGCACTGAAAATTAATTATATAGTTAAAATATGTTACAATTTATGCAAGATATCAAAAATTAAAAGCTATATGTTTACATATTATTTTATTTTATGATATTTAAAGTTTTTCATAATAGAATAATGTTTAGTTAGATTACAAGTTTACGGTATAGAATAGAAGCAAAAAGTGTTATAGCTAGACCGAGTTGTGAAAACTTGACCAGTTTTGATTTTCCTGGAACTTGGCATATATGTAAGTGGTATGGACCAAATAACGAATTACAACTTCTTTTAGAATTTCTTAAAGTGCATAGTTTGAACACAGGGAGCACTCCAACATGCATGAAAAATGAAAATTTTGAGAATCTGAGGTAACTTTGAAATTAAATTGCTCAAGAAGAGCTATACCGACAAACTTTTTTTAAATTTGATTGGTAATTAGTTGAGCTTTAGAATAAAAATCAATTAAAGTTTTTTTTAATTAATTTTAAATTTAATGTATTAAAAAAACTTTTTTAAAGATAGCGCGAGTTCATTGAGCTTGAAACTTTTTTTTTAAATGTTCTATCCTTACTTTAAAATATGTCAAATTTACAAAGAGACATTCTCTCGTTTTCTTGAGATATTTAATTTTAAAGATTTTTAGTCCGACTAAAATTCTAATTTTTCATCATTTTTTGAACTTGTCCAGATCATGTGTTTCATCAAAATAGAGGTCTTTGCAATATTTGCCCAAAACATTTTATAGTGATGATCATGTTTTGTAATACCATTTTATTTAGAATGTTAACCACTAGAATCATGAATGATGCTTCCTTAACGAAATTGATAATATGTTATTTAAACAACATAATAATAAATAATTAAATAACATAACAATGTTACAGCAATGTTATTTAAATCCTGGGGTTTTGAGTGTTAGCTTTCAGGTGAGATCGTAGGTTATGGATAGCGGTTAACCATGTACGATCCGTTTGCTATTAGCCCCTACATAACCAATAAATGGTTTCGAACCAAACACCTCAACCACTCCTGATAACCATTTTTCGTTCCATTCCTCGTCTAAGGTTTTTGAAGATTTTGAAAACTAATAACACAAAAATGCGATGAGGTAAAAAAATTTTAAAACAGATTTTTGTTTGTATAATTTTAATTATTATTATATTAGTAATACCCCGTTTAACGTCAAGGATGCGTTCCAAAATTCCTTAACGTTATTCAAATCAACGTTAAACGGGGTATGGGTGTCTTGCAAAACGATGAGATAGGTGCTTAATTGTTAATTTTACGTAAATGTTTCCTTCTTTTCCATAATTATTAACTGATTAAGTAGAATATTTCGTGCATTTTGATCTTAAATTCATATATTAAGCAGATTTTCGATTTTAAGATACTGTAGAGTTGCCGTAGAGTTTGAACTAGGTGAAAACATTTTGTGTCAGTTTTGCTTCTGTGGGGTGAAATTCGTACGCAACGAGCTTGTTGATCAGGTTGGCATGCCAGATTCAATCAAATGCTTTTTAGATATCTAATGCGATTACGTACGTTTCACCACCTTTTTCAAGTATGCTGTGCCAAAAATGAGCTACATATTTTAATAGATCGGTTGTTGATCCTTTGTTTCTAAAACCGTATTGGCTGTCAGATATCAAATTGTTGTCTTCCAAAAATTAGATATTGGGAACGATTTAAGGAATTTTTGTTATGGATCCAAATATTAAATAATCTACGTTTGTTTCTAAAGACCTATTTGGCTGCCTTAGGAAATAGATATTTTTGTTGGGATTTCATTATTGAGAAGAGAACGAATTTATTGATATCGAATTGAATGGTTTCAATAAAGTTTTGGGCAGAAACATTTACATCGTCAGTATAAAAACAATGACGATTATTTAATTTTGTTTTAAATAGTAGACGAAACTATTATACAAGTAGAGATATTTATAAAAATATAAAACTATTAATTTTTCTTGTTTTGTAAAACTTTTCAAAGTCACTGATTAACTTAGTTAATTAAAATTAAAAATGTTGATTAAATTCGCAAGAATAAATAATTTAAGAGAATATTTTCTTTTGTTTCTTGACAATTCGCAAAAAAATTTGTTTTCATTTTCTTAAAATTTTCAAAAAAAAATTATAAATTTGGAATAACGTTAAAGTGAATCAACGTTAAACGGGGTAACGTTATACGAGGTCTGACTGTATTTAACTATAATTATAATTATTATTATATTTAATTATAATTATAATTATTTGTATAATTATAATTAGTTTTATTTGTATAATTATGCAGAATGATTTCTGTAAGTATGCAAAAATCTAAAATGGTAAGGTTGAAAATTAAGAATGTTTGGTTGGTTTGATATGATATGACCACTGAATAAATAACAAAACCAAAATAATAAGTAATGAGAAATGGTTATTTATTTATCTAATTAGAAAAAAATTGAATTATTTAAAGTAGGTAAAGTAGTTAAATAAAAAAAAAACATTGATGATTCGATTGAAGTTCGGTATGTGTAGAAAAACATGTTATTGATGTTTTTTGTTGTTTATGGTTGGTTGGTTGTGTTCAAGGATTTTGTAGAAATATCGCTATTGTTTCATCTAGTATGTAAAAAGTCGCGTTAGGGATATGTAGTTCAGTTTTAAATTGAAAGCGATACAAACCATTTTAAATTAACAGTCTAAATTAGTGGTGACCCGAGTCGAACATTAGCTACAATTTAAGTAGTAGACATTCTCAATCGAACATATTTTAGTTCTCTTTATCCTTATTAATTGCGTCTAAATAAGAACTTTTCCTCTCGATAAACTTATTGCCTCCTACAAATTCTGTAAAAATACTAATTATCATCTAATTAGAATCTCAAAACAACTATTATCTTAAAATACTACTTTACACCTAAATAAGCCTGCATGCAAACATTTTTCAACGCCTTCTTACTAAGTACTTATCATATCCAAAGAACTTGATAAGTCCTATCAATTCTATTAACGTACGAAATTGACATCTCATTTGAATCTTCGAAAAGTATTTACGATTTAGATCAATTCCGTATATTTTAAATTTATTTTTAACGCCTATTTAACAAACCAAAGCGAATTTTTTACGGTAACTCGTTTTTAGTGGTGTTATGTAAAAATTTCGACTCGGAGAAACAATTTAGTCATAATAAAAACTGAATAAAATAATAATAAGAGATTATTATAAGTGTAATAGAGTTACTATAATTGAAGAATTATTGTGAACACATGAACAAATAAGGGGAATTATAAAAGGAGTAATATTTTATAGGAATAAAGTCTTGAACGAATAAAAATTATAGCGTATAGAAAATCTATTATTTTATTTTTTCTAGTGGTCGAACCGAATAGAAGTAACTCGGCCAGGTAACGTTACAATATATTCTACGCTCTATCGACAAAGTATTATTTTACGCGTTTTAATCATAAATAGATATGTTGTTGTTAATTTCTTATTATGCTTTAAATGATGAACGGTAATGAAGGCTCGCAAACATTAACTAAACATACAAATGACATTTTATTCTAATAAATACAAACGAAAAACCAAACGAAACTTCCCGAGCAGAAATTTGTCAGGCCTCAAATAAGGTTCTGATCAGGTTTGCCCTAGTCCAGATCAGGCATTGGTAGGGCAGCTTGATTCTGATCATGAGTGTAACGCTTTTCCTCTATCAGATCCCGATTTGGATTACCGAATCAGACCCTGATTGGGATAATCCGATCAAACCCTGATTGGGAAAATCGGATCAGGCCCTGATTGCGATATTCGGACCAGACCCTGATATATATTTATATATAACCGCAGGAGGGTTCGATTTTGGTCAATTATGATTGATGTTGATTTACGGGTCTGACTACCTCGCGTACTCCAGTGTACTACCTAGCGTACTCCTAAGTTAGCGTGAGATATCACATACCACTGGCAATGGCAGAAGATACCATTAGCCAAGATGATATCTTAGGATGCTTGAGGACAAACTTTAATTAGTCAACGGCAGCACTCCCAGTCTTAGCTAGGCAGCGCTCCGTAGTAGCTCTTCCGAGAAATCAGACCAACATATAATTATGTGTGGGCTTTGTGCCTCGATTGAGGTGGTAAGCGGTGCGTCTGGAGTGTGCTGCATCAGCTGGATTATTGGCAATTAGTTTTGTTTTGTTTTTTGCAAATTTCTCACAATTTGTTTTCCACTTATTATTTTGTTATTATTTCTTCATCTTATCATGATGTATTGGCATATGTCATATTTTATTGTATGATAAGATTTTTTGCTTAGTTATCCATTCTTTGATAAAATATAAAAAAAAACCTTTTGATACATATATGGTTGTACAACAGAAAAGATATAAGTCTGCAAGTGGTAAAGCAAATATGCTCAATTCATCCACCCATAAAGCGGCATGTATTTGCAGGGACAATACATATATGAATCAATCAAAAATTTTAAAATGCGCTGTTCAAAATATCTGCGGATTGAACGCTAGTCATAACCACGTGCAACATCATCTTGAGCACGACAAACCAAACATTCTATTCCTTACAGAAACACAAGTTTCTGAAAATTTTCTCTCTATAGAGTTGCTTAATTCCAAATATAGGCTTGAATCAGCTTTCAAATTCCATCAAGGTGTATGCGCATCCATTCATGAGAGTGTTGCGTATACACGCTTTCCAAATTTTGAACTACCCGGTGATTGCTTCAATAGAATGATTTTAAAGATTTGTCTTCCAGAAATTACGTTGTTTACAATAACTTTATACCGGTCCCCCAACAAACGTAACCCAAACTTTTTTAATATACTGACAAAAATTGTGGACGAGATTAGAGCAAAGTCCCCTAATTGTGAGGTTATCGTTACCGGTGACTTCAACGTCCACAACAAATCATGGTTGAAATTCTCCAAATCGACCGACGATGTTGACAATAGTGGAAAGCTGGCAGAAATTTTTGTCGCGTCTCAGGGCCTATCCCAAATTGTTAAAAGCCCAACTTTCACTCCCCGTAATGGCAGTGATAATAGTTTTCTTTTAGATCTCTATCTTACCACAATGCCAGATATTACGAGTGTCGATGTCGCGAAAGGTAGTATTGGAAATTCTGATCATTATTTAATTTCATCAGTTATCAAAACTGATTTACTTAAAACTACAGCTCCCAAACCCCGTAAAATATTTCACTACCCAAAAAATGGATAAGAGTGGTCTTCAAAATTTTTTTCATGGTTTTCCTTTCGACCGCCATTGTTTTTACATTGACAATGCAAATGTTTCTGCTCAAAACTTTACAGAAACCATCCAATTTTCTATCAATAAATTCGTCCCTTTCTCCATAGTAAAACGGAAACAAAAATCCTTGTATTCGAAAGCTGCCAAAGCGGCACTTAGAAACAAACGTAGATCATTAACATATGGATTCATAACAAAACTCCCACTAATCGATCCCAATATCTAAAGGCCAACAAAAAATCTAATCAGATTATCTCAAACAAAAAGTCTAAAATTGACAGAGCGAAAGCTTCAAAACTTACGTCTATGTCTATTTCTGACAAGAGTTTCTACAGTGCCACTAATTCTTTATATTCTGGTACAAAATCTTCTATTCCTCCTATTAACGATGGTGATTCGATCGTCAATGATCTCGCAAGAAAAGCTAACTTGTTTGCTAAACGCTTTGCTCTGAACTCCACTGTTTTGGAAACTCCTAAAGAAATATCCCAAATCCAGTCTTCTGGAGTTAATATAAATGAACTCCACTTCAAACCCAAAATAGTAGCTAAACTTTTAAAGGGGTTAAACATCAACAAAGCCTCAGGAATGGACAACATTCCACCCATTATTTTAAAAAGCTTTTCCAAAGAACTTGCACCAACTTTGACTAAGATATTCTACTAATCATATAAATCTGGCATATTTCCCTCGTGCTGGAAGTTGGCCAATGTCCAGCCCATCCCCAAAAAGGGACCTAAATACGATATCTCAAATTATAGGCCAATATAGCTTTACTATTGGTCCTATCCAATGTCTACGAGCATTATATTAATACACACATTTCAAAATTTCTGGAAGTAAATCATTTAATAGCCGACAGCCAATAGTTTTCGAAACAAAAGATCAACTACCGATCTATTAAACTATATAGCGCATTGTTGGAACAGCGTACTTGATAAAGGTGGTGAAACATACGTTATCGCCTTAGACATCTCCAAGGCATTCGATCGAGTCTGGCATGCCAACTTGATCAACAAGCTCGTTGCGTATGGTTTCCATCCCAATGTTGTGAAGCTGATTCAAAATTTTCTTTCCAACCGATACATTTCGGTCTCCTTAGACGGATTTTCTTCTGAGTCTAAACTAATTAACGCTGGTGTACCTCAAGGCTCAGTATTGCCCCCAACCCTATTTTTGATTTATATCAACGAATTGTTGAAAATCACCAGCAACCCAATAAATAGTTTTGCAGATGAAAGTACTCTGCACAAGTCGTTCGAGCCCCTTCCTTCAAAAGGTAAAATGCACGAACGAACCAATCCCGCCCGAAGAGACGCTGCCATAAACGTGAATAATGACCTAAAAAAAGTCGCCGATTGGGGTGACCAAAACCTGGTTAATTTAAACTATACCAAAACACAGCTGTTGATTGTTTCCAGATCAAAGACTGAGTTCCCCAAAGATATTTTATTCAGTATGTGTGACGAACCAATAGCAGAATGTAAAAACATTCATTTATTGGGTGTCACAATTTCAAATGACCTACTCTGGAACGATCATGTAATGGCGATGGCAAAAAGCGCGTCTAGAAAACTCGGCCTCCTAAATAGATGCAAAAAATGTTTCACTCCATACCAATTGCTCCATGTTTATAAGTCCTATATTCGTCCCTGTATGGAGTACTGTTGTCAAGTTCGGAGTGCTACTTCTGTTTCCATCTTGACCCTCTTGAACTCTGTTCAAAAGCGGACTTTACGAATTGTGGGTGATCGAGCTTTGACATCAAAACTTGATTCCCTACAGCATCTTTGCACTGTTGTTGACCTCGTTGTTTTTACAAATATCGTCATCAACAGTGCTCAGATGAAATCAGCAGTATCATGCCTCAAAATTAATCTTACCCCCGTTCCGCAATCGGGAATCCTTACCCCTGTCATACTGGTGGATCGCAGAAAGACTTCTTTTTCTGAACTGCATACAAATGAAATAGTTTTCCGGAATCCATAGTCTCAGGTGGTTTCAATCCGCAAAAGGTTTAAAAAAGCGTTCATCAACACCTTAAAGTGCAAGTTGTTGTGGACCTAGGTCTTAAAAGGTATTTATGTGTTGTTGTGACACATATTGTAAACCCTATGACACAAGAGTTTTTATTTAAAAAAAAAAAAATATTATATACATAAGTTAATGAAAATAAAATCACCTTAATCACTATTATTATAGTGAGGAAGCGATAACTAATTAACTAAAACATATATGAAACGATTTCAATTATATATTTGTAAAATGAATAATACTCTAGTGAATTTTAACCAATTGAAATTTCAGCAAATATGTTCAAATAAGGTTAACCCTAAAAGGTTATTGTAAATCAGGCCCGAAACAGGTCCACATCAGATTGCTCTAATAAGGCTTGCCTTTACACGACTGACCAGGACCTGAACACGCCCTGAGTGTATTTAGGCTTTCCCTCACTAATTTCAGCTCAGGTTTCCTTGGAGTTTGAAAATGTCTTAAATGAAGCGATGTCTAAAATATTTCGTACATCAAAGCCAGAAAATGTTTTTTTTCAAATAAAATATATTGTGTAGTAGGAATTCCAATATGTGTTACAACAACGCATAAAAACCTTTTAAGACCAAGGTCTCACAACATACGTTCAAAGTTGTTGATGGACGTTGATGGTTGTCAAACAGTTCAAGTAGTGATTCCAAATAGCATCCAGCGTGAACAATACCAAAGAAATGAAAAAAAACATCGTTAAAAATCACCACCGAAAACTATTAAAAATAATTTGTTGCTTTAAAAGAGTATAAATGAGTAAAATCTAATTAAAATTTCAGATTAAAGCACACAAAAATATAAACAGAAAAATTTATTTTTCTATTTTCCGAAAAGTATACATCAAAACCGTACATCAAAGAGTATTTATATTATTCTTTTTTGTAGAGCATGTAAAGCACATGCAAAAAATAATAAAAAGTTTTCCGAAATAACAACAACAAAAAACAATTAAGAGTTTTTTTTTTATGTCCTTTTAATTTTATGTTCTACTTTATATGCGGTTTTTGTGCTTTTTAAAATACCCTTATTTTTTTTTATTGTCAACGTTATATACTAAATTACGTTAAACCAAACTCTTGACAAATTTAATCGTCGTGATTACTAAAGAAAAAGTCGGACAAGTGCGAATAAAATTCGCTCGCCAAGGGTTCCGTGAATGTAAAAGAACACAATATCCAAAATAAATGACATAAAGTTATGTTGTAAAGTCTTTATATCGCCAGACTATGGACGCATAACAGAATAAATGTTTAATCGTAGACGTCAAGAGTAAATGTCAATCACATCTACATTGATCAACAATGTTACTTGAGGTTAAATCTGATCCATAGCTGTTTATGTTACCTAAAGAAAGATTTAACCAGTATTTTAATGGTTTAAATTGGGAATATTTGTTCTATAAATCAGCGTCGAAGTATAGGGGGGTATACAGACACTTAAAATAGCATTTTTTTATTCATTAACTTAGAAATTATGCATCGCAAAAATCTAAAAAATATTGCAATGTTTCTTAAATCAAGTGCTCTTTCAAATGACACCCCACTAGCTTGGGTCCAAACAAGTTTTTTTTACCCTCCTTACACCCATCCCCTAAACACACAGAAATATAATTATTTGAGAGTTTGCTATAATTTTCGTTCAGAGTTTATCAAACTGTCTCAGTGAATTTGTTCAAATTTTTCTGTTGATTAGGCTCGAAAAGCAAGGGGGGGACCAACTTTTTGTGTCACTTTATTGATAATAATTCAAAAACTAGGCATTGCAAAATTATAAAAACAGTGGCAATATTTCTAAAATCAAGTGCCCTTTCAAATGACACATGACCAGGGTCTTAAATGATGTTTTTACCCCTTAACATTCCCACCCCTTTAATAATTATAGTTATGAGTATCTGCCACTTTTCTATATTTTTCATTAAAAACCTACTCATTTTTCTATCATTCCAAACATATTTCAAGATTTTCGATGAACTAGGGTCGGAGTTAATCGGGGCAATAAAACATCGAGAAAACGTCATTTTTCAAAATTATACAAAAAATGGTGAGGTGTAAAATTTCAAAATACATTTTTAAATAATGCTGAAATGAAGCCCTTTCATATGATACCCTACTCGTCTCGATAAAAAAATGTATGTTCTCAAAGGCTTTACATCGTACCTCTTTAAAACAAACGAACACAACTTTATTTATTTTTTAACCCAACATCTTGTGTGGATAGGTTAGTTTTATAAGCACCTCAAATTTTAAGTTCATCGGATTAATGGTTCACGAGATAATCGAAACTATGTGAAAAACACGTTGTACTCTCACCAATAGTGTAGTGTTCCGTATAAAAAACGGAACCCTAATAAATTATTTGAAATCATCGAAAACAACTAATCCTTACTACATAGCTCAAGTTGATTGAAGAACCACTATTTTTCAAATAAAATAGATCATGATGTATGCATGCATACAATAGAGCACTTTGTATTCGAAAAATTGTATGCTATGTGTACATTTAAAAATGTTTTTGTAACACATCCACATGCACAAAAAATATTCAATTTTGTACTAGAATAACATAAAGGAAAAATCTACTTTTTCGCACATATGACCACAAAATATTTTGTATTGCGTGCCTGGCACGCACGCTGCCTACGTGTGAGATTTTTAGTTAAATATATCCTGAATATATTATTTTTATAGTAATAAAATATCAAAATAATAATTTAAATAACTTACCATATAGTAAAAATAACTTAAAAACAACCCAAAATCAGATGAATTGCAAGAAAAAACAATTATTTTGCATTTTCAAAAAACCAGTTGTCAAAATTGCAATGTTTTTAAAAAAATCGAACTGGATTGCTATGTTTATTTTTATTAAATGTTAACAGTTTAGTACAATTTAGAAGGCTAGCATAATTTACAACTATTACAACGAAGATGGCGCACTTTAGTTATTTAAATATCTTAATTTTTTTATAGCTTTGTTAAATAAATGATTTAATTAACAATTAAATAAATATTTATAAATGTTATGCATTTATTACAAAAAATAGTGTGTATTACTAGTGCGAATGCGTTTTCCAAACGCGAGTTATTGCAGACTAACTCTTGTTTGGAAAACGCAATCGCACTAGTAATACAATCTACTATTGCTGTTTTATCAGTCTATATTTTTTCTGAATTTTGTTCTTAATATATTGAATAGTAATTCAATTTTATACAAATTAGTATTTAAACTGTTTTTTCCCAACAATTAATTGTGTTTATATAGTTAAATAACTCATAAAAATAACGTACTGCATCAAAACATGTTGAAAAAATTGTCAACATTTCAAAGCATTTTGCTGCTAAAATTACATATATCAGATAAGGATAATTTGATGAAAAATGTTAAAAAAACAATTTAGTATATATCTTTAATATATTTACAATAAGTTTGTGTCACAAAATTAATTATTTTATAGTTAAATTTTTTATTTAATTTCTCAAATGTAAGGTTGCCCTAATGTCAAAACAATTTTGTTAGACACGCCCATTCACAGGGTCATTGTTTGTCATTGTTTGTTATGAAAAGTGTGTGTAAAAATATGAATTTGAATATGATTTAAATTTTACACGGATTTGATCTAGAATTTTTAATAGTGAAATATATTTTTCAAACATATATAACCATAAGAATTTTCAATTTAACTACGATGTTTATATATTTATTATTAGTTTATTAGTCGAAGTATGGTTATAAACATAAATTAAAATCGAATTTTTAGACCAATAGACAGTACAAGCTAATTTCGTCAATATTTAGGAACAATCATCTTTTAAAGTGGGTTTAAAGGTACTTTGGAGTATTTTCAACCTATGCCAATTTCGTTATATTCTAAAAATGGCAACTGTTAGAAAAAATTGAATACGATAGAGATTATAGATATGTTTTTTTATAGAAGTTAGTTCATAGAAGTTTTAAATATTTGCTTACAGAACAGCTTTACAAATCTTTATTCGTAAAGATGTGTTCATTTGTATTGCTGGTAATGATGTTAGACTGTTGTTAGTGTGTTACAGCTGTTATTGCTGAAGATGATGGCACACAATTTTGCTTTTATGTATTTAATGTTGAAAAATATCGAGAAAAAAACTATTAAAATAAAATCAACAAAATATATAACTTATTTATTATCTTTTATTTAAGTAGGAAACAGGTAAAAATACATTTTAAGATAAATTTTTCCTAAAATAACGATTAGTTTAAACGAGAAACAAATAAAAGTTTGAATAAAACCTACTTATTTCAAAGAACAGTTCATGCTGCCACCTAAGTTATGTTTGTGTAACTATATATACAGTACCACCCTACGATTAAATACAAACACCATCAAACGCACCAATACTACAAATTAGATGCTTCACTCAAAAAGTCTAGGTTAAAACCAAGCACCTGTTGCTGCAGAGTTCTTCTTTACCGTTACGTCTCTTATACATCCCTCTTTGTTACAACAAACACTTTTATGAACTATAAAAATATTTATCACAACATGTACTCTGCAATTAGAGCAACAATGAAACAAAGTGTCAAATTGAGCGAAATCTTTTATTTTACTTGTACTCGGTATGATTACCATATGTCGAATTATTTGTTAAAATAATTGTTAATGAATTGAAATTACAATAATCGAGAGGGGTGAATGTTTTTATTTTATTTTGAAGAAATTCGACACTTGTTATATTTTTTCTCTTTAATCATGGGTGCATTTTAAAGGGTCCTGGATATTAAGAGTTAAGTAGTCAAAACTCAAAAATAATTGTAAATTCTTTAATATGAAAAACCAGGCGCACT
>CAVNZG010000043.1:79194-130152 GCA_963693315.1 Diogma glabrata
TATATATATATATATATAACAAGGTTGCTTTGTGGTTTATGTTAATCGAGACAAACTAAATACATGTCTGACCAGACAAACCCTAGACATGTTATACAAGACGAAGTGGGACATTTTGTTCGAGCGGTCTTGGGTTTGTCTTGGTCTTGTTACTATAACGCGTAAATAGTAAGTTACTAGTAAATCTGGTATAACACTTTTAGTGGGATTGTTCATCATCAATAAATATAAATCAATAAATATAAATATAAATCAATAAACTCGAACTATCCTATAACACCAAAAAATCATAAACTTAAATGTATATTATTTTAAACTAAAAAAAATATCAAAAAAACAATTGATTGAAATTGAAGATCATTATTTGTAAATAGTAAACAGTCTGTAAAAGTTTGTCCTTCGATCTTTAAGGGGATTATTTACATGTATGTGTAAAAGAACTTTTTATTTTCTATTATATTTCTTTACGTGTATTTTACTTTTTTTGTTTATTTACAAGTAACAAAATAAATAAAATTTGAAGTAGAAGAAAAGAGAAACATTCTTTTTTTTTAATTTTTATTCTAAATATGTGTATTAAATAGATACACAACAGGACAAAAAGAGAAACAAATTTAAAACATATATATCTTATTCATTTGTTAAAATCTCAAATAGAAATTTTTGTATATTTCTTTATTTTTAAATTCTCTTACACATTTTTGTGTTAAACGTTATTTCTCTAGTATACTACTCTATGCTATTATCATGTATTTTGCATAAAAGTGAAATATGCAATTCAAATTAATAAAAAATATTTTTTATAATTATACATAACCTACAAACCTTATTTTTCTTGCAATGCCCTAAATTGCTTTTGGTAAATAATTAAAATTAAACTAACAAAATATATGAAATAATAATAAAAAATAGCAGTTGAAGTAGTATATAAGTAATAGTTTAAGCAAAAATTGTAATAATAATTTAAACTGAGGATGACGTAAGTCGAAATCGATATTCAATAAAATAAAAAATCAAATTCAAATTGTTACTATAAGGAAGTTTATATTATTATTAATAAAATAAAAATTTTAAAAATAAACAGCATAAAGTATATTTTTAAATATTGCATTTTAATTCAAAAGTGACAAAAGCACACAAACAGTGAATAATACGGAAAACCATAATAACACATATAGAATTTTCAATTGAAAACATGATTGGCGTAAAATTATTTATGCTGTGTATTTTATATGTTTGAAAATTGTTTGAAAAAAATTGAATATTACATTTTTTCAAAATCTTATATCAAATATTTACAATAATTGTAATAACATTTTAGTTATTTACCAAAAGCAATATAGGGCATTGCAAGAAAAAAAATTTTGGTAGGTTATGTATAATTTTAAAAAATATTTTTTATTAATTTGAATTGCATATATCACTTTTAAAATGTCAAAAAAATGCAAAAATTAATGTTTGTTTTTCATGCCCAAAAACGGGCATTTAAATTAAGGCAACATAATTTTAATTATACTTAGGTTAAAGTAGATAAAAACAAAGTAGAGATTAAAAAAAAACTTTATTTTGGATGACTTCTCATAAAATGGCACCATTTGCCAAATTTAACGAAAAATGCCAATTGTGGCCGAAAAAACTAAAAATTTTTCATAAAAATTAAATCCCATATTAAGATTATTAAAATACATGTTTCCTGAAGTTTTCATGAAAATTCGACGATTTTTCCGCCCCTTATCATAAATTTAGTAAAAAATAAAAAAAAGTCACGCGATTCGGTTTTTTGAGGTTAGGTTACACTTTTAAAGTATCTTACCCCTCTAGATGGATTTGAAATTTAATCACAAAAATTTTTCATTTTTTTTTTTTTATGATCATTAGAGCCCGAAATATTTCAAAAATAGTGAAGCGACCTACTCAAAAAACACAAAAAAAAAGTTTTTGCCATTTTTGAGGCACTTCCGGACCTCCAAATTTGCTAAATAATTACATGCCCACTAACTTGTATGTCCTTAACATAAAACAAAAAAAAAATTCAACTTTGCTCTCACATCAAATATATCACTTTTTTTTACTACACCTTTTCCAATTGTAATTCAGAAAGCGTCAATTGTAGTTCAGATTAGTCAATTGTAATTCAGATTAGTCAATTGTTATTCAGAAAGCGTCAATTTTAATTGAGAAAACCACAATTACAATTCAGAAAGCGTCAATTGTAATTCAGATTAGTCAGTTGTAATTCAGATTTGTCAATTGTAATTCAGAAAGCGTCAATTTTAATTCAGAAAACGCCAATTGTAATTCAGAAAGGGTCAATTGTAATTCAGGTTAGTCAATTGTAATTCAGAAAACGTTAATTGTAATTCAGAAATAAAACACATTTTATTTTAGTATAGCGAAAAATTTAGATGAAGTTCCAAGTATATATACATAGTATGTCTTAGTATTTTTTTAAATAAATTACCGACCGACCACTATGTCATTCATTATCAAGGCGCTAGCTTGGGGAACTGTACAGTGTTGCATAGCACGAGCGCGATCACTCCCGGTTATGGTGTTCGTTGCATGATCTATGTATAATATCTTCCAAGTAGTAGATCAATCTTTGTTACATTACGCCAGGACCTGCAACGTTTGGAACACGAATGTTGCTTTTGGCATCCGATTTTCCTTTAGACCAAATATTCTCTATGGGATTTAGCATCGGAGAATATGGTTCTAACCACAAAAGAGAAGCTGGCGTACCATCGATCACTCTTTTGAATGACAAGGTGCGTTGTCCACAACAATCACAAAATCTTCCAGTTGATTTCCCACATCTTGCCACTATTGCATTAAAACAACTACCCAGTCGTTTGCTAACTGGGCAGCAAATGAACCCTTTCTGCGTTCCATGTATACGGTTCCTGTAGTTGAAATTGCTCCAATTAAATGAATGTTGTGACCTCTTGATGCTGGAAGGTGTTGTACTGTTCTTTTCCCAACTCTTGCACGGCCTCTCGTTCGTCGAAAAAACAAATTAAAATTTGTTTCATCCATCCAAACAACTTGTTTTCCTTGCTGTATGAACTTGTTCAAGGATTGTACGTATTCAGCTCGTTTTGTTTCGTTCGCGTCAGAATTCATTGTAAGGTTCAGGTTCAACGTGTAATTGTGTCGGTCAAATCACAAAAAATTATCATAATGTAACCGACGAAAACATCATCTAATATCTGAAATATAACCACCATTATATCCGTCAAATTACCAAACATAACCAAAACGTAACCGACACAAATACCATCTAATAACTGAAATATTATAACGTAATTGTGTCCGTCAAATTACTAAAATCAACTGAAAAGTAACTTAAATTATAACCATACGAAGGTTGAAATGTAACCGACACGGTTCTCGTTCGGTAACCCTTACCGCCTATTGTCTGAGCAAAATACTGTAACAAATCAGTTACGTTACCACTTGTGCCCGATAACAGTTACCGGTAACATTTCGGTCTTTTTACGGTTACAAATAGTGAAATTGTCTGTCGGGTTATGTGCCTATGGTCTGACAATATAAAAACTCTGCAACACAGCTTTATGTAAATTATTTTTGTCAGTTTGTTCTTCTACATTCACTGAACCTTCGGCGAGCGAATTTTATTTCACTTGACCGGCTTTTCTTTATATCAATTGACGTTTTCTGAATTACAATTAACGTTTTCTGAATTACAACTGACGTTTTCTGAATTACAATTCACTAATCTGAATTACAATTGTCGTTTTCTGAATAACAATTGACTAATCTGAATTACAATTGACGTTTTCTGAATTACATTTGGCCGTTTCTGAATTAAAATTGACTAATCTGAATTACAATTGACGGTTTCTGACTTACAATTGACTAATCTGAATCACAATTGACGCTTTCTGAATTAAAATTGACGCTTTCTGAATTAACATTGACGCTTTCTGAATTACAATTGGAAAAGGTGTAGTATGACTCTACTATTAGATATTTTTTCATATTACTTCCATGAGTTAAGGCGCGATAAAGGTTAACAACAGACCTTCGTAAATACCTGTTAAAAGTCTATATACAGCTGGGGGCAAAAGGTACCCAGAGCTTTATACGCTAGCTTTGTTTCAATCCACTAGACCCATCCATCGTGGCGCACTGAAGAAATAAAGACGTTTTGGATTGGGGATACTGCTAGGCCCGCGCCCCAGGCGATTAAGCCAAGGTATCCGCTACCGCTAGATATGACAATGGGTTTAAGGTTTACACTAGTGGACGAGAGACCCGTTTCAGCTCGGGTACCTCGTGCAAGCTAAACCCGTATCACATGTCATGGTGGTCAGTCTTCAAACATTTATTTCGAACCATAAAAATTTTCAAAGCCTACTTTAGTATTTAAGCCTCGAATAGTATTTAAGCTATTAAAATCGTACTATAAAAATGTAATCGGTACAAAATGTTAACATTTTTTTTCGTAAGACATAATTTCTCGGGTAGCCCGTGTGTGCACAGAGAGAAATGTTTGCATATATTATTCGTTATAGACATAACTTATTCTTAATTTAGTTATATTTTGCTCCTGGATTAAGCAATTCATAAATTATGATTTTAGTATTCATATTCTATGATTAATGAAAAAATCATATATTGTACCTATTATTCATAGGAATTTCTTTGAATAACAATTCTTAAATTATTCTTAATATTCACAAAATATGATTAAGTAAGAATAAAATCTTTAATAGTTGTTCATAGATTAAGTAAATCTAATCAGAATTTATGAAACTTTACGAACAGTTTCTGGACAAACATATCACAAAATGTGACTTAATTGCATAACTTATGCCAAAAGTAATCATACTTTTAGAATTATTTTCCCGGCTTACATATTCATAAATTATTCATACTTACGGATAATAAAAATCAATCTTATTGTTCATGAATTAATATATTATACCTATAAAAATCATAATTTTAGAATTAAAACGTCATAATTTTAATTTTATTAAACATTTGTTTATTTCATCAGTGCCTAATGTATAATTATTTATACATAAAAATTATTTAAAAAATAAAAACATAAAAAAGAACATTAATTAAGTAATTAAGTAATAAAGAACATAAAAATAAAACTATTGTATATTTCTTATTTCTTATAAATATTTTTAAAATTTTGAATTAAGTTTTTATATTTGATTTTATTATAATTTTTGCAATATTTTTAGAATTTTGAAAACAGCATTAATTTTTGGTTTTGTAATAATTTATGGAATATTTTGAGAATTTTGAAAAAGTTTTTAAAATTTTTGGTTTTATTCTAACTTTTTGTCTAAAAGTTTGAATTTTTTATTTTGTTATAATTTTTGCAATATTTTTGGAATTTTGAAAAAAAATCAATATTTGATTTTGTAATAATTTTTGGAATATTTTAGAATTTTGAAAAACTTTAAACTTTTGAGTTTATTATAATTTTGAAAAAAGTTGCAAATTTTTGATTTTATATTAATTTTTAGCATATTTTAAGAATTTTAAAATATTTTAAATTTTTGAATTTATTATAATTCTTTAATATTTTTAGAATTTTGAAAAAAAAAATTAAATTTTTGATTTTATATTATTTATAAGTTTTTAAATATTTTTGGAATTTAAAAAAAAGTTTAAATTTTTCATTCTGTAATATGATTATATAATAATAATAATATATAATAATATAATAATAATTTGGAAGTTGGAATTTTTGATTTCTTAAAATTTCGGAATCTTGGAGACAGTTCGAATTTTTGATGTTGGTATCATTTTTTTTAAATCGATTCAATCAGGCCCTTTTTTTGAAAAAATTAAATTAATATTTTGTATAAATAAAATGTAATTGAACATGAAATTGGTAGTTTACCTTAAACTGGTTAATATGTAAATTGTTGAAAATTAATGCTCTGATAACAAATCAAAACCTGTAAATAAGAATACATATGTAATTATATTTAACTTATATTTAAGTTATAAACTATTTAAACATTTCTAAACGCCAAACATGCTACTCTACTCGATTTGACTCAAATAACTGAATTTACTGAAAAAACAACAGCAATTGCATACAATTTTTCAGATATATTAGTTGCTTCAGTCAAATCGAACGCGGCTATTATGAACACTAATTAACACAAATTAAGAACAACAACTTTCACATGTGGCCGTTAGTATAGTTGTTTTAATCATTAAGATCGTTTTGGTTAGTGGTTACACATTTAACAATACAAAAAAAATAATTCTTAATTAATTCAGTAAATTATTTGTGATGTAACATCACCCCGATGGAAAATCTCCCATCAAGAATAATATAAGAACTGAATCTAAAAAATTATGGTGCAAATTATGAAACTTTTTGCAATCCATACAATTTTAGAGCGATCTAGTTTCGAACCAATGAGAAAATTTTTAAACTTTAAAAAAGTTTATCATTCTCATCAGGGCTAGCCGACTAGATAAACTCTACCAAAAAATGTTAACGCTAATGATTATAAACCAAAAATTAGGTTACAACTCTAGCGAAGTGTAAAAACAAAAAATTTACATAAACATACATTTAATAAATTCAGGTTTAGTCAATTAATTTCTCTGGTGATCACTGTTTTGTTATACTCTAGATTTTCTGGTATTGAATAACAAAATTGTATCTGTGAGAAGAAGATGACTAGTCTTCACTTGTGTCTATTGACACATGATCAACAATTTATTCAGTAAATGATGAGAATGATAAACTTTTTTAAAGTTTAAAAATTTTCTCATTGGTTCGAAACTAGATCGCTCTAAAATTGTATGGATTGCAAAAAGTTTCATAATTTGCACCATAATTTTTTAGATTCAGTTCTTATATTATAAATAATTCTTACCTTATCACAATCATATCACTATCACAATTGAATACTTTTTTATTTAAATTTTTCCAAATATTAATTTATTTAACTAAATTTTTTAAGTTTTTACATTCACGGAACCGCGAAACAAAAAACTTTAAAACAAACTACAAACAATTGCACGAACAGTATTAATATTATTATCATTATTGCATAACTTATACTCTTTATAAGAATAATCTCTTCTTTTTATTAAATTAAGAGCAGAGATTATTCTTAGAGAGCATAAGCTATGAAAAAGCATGTTTTTACAGAAATGTAAAAAATATTTCATAAGTTATTCTTTGTTAGGAATAAATTCAAAAAAATTCAATGCGTAATGTTCAATCAACTATATTTGTATGTAGTTTATGATTTTGATAATCATAGCATAAGTATTAGGTATGATTATTTATTCATAATTTCCATCAAACTCTTAAATATATTTGTTTTCTTAATTTATGATTTTGTGTCACAAAACAACGTAAAATTTTATAAATTTTAGGCATATTTCACGATTAAGTAAGAATGCATAATTCTTATTGTCTATAATATATGATTAATAACCATAAAAAACATAAAGACGACTTTTCTAAAATTATGACAAGATTAATTATGATCTATGAAATACGATTTTTCTCCGTGTGGTGCAAATAGTAATTGAGCCTTAGCCTTATTTAGATCTAGCTGGTCAAAGCCAACTAAACCAAATTATAATCAAAATCGTACTAAAAATAGTAATCAAAACGTAATATTCACTATTTTTTCGTATGACATAATTTCCCGTGTAACCCGTGTGATGTGCGAATAGTAATTAAATCTTTTAGATCGAAATAATATAATCTAATTAACTCAAATTGCAATTTTATTTCTAACAATAAACATTATCAAGGCCTACAAAATCAAATTTTAATCAAAATCTTCCTAGAAAGAGTAATTAGTACGTAATTTTCACTATTTTTTCGTATGAAATAATTTCCCGTGCAACCCGTGTATGTTGCGAATAATAATTGGGCGATTTTAATTAATAAATTAAAATATTGAAAAAAATCACCATAATGACAATTGACATGCATACTCCCCATGAAAATGCATAAGTAAAGTATTCTAAAAGTTTCTTATGCATCTGATTTTAATATCGTATTTTTTGGTGGTATAGACGTATTTCTTTTTGAATAGCATATAACATGATTTCCCGTGTGACCCGTGTGTTAGACACTCCCATAAAAAATATGGTACTGCTGATTGAAAACTTCTTTTACAAAATGCAATTTCTCAATATTTTAAAAAAATTTGTTTAGTTGTGTGGGACATAATAATACGTGTTATTTAAAAAAGCTGTATCAGTTTGTATGCTCTTACAATTATTATGTTATACGTTATACATCATTTCCAAAAGCCGAAGTTTATTAAGGTTTTTTCCTCTATCCAAAATTTTAAAATTTTGGAGAGGTAAATTTACACTACAGCTTCTTTTATGGCTAGATATTGCGCCGATATTGCCGATGTTTTGATTTTTTCCGTCAATAAGATGTTGTTTGACTCGTTTTCATAGATACTGATTTGTTTGCCCTATATATGATTTACCACATCCACAATTAGCATGATAAACCAAATTCGATTGAAGATTAATTGGTATTTTATCTTTTTGTAATTTTGTAAAAATTGTGCTATGTAACGTCTTATAAGCTGTTCCCACGACTTCAAAATTAAATTTTTTCAACAAATGTTTAATTTGCTCAAAAAGACATTTTACATATGGTAAAGTCATGTGATTGTTTTTAACAGTTGTTTCTTCCAAAATGCTTTTTTCTTTGCCATATTTGTTGATTAACTGATTTTCGTATAAAATTTTTTGGATAATTGTTTTTTTCAAGTGTTTCAAAAAGTAATTTAAAATTTTTGCTATAGAATTTTGGATCAGATAATGTCAAAATTTTTTGAACCATTAAGGTGTTTTTTTCAAGTGTTTCAAAAAGTAATTTAAAATTTTTGCTATAGAATTTTGGATCAGATAATGTCAAATTTTTTTGAACCATTAAGGTAACCGTTTCTTTTATAAGCTTGTGGTAGCCACGAATCAAAATTTAAATATCTAACTGACCATGTTTTTCTGAGGAACCAATCAGTAGCTAGCTGTCCATTACTTAATCGGTGTATGACCAAAACCAAAAACGGTAAACAACGATCAATTTCTGTTTCAAGAGTAATCTGAATCTTTTTCTTAAAACAATTAAATTTAGTAAGAAAATTTTGAACCTTATTTTTTGGTAAAGCAGTTAAAATGTCGTCAAAAAATCAGCATAATACCAGTGAAACACTAAATAATCTCATTCGGTTGTTGTCCCTTTATATTTTGTTTTTGAAGGAACGACAACTGAATTTGAGGTTATCGACACAGAACATTCGGTTGGTACAAAAAAGTTTGTAGTTACCCAGTTTTATCGGTCAATGTACCCAACGGTAACAACTCTTTCCAAGCAATTTTTAGATTGTGTGGTTCAGACTAGGTCGTTAATTAATCATTCTAAATTTATAGTAATAGAAAACGGTCAACATTGTATTAAAGGATATTTGAAGCTTGAGCACGGAGATTCAATATGCTAAACATGTTAAGTTAGTTTTTATGACATAAAAACAAAAACCGCGAAATTTGAGTTGCACAGTTGAAAAAGTTACTGCAATTTTTAATACAAGCCTTGTAATATGACTATATGTGTTATTATAGTTTTCCATATTATTCACTGTTTGTGTGCTTTTGTCACTTTTGAATTAAAATGCAATATTTAAAAATATACTTTTTACTGTTTATTTTTAAATTTAATTATAATAATATAAAATTCCTTATAGTAACAATTTGATTTTTATTTTTTTAATTTAAAGAATATCGATTTCAACTTACGTCATCCTCAGTTCTTAAATTATTCCGAATAATTTAAGAACTGAGGATGACGTAAGTCGAAATCGATATTCTTTAAAATAAAAAAATAAAAATCAAATTGTTACTATAAGGAAGTTTATATTATTATAAATAAATTTAAAAATAAATAGTAAAAAGTATATTTTTAAATATTGCATTTTAATTGTAATATGAGTTATATAAAACAAGTTATTATTAAATTGCAAAGCAAATGTTTCCATTAAAACTAATTCTAATGGAAACCTACAAATTTTAGTACAACTCTAACATAATAATTTATTTTTTATAGAAATGGTAGAAGTTTGCAGACAACTCGCTACGCTAGCAGTTTGGAAACAACTTGCTAATGCAAAGAGCATTTAATTTATCTTTAAAGCAAGCTTTGCATTGTTTTATAATGCAGACTTCCGTAGGACCTATATGTGTAGCAATTTGCATTACATATTCAGTTTATTTTTAACTGTGTGGTCTTCGGCTAAAAATGCAAGAAATGGTCAAAATAAGAGTTTTACCAAGTTTAGCGATTTTTCTCTTATGTATACAGCAATAGAATCCGCCAAGAGAGGAGGTAATGATCATAAACCTATACCAGAAGAAATCATACTAACGATGAACGAATGTGTCAAGATGCGTCGACACTAACGTTACTGACATGGGATCAGAATATTAATAATTATTATATTATACAGTACCGAAATATACGCTGACTACCACCAGGGAAGCTATTGGCCAGATTATTGGAGTTACAGAACAGCAAAGCTAGTCAGTTTCTACAAAATCATGAATAATGTAGATTTATTGATGAGCGGCGATAAATCAAACCGATTAAAACAAAATAAATTATATGACAAACGCAATAACAACATTCAATCAAAATGTTTCGGATGACCAATTAGATCAAGATCGAGAACAAACAAAGTATTTTGCGTTTTGAGTAACAAAATTTAGCACGGTTTCAAAAAAAATTGAGCTCTACTTTCATACAATACAAATAGAACAATATAATTGACCGACAAGTGAAACAAACACATGTCAAATCTTTCTTTCTAACTCGATTTTAAAAAATAAACTAACTCTTTTCAAATAACTCAGATGTTAAGTAATAATTATTTGAATATCGATGGCTAAAAGAAGGAGATTACGATCGCAGTTCATATTGAAACCCGACGAGAAGGGAAGGATTTGATATTGAATTAATCTTCGTTTCAACCTGACTACAGAACTATAACCGATGAAAAGATAGTGTAATCTTAGTTGAACAAGATTTCTTATTTGAGACTATATTTTTAAACAAGCAAAAAATTCGCTTCGTATGAATTATTTACGTTTTTTCTTATATTTAATATTTGAAATTAGTTAAAATTTTAAAAAATTAATTCCAAAAAAAATAAAAAAATGATATATTAAAGTTAGAAAAATTAGAGTTTTTTTTGGTAATTATTAGAACACGCAATCGTAAATTACATCGTGTAAAAAATTCTACACTAATCTAAATAAGTACGGAATAATTTATCTCCACTCCGTGTAAGTCGATCAGTTCTACACGACCCGGTAGAACTTAAAAACAGACCCATAGTAAAACCATTAAATCGTTTTTAACTGGTCCCCGAATTAGAATTCATAAATAAACTTTTTATGGATCTAACAACCAAAAAATTTAATTAGTTCTAGGTGTGGGGTAAAATCTGATAAGCTAATGCAAATGAATAATAAATATCCCTATCTAATTTTTTTACTTCCAGTAAACTAAATGACAGGTAAAACATAAATGAAATAACAAGTAAAACATTTATGTAATTTTATATCAACTGTTTAAGTGTTTGGGCAAAAAAATGCAACAAATAAAAATAAAATTAATTGGAAAATTTAGGAAATGCATCAACAAGCTTAATCCATGTTCTTGTCCCGTTATATTTATTTTTGAAATAATATCAGTTGTAGTGTTAATTTTCATTTTTTGTTGTAATGTCTGGATTTTAATAACACAAAATGTTTTCAAATTTAAAAATATAAATAATTCTATGTTTTCATTCTTTGGTGATGTTATGATAATTATAAGTGGAACGGCTTTGCTAGGAATAAATATTTTAGTATCATGGTACTGTCGAAATAAATTAAAAGAAATTCAAAATCAATTTAACTACATTGATGAACAGGTATGATATATTCGGATACATGAATGAGTGGGCGTATTCTGCACGTTGAGATCTACTTCTGAGATACATGCTCTTTAATGTAGTCAGTCTCACCTGTAGACTATCTAATGTGCTGGATGTACAATCTACATTTTATTTTGGGTTAGCTCTTTACTAAGCTGTTATAGTCGACAATAAGGTGTTAACTCAATAATAATTTGTCAACTGAATGTTTTGGTGTGGAAATATTTTTTTGCAATTTTTAATTTCAATTAACAAGCAAACAAATTTCACAACAGTTGTAACAAAAAAAAGTTACAACAACAGTTGCAACAAACCCAAAAATATTTACAAAATCTAGAAAAAAATTTCTTATCTCACTAAATAGAGAGTTATTCTACATTTGTTAATAAGATATTTAGCATCCACTCATTAGGATGTGATAAATCGACTATTTTTTAGTGAGACCTCAACGAACTCAATATTTTTGATTTAAATTTTATTCTGAGGTTTGATTTCACCGAAAAAAATTTTTTCTAATTGTAGATCACTAGCATGGGAATTGAAATTGACTATAATACTCAACGACGAACTACACATCGTATAGTATTAGTACAATGCATAGTTTTTTGTACACTAAATATCTTTGACGAAATTATTTTAAATCAACCCAACTCAACTTTCTTGGCTCACTTTTATATAAAAATAACCTCATATGGATCCTTCATATTTATTTTCATGAGGTTTATATTCTTTGTTAATGTAGCCTTTTACAAGATATCAAATTTAAATCGCTGTGTAAAGTAATGTGTATTTCAATTATAATTCTTAATCATAAGTTATACGGATGTATAAAAATATGTTTGTTTCCCAAAAAGGTATTACTTTAGTTTAGATTTATACGTACATCACACGGGAGCATTGATGTATGAAACTGCAGCAGCTATACGTAAATTTTCAAATATATATGATAAAATAATCGATGTTGTTGAACTTATCAACCAAACAGATAGTATAAAGGTTACAATATTATACCGTTAAGCTGATTTTGTTTATTACAAATAATATTTTGATTTAATTTAGGTGATGATATGCCTGGGAATATTTTTCGTGTATACGATTTTTACTACTTTCATAACATACCGCTCAGTTTTTCGTTTTAATTATGAAGTAATATTTCTAACAATATCTAATTGCTACTGGGATTTGTTTTTTTTGGTACAAATTGGGCTTATCATGTTCTATAGCAGTAAAGTAGCCGATGAGGTAAATATATTTCTATAAAAGTAATTTACAAAACATCGATAAAAAAGCAAATTTTAACTTACAGGGGAAATCGACCGGGTACTATATACATAAAGCTATAAATACAACATCGATAGAAAATATAATAAAAAGGCTATGGGAATTTTCACAACAAACCCGACATCGGTATCCTGTTCTTACATGTGGTTTGTTTAGTTTTGATTGGACTTTATTGTATTCTGTGAGTAAGATTACCGTGTAACTTTAATATGATTGAAGTTCCATTATACTTTTAGATGGTGGCCTCACTAGGAACTTTTTTGATTATTCTAGTACAGTTTGATAGTACTGATACGTCTGAGTTTAAACTGATGTAAAGGTTAACATATATAGTATAAGCACAGTCAAAAGGATTATTCCAGGTTATTTTGTCAAAAGGATTACTTCAGCGAGTTATAGTCTACATTTTATCTATGTATGTCATTTAATAAACGTTAAAATATCTGCTTTAATTTACTATTATACAAAAATAAGCAACTATTCTAGAACTATTTTGTTTATGGTTATTTCTTTGTTGTAACGTAAAAGTTATGAAAAGTTTTTTATATTTGTTACTTCGGTCTGAAAGACCTTAATATTACAATCTCGAGCCAAAAGAGAAAATCTTAAACCTACTTTTTTGGCATTTCTCGACATTTTAGGTTTAAAAAAGCAAACAAAAAAATGTCCGTGGGTCTGTCGACGAAATCTAGAAAACCGCTGGAGCGATTTAAACATTTTTTTTTCTAAACATAGGTTAACTTAATAGTAGCCTAAAGGACGATATGTTCAATAGCTGTACCGGAATTTTGTCAAAAAAATCAATAAGTATTCAAAACACGAAAATTGAATGTGGAGAAATCATGATTGTCGGCATTGGTTTGTAAGACCAGGACATTGATTATTGTATTATAAGTCATTATTGTATTATAAATACCTACAAGCGTGTCAAAAGAATGATTTTCATTTATTTTTTGGTTCAATCCTATTTTATCCCCGTTTTCAAAATAGTAATTTTTTTAAAATAAATAGAAAGATTAGGTAATCTGCATTATAATTATTAATTATGGTCAAAAGATATAAAAGATCAAACTTTCAATTTTACCTCGATCTCCCCTTTTTATTTTGTATTTTTTTATAATGAATATTAAACACATTGAATAGTAGCATTTCATAATATTTCATAATTATGAAAAAAAAAATTGCAGAAATTTGTGGTCAAAAGTTAAAAAGGATCAAACTTCAATTTTACCTTGGTGCATAGGGTTATATAATTATTCGTTTTTATTTTGATTTTATTTGACTCGCTTCTGCGACCTTGCAGACCTTCGATCAAAAACAGCCACCGCTCCCGGATTTTTTCCGGTAGCTCACTTTTGGAGGAGTTATGTAGTTGTTATTTTTCTATTGAAAATAAGTGATATTTAAATACTCTAAATTCTAAATAGATAAATCCGTAAATTTTAAAGAATAGTAAAATTTCGACTCGGGACATTTTTTTTTTTTTTTAATAAAATGTGATGTGTAGTAGGCATTACAATATGTGTCACAACAACACATAAAAACCTTTTAAGACCAAGGTCCCACAACAACATGCGTTCTAAGGATGTTAATGGACGCAAATCTGTTTTTTTTTTTAATATTTTTTTGTTAAGTAATGGATAACTAAACCATAAATCCTATCACATATAAAATATGACATAGGCCAATATTTCGTGATAGGATAGGGAAAATAAAAATAAAATAAGAGATAAAAAGCAAGTTTGTTTTACAAATTTGCAGGAACAAAACTAAAATTGGTTTGCCAATAGTCCAGCCAATGGCATAATACCTGATTATGGGACGCAGTATATTTTTCAACGATTAAAGCTCAGATATGTAGTTATATGAAGGCTCGTTTCATCGAGCAAGCTACAGCGTTCCAGCATCAAGGAATATTCATTAGCTAAGATTGAGAGTGCTACCGTTGACTGAATACAGTTCATCCGCCAGCACCCCTAAGATATCACCTTGGCTAGTGATATCTCACTGCTATTGCCAGTGGTATGTGATATCTCACGTTAACTCATATGCCAATAGGAGGGACTGGAGTACGCGGGGTTGTCACACCCGTGGATAAAAAAAATAGAAAAAAATTAACAAATTAATAAAACCTGATCCCTCCATGCGATCCCTCCATGCGTTTACATATTAATATTTTGAATCTTTTTTAAAAACTGTTATTTATTTAACTAAAAATAATAATAATCAATGAATTTAAATTTTCGCCTAAATTTTGTTTCTTATTTGATTTTGATTTTTTGAAATTACAGCGCATATGCCGTTTATTTCCTTTTGATGAAAATAAGATTTAAGGAGACATAAAATTTTCCAACTCAGAAATACTGCCACTGCCCGAAGACAGTGCTTCACATGATCAAGGAATATGTTTTTTTCGTGCAAATTTTTTTAAAAATTCACTTCACTTTATCACACTATAGTGGAATAAAGTCCGTTTATCGCACCAAAATGACAACTGAAAACATAAAAAAAATATGTAGAAAAAAAATTGTATGTACATGTATAATTTTTTTTTCGTAGAAAAAATCTTGTGCGACACGCGTGTAAAAACACATGTTTAAAACACAAATTTATACTGCATGTTTTAAATAAGTTTTTTTCACACTTGTATCGTAAATAGCTATGATTGGCTAGAGATTGCAAAAAAACCGGATTTTTATAAACCGCGGTTTCAGGTTTTCAATTCGTAGAAACCTGCGGTTACGGTTCGGTTTTCGGTTTTTGGTTTTTATTATAATGTACCCAATTCAATGCAAAGATATTTACTTGAATTAATATATTTCTTCTTGTATCAAATAAGATTAGTTTTAAGTGAATGATCGCTAAGGCGAGATCTTAATTTACGACTAAAATTATCTAAAACCGAAAAAACGCGTTCAGATTCGGTGGGAGGATTACGCCTTTATTAAAAATTTCCTGTCTTATGAAATTTGACCTTGTAATATCTCTAATAGAAAAACCGTCTTTTGTAGCCAATTCTCCAACATTCTAGAGAAGCTTTGTTCATAAAATAAACTAATGTTTTTTGTGTGAGTTTTGTAATGAAGCGCTTTCTCAGTGGCGAACCAATGAGAGTGGCATAGCAGGAAGCGTACCTTGAGTAGTTTAAAGCCATCACGACTAAGACTCAGCCATCGCGGGTTTGATAGAGTAATACCTGCTACTTCAGCACAAATACAGAAATGTACGCTATTTACGAAAATCTGCAGAAATGGAAAGAAATACAAGTGGAAAAATGGAGACTCTGGCGACGCCATGGGCGAAAGATCCACGATCACCACGCCCAACCCCTACATTCACTCTCAGACGCCCACACACTCACACGTCACACATTCACCCACACATTCGACGACTAGCATGTCCCGATTCAATCTCTGACACGCCCTTTTACACCCATTCACACCCCCCACCTTAATTAAAAAAAAAATAAAAAAAAAACAAACTGAGTGTACTCACCCCACGATTAATTCCTGACCTCCTATTCCGATTCCATCAGCCTTCCATTGGTACGCTGGTCACGTTGGAGAATTTCGATGGATAAAGCGTTGATTAGAAACGTTATCTGATAATATTGTTGAAGAAAAATGATGAGTAGAAACATTCAATAAACTAGTAATCATCAGCGGTAAGTAATGTTGTTGAGTAAAACGTTAATTAGAAACGTTAAATGATAACCTTGTTGAATAATTATGATGAGTAGAAACGTTCAATAAACTAGCAATCATCAGCGGTAAGTAATTTTGTTGAATGAAACGTTAATTAGAAACGTTAAATGATAATATTGTTGAATAAATATGATGAGTAGAAACGTTCAATAAACTAGCAATCATCAGCGGTAAGTAATTTTGTTGAATGAAACGTTAATTAGAAACGTTAAATGATAATATTGTTGAATAAATATGATGAGTAGAAACGTTCAATAAACTAGTAATCATCAGCGGTAAGTAATTTTGTTGAATGAAACGTTAATTAGAAACGTTAAATGATAATATTGTTGAATAAATATGATGAGTAGAAACGTTCAATAAACTAGCAATCATCAGCGGTAAGTAATTTTGTTGAATGAAACGTTAATTAGAAACGTTAAATGATAATATTGTTGAATAAATATGATGAGTAGAAACGTTCAATAAACTAGTAATCATCAGCGGTAAGTAATTTTGTTGAATGAAACGTTAATTAGAAACGTTAAATGATAATATTGTTGAATAAATATGATGAGTAGAAACGTTCAATAAACTAGCAATCATCAGCGGTAAGTAATTTTGTTGAATGAAACGTTAATTAGAAACGTTAAATGATAATATTGTTGAATAAATATGATGAGTAGAAACGTTCAATAAACTAGCAATCATCAGCGGTAAGTAATGTTGTTCTTATAAACAATGAATAAATGGTTGTGTAGAAATGTTGAATAAATTTGCAATCATTAAACAATTTTATTGAATAAACGTTACGTAGAAACGTTAATTGATATCGTTGTTGCAGTGAATGACCCGTAGGAACATTCCATAAACTGGCAGTCAGCAGCGTTATATAATGTTGTTCTTATAAACAATGAGTAAATGGTTGTGTAGAAATGTTAAATAAACTGGCAATCAGCAAACAATTCTATTAAATAAAACGTGACGTAGAAACGTTAATGGATGACGTTGTTGCAGCAAATGACAAGTAGAACCATTCCGTAAACTTGCAAGCATCAGCGTTGAAGGATTTTGTTGAATAAAACGTTGAACACAATGATAACGTTGTGAGAAAAAAAAAATGGTACATAGAAACGGTAAATAAACTTGCAATCAATTAAGCCGAATGCGTTGAAATGTAGTTGTGGCAGGATGCGTTGAAATCAAAAATAAGTGTACCAACACTAGCCAAACTATTTATTGAAATCGAACGGTGACAATTTGTATCAATGATGGGAACGCAATACGGCAAAACATAATTGTTGACGTATGCGTTGAAATCCAAAACTTGTAGTAAATGGCACCAACACCAGTTAAACTATTCGTTGCAGTATATCTGTAATAATTTTGTATCAATGATAGTGAAGCAATACGGCAAAAAAGAATAATTGTTGACGTATGCGTTGAAATCCAAACAATGTGACAAATTGTACCAACACTAGTTAAACTATACGTGCAGGATAACTGTAATAATTTTGTAACAATGATAGTGAAGCAATACGGCAAAAGTAATGGTTGACGTATGCGTTGAAATCCCAAAGGTAATCAATTGTAACCACACCCGTTAAATTATTCGTTGAAGTATAACTGTAACCAAGTTGTAACAATGATAATGAAGCGATACGGCAGTAATTAAATGAAAATTTTGTATTATTGGTGTGTCGAAACAGGTATAATAGACGATAGCAACAGCCAAAAACCTGATGCCAATGCTGAGTTGCACTAACCTACAGTAGTAACCGCCAAAATATTGATACGGCGGATGATGATATTGTGGCCTCATCGTTGAAGGACGTCATATTCCGGCCTTTTTTATAATTTGGATCTTGCATCATATTATTAATTTATTCACATCAACATCCAACTTCAAAATAGTACTGCCATTTAAATTTGGTAAATTTCAGAATCACAAATAAAAATAAACCATTTTTTTTATGTTATCATAACACAAGTTATCAAATTCCACGACGTTCAATAGAAAATAAAATACAGCATACGTTCATTTAGCATAATAACTGTAATCATATTTTGTTACAATTCGATTGTCTATTTAAACAAATATACAACTAATAAATAAGATACATCTTTCTTTTACATAATATAGTAGTTCGAATTTATAATATTTATCGTACCTTCTTAAATCTTCGGCAGTCGAAATAATTTAAGTTTTACAAAAAAATAGGACTCATTCAACTGAGTTAAAAACTTTTAATTAGTACAAACAATTGTTCTACTTAAATTTTAAGAGAAATACGTGGATACAAAATATATTCCACAAAAAAAATATATATTTTAATAGTTAGTCACAATAATTCCATTTAATTATCACTAAAACATTTATGTCAAAAATAATTAACATTAGGATGATAGCGCGCGTACAGTTTTCGTTACGTCACAAAACATATCAATTTGTTTTAACTTGCACATATAAATTTTTGACTAAATTGGACTAACTCAGTGATACTAAATACAAACAAATTCAACTAATGGAAATATTGGCACTCACCAAATTTAATATTGATTATAATATTTTGTACTACGTAGATTTAATGCAATTTTTTTTTGCTTGTTGATTTTACGGCACATTATTATAGTGGGCACAACACAAACATATAAAGATTTTTTTTTTTGCGTTAACAATTTTACAAATTCATTAAATTTTTTTTATAATTTAGACAAAATGAAACGGCACACAACATATAAAAATTTTTTTTTTGTTTTAAATTTAAACTCACAAATAACTTGCACTATGATTTTTGAAAGTCAACCGGACGGAATGACTATGTGACCATAACCATCACCACGCAAATGTAATAAACTAAGAGATCTTAATAATTGACAGAGCCGTATTATATAGCCAAAAATTTTGTCTCGAAAAAACTCGAATACGGTGTTTTGGAAATTAATTTCCATCAAGTTTTCAATTGTTGGGAATTTTTCAAAATTACACAAAACCGTTCGTTATTTGATACTATTGCACAACGACAAGGTTGTAACACAAAATATTTCCGACACATCAACAACATTCACCATTGAATTCAAAATGAATCAAATGCAAAACTATAATCCAGAATCACATTATAGTGAAACGGAAAAATCATTTTGAAAGAAAATAAGACAATAGAATGTTTAACAAAAACGAGATATTAAATCGTTGAATGTTGATGACTGGAAAAATACGCACAGCCGACTTAGGGTTCAAAAAAAATTAGTTGTTTAATTACGGTTGATGTTTAGAGAATTCAAACTTTAATAGTATATTGAATGTAACCATAGCGCACGTCATTTTTAGGGTGTTGTAAAATAAAAATATGGATGATCTTTAAAGATAATTATTAATTAATTAAAACCAACCAATCTTATATTAGATTAATTAACATATCAAACCAGCGTAATCAGTGCAAAAATCTTTTGGTTTTCTCACATATGGTCGGTCCAACTATTGAAAATTTAAATGGGGTCTAGGAAAAATAAGGAACTACGGGTTAAGGAAACTACATGAAATATGACTATTGATGACGAAGGGATGAGAATCTATTACAAGTGGTACAGATTAATATAAGGAACAACAACTAAGGAAACTGCGGCTGTAACACACTGCGTTCTGACATTAGGCCAGACTATCCATTACAGAACAAGTGCTTTTTGGACGAACACCTACGACCAAAAAGAAGTTGAAAAAGGCATAGGCTGGTCGCCAATAGACCTTGTATATACATATTAGCTTGGTGAAGCACCTCGACGTACCACAGATTAGCAATCAATGCGATCGGTATTACAAACTCAGTCTTAGCAGAAACAAAGTAACAAAGTATCTAAGAATAAAAAAAAACTTTTGGGAGGGGTATCGATAAAATCAGTATTCTACTCTATTGCAAGCGGTGGATAACTAACTTCTTCCAGACCCAATTTCGGGCAGATCTGGGGGTTCCCGAGACTCTAAAGTCACAATAAAAATTGATTCAATCTGCTATAGATCGAAAGGAAAAAAAAAAACACCGTGGGACCGACTTCTTTAATGAAACATCCGACACAATTTCGTTTTTACGTTATGCAGGCTCGCAACCCACACCTGAACTACACGAGTCTCATGCGTCTCCGACTCGCTAGCCGGGCCACACTGTTGTACGCTTCCGTCCAAGTGACTCGGAAGGTTGTTCATATAGATTCAAGGTAACCAACTGAACCAAATTCAAATACGTTCAATCACGGAATTTGCACTTATAAATAGTCAAAACAGAAAAAAAACAATTTTTGAAACAAGACCCGAACACCACAACTGATACACGCTTACTGAACTGTGAATTCAAGACGAAACTACCCTCATATGGTCGTCGATACTCTTGACTTACAATGGCGGTAAAACACAAGCGAAAGTTACTAACATAGTGACAAAAGAAGTTATCACCGATATTAGGCACGAATGTCCTTGGAATGGTAAACACCTCTACGTTTAGAAACCAGGTCCTCCAGTTCGTAAGCAGCGCTACCTACCAACCTTATTACTCTGGTCTCAATAAACTTCTGTGCAAGTTTAGCAGATAATTTCTTACCGGCGTCACTCAAAATAAAGTTCCTTCGGAACACCGTATCACCTGGTTTAAACAAAGTTAACCGAGCTCGTAGATTGTATCTTTCAGCACTTTTGACAAATGCTTCGGCAGTTAAATCAAGAATTCGAATTCGAATCTTATTAAGATAATCAGGTCGCAGAATCGTTTCACCTGGATCATGGAGACTATTCAATCGTCTCAGCAGTTCATATGACGAACCATGAGTCACCATAGGTATGCCAAACATTGCGTAATATGGGGAACATTTAAGTGTTTGATGCAGGGAACAACGTAGTGCACAAGCGATCTCGCTCAAGTGTAGATCCCATTTAGAATGCTCCTCCTTTAAATAGGCTCGAATACCAGATAAAACACTTCTATTTACCCGTTCCGAAGCGTTAGCTTGAGGTGAATATAACGCTAGTAGTGTATGTTTCACTCCGTGCTTCGCCAAGAAATCTTCAAATAGTTTAGACTTAAACTGCGTCCCATTATCGGACACAATAACTTCGGGACAACCAAATACGTGAAAGACATTGGTAGCCAATAGATGACAAATTGGTTCAGCAGTTAATTTCCGTAAAGGAAATAAAAATGGATATTTAGTAACATGATCTAATACTGCCAGAATAGCGATATTCCCGGCCTTTGAACGAGGATAAGGGCCAAGAATATCGATATACAATCGCTGACCAATTCGTTCTGTTTTCATCTGAGAAACCATGGGAGCACGAAGTGGAACATTAGTCGCTTTGATTTCTTTGCAGGTCTTACAATTTCCGATGTATGATTTAACCTGGGTATACATACGAGGCCAATAGTAAAATTTTCGAATGTTAAACAAGGTTTTTGCTAGACCTCCATGAGATGAGGTAGGAGGATTGTGGGCCCTTGCAATACACTCGTCAGTGTATTCCTCAGGTAACCACAATTTCCAGACCTCACCCTCTGAAGGAATGTCAAGATCCAAACAAGCCAATCGTTTATAAACCCGACCAGAAATTACTTTCAGATCAGGCAATGTACCGTCTGCTTCGGTAACCAGATTTACCAACTCCAAATATCGAGAAGTGTTGAAGAAAGGGGAATTAAGATCTAATTCAGGCACTGGACATAGTTCAGAAATGATATCGACAGAGTCACGTCTTGATAGAGTGTCAGGAACAGTATTTAATTTTCCTTTTCGGTACTCAATATCAAAGACGTAACCCTGCAATTTCAAGCTCCAACGAGCCAATCGACCAGAAAGGTCTTTTTGTTGCATTAACCATTTTAATGAAGCATGGTCAGTTATGATCTTAAAGGCCTGACCCTCGACATACGCTCTAAACTTCTTTACCCCCAGTACGGCGGCTAGACACTCTTTCTCACTAGTGGAGTAATTGCGCTGCGCAGAATTTAGCTTTTTGGACATGTACGCTATGGGATGTTCCATACCGTCCATGTCACACTGCATTAATACACAACCTATACCGTCGTTGCTAGCGTCGCACTGGAGAGTAAAGGGTTTAGTATAGTCGGGGTTTATGAGGACTGGTGCTGAGATGAGAGCATTTTTGAGGTTTACAAATGCTATTTCAGCTTCGGGTGTCCATACGAATTTATTAGAATTTTTCTTCAACAAATCTGATATTGGAGAGGACATAGCAGAGAAATCAGATATAAAACGGCGATAATAACCCGCCATACCCAGGAAACGTCGAATCTGTTTGGACGTACGCGGTGTAGGAAATTCAGAAATAGCTAGAGTTTTATCAGGATCAATTTTCAACGTACCACCTCCCACAACATATCCCAAATATTTTACCTCCGGCAAGAGAAACTTACTTTTTTCCACGTTTATCGTCAAGTTCGCACGTCTAAGACACTGGGAGATATCTTCTAACAGTTTCAGATGGGCCTCAAAGGTATCTGTAACTATTAGAAGATCATCCAAGTATACGAAGACGCACGACTTGAGATGTGGAGGAATTACTTGGTCCATCAATTTGGTCTAAATACGTATTCTTGATGTATAATCTATTTGTTTAATATTTATTTTTTTGTGCTGGCATCTAAAATATATTGAAAAAAAAAAAATTTAGTTCCCAATATTATCAGCTGTTTTGCCGTCTTATGTATTTATTAACTATTTAATTAATAAATACTTATTTATTTCTTTATTAAATATTTATTTATTTATTATTATATTTATTTATTGGTTATTCTATTTATTTATTTATTATTATATTTATTTATTTGCTATTTACACAATAATAAATATTTATTTTCCTTTTTTTTTTGTTATTTATTTATTTGTGGACGGAGGACAGACGGACCAATCCTGGGGGAAGTTCACCACACATGGGGCTGGAAGGGGTGATCGCCGGTCTTTCATTATTTGTTGTTGTTTTAAGATGTTTTTGTTTGTTTGGGACCAAAGAAAAGTAAAATTATGCTACGTTAAAGGATGGGAAATCAGAAAGGAGAAGGGAAGAAGAGCGGAGGTAAAAGGATGGGAAAAGGTAGGGTGGGAAAGGAATAAGAAGGGGTATGTGCTGATGGGATCTCACCCAGCTGACAAGTGCTGACGGGATGGCCAGAAGATAAATCCTCTGGACCACCATTCGATCATCAACACCTGCCAACTGCGATCCACACCACCAACACATACGGGCGAGGTGCTATGATCTGAGTTAATCCAATTAACTCGCGACATGAAGGCTGGGCGAACATCTTCCCTCAGCAGTTGATATCGAACTGCTTTAGAAGACGTTCCCCAGTATCATTCGCGAGAACCGGACAACTCAGACCATAGGGTGCTAACGCTCCAGGGAGGGGACTCTAACGTTATGGAGCAGTTAGCCCAGCTGAGAATCTCACTGTCACAGCGAACCCAGAGCATGGCCAGATGACCAGGATGGATGTGATAGGCGTATACGCCATTTCACAAATATCTAATCCTGGCACCCGGTCACCCCCGGCATTCCCCGCGCCAGTAAGAAACCCAGCCGTTACTAGGGTCCGTGGGTTTGTAAAGCCCATTGAGAATGATTCCGAAGAACCATTCTCACCCTTGCGTTATCAAAATACAAAAAGGAGAGTTGTAGCTGGAGGCGTGGGGACGCAAAACCCCATCGAAGGAAAGTCTGAGGAATCTCAGACTTCCTTCGCTCCTGCGCGTGTGAAGCAGGGAACTGCTTCCACGCCGCCAGAGTCTCTTACTATTGTTGGGTGCAACTTGAAAATTAACATGAAAAAAAATTTTCAAAAAAAAAATTTTTCAAATTTTGTGTAAACATGGAGGGACTCCTCCAGGGTCCTACATCACTGTAGAAACCCTTAGAGAAGCCCCACGTTGGGCGCCAATTTGTAATGAAGCGCTTTCTCAGTGGCGAACCAATGAGAGTGGCATAGCAGGAAGCGTACCTTGAGTAGTTTAAAGCCATCACGACTAAGACTCAGCCATCGCGGGTTTGATAGAGTAATACCTGCTACTTCAGCACAAATACAGAAATGTACGCTATTTACGAAAATCTGCAGAAATGGAAAGAAATACAAGTGGAAAAATGGAGACTCTGGCGACGCCATGGGCGAAAGATCCACGATCACCACGCCCAACCCCTACATTCACTCTCAGACGCCCACACACTCACACGTCACACATTCCCCACACATTCGACGACTAGCATGTCCCGATTCAATCTCTGACACGCCCTTTTACACCCATTCACACCCCCCACCTTAATTAAAAAAAAAATAAAAAAAAAACAAACTGAGTGTACTCACCCCACGATTAATTCCTGACCTCCTATTCCGATTCCATCAGCCTTCCATTGGTACGCTGGTCACGTTGGAGAATTTCGATGGATAAAGCGTTGATTAGAAACGTTATCTGATAATATTGTTGAAGAAAAATGATGAGTAGAAACATTCAATAAACTAGTAATCATCAGCGGTAAGTAATGTTGTTGAGTAAAACGTTAATTAGAAACGTTAAATGATAACCTTGTTGAATAATTATGATGAGTAGAAACGTTCAATAAACTAGCAATCATCAGCGGTAAGTAATTTTGTTGAATGAAACGTTAATTAGAAACGTTAAATGATAATATTGTTGAATAAATATGATGAGTAGAAACGTTCAATAAACTAGCAATCATCAGCGGTAAGTAATTTTGTTGAATGAAACGTTAATTAGAAACGTTAAATGATAATATTGTTGAATAAATATGATGAGTAGAAACGTTCAATAAACTAGTAATCATCAGCGGTAAGTAATTTTGTTGAATGAAACGTTAATTAGAAACGTTAAATGATAATATTGTTGAATAAATATGATGAGTAGAAACGTTCAATAAACTAGCAATCATCAGCGGTAAGTAATTTTGTTGAATGAAACGTTAATTAGAAACGTTAAATGATAATATTGTTGAATAAATATGATGAGTAGAAACGTTCAATAAACTAGTAATCATCAGCGGTAAGTAATTTTGTTGAATGAAACGTTAATTAGAAACGTTAAATGATAATATTGTTGAATAAATATGATGAGTAGAAACGTTCAATAAACTAGCAATCATCAGCGGTAAGTAATTTTGTTGAATGAAACGTTAATTAGAAACGTTAAATGATAATATTGTTGAATAAATATGATGAGTAGAAACGTTCAATAAACTAGCAATCATCAGCGGTAAGTAATGTTGTTCTTATAAACAATGAATAAATGGTTGTGTAGAAATGTTGAATAAATTTGCAATCATTAAACAATTTTATTGAATAAACGTTACGTAGAAACGTTAATTGATATCGTTGTTGCAGTGAATGACCCGTAGGAACATTCCATAAACTGGCAGTCAGCAGCGTTATATAATGTTGTTCTTATAAACAATGAGTAAATGGTTGTGTAGAAATGTTAAATAAACTGGCAATCAGCAAACAATTCTATTAAATAAAACGTGACGTAGAAACGTTAATGGATGACGTTGTTGCAGCAAATGACAAGTAGAACCATTCCGTAAACTTGCAAGCATCAGCGTTGAAGGATTTTGTTGAATAAAACGTTGAACACAATGATAACGTTGTGAGAAAAAAAAAATGGTACATAGAAACGGTAAATAAACTTGCAATCAATTAAGCCGAATGCGTTGAAATGTAGTTGTGGCAGGATGCGTTGAAATCAAAAATAAGTGTACCAACACTAGCCAAACTATTTATTGAAATCGAACGGTGACAATTTGTATCAATGATGGGAACGCAATACGGCAAAACATAATTGTTGACGTATGCGTTGAAATCCAAAACTTGTAGTAAATGGCACCAACACCAGTTAAACTATTCGTTGCAGTATATCTGTAATAATTTTGTATCAATGATAGTGAAGCAATACGGCAAAAAAGAATAATTGTTGACGTATGCGTTGAAATCCAAACAATGTGACAAATTGTACCAACACTAGTTAAACTATACGTGCAGGATAACTGTAATAATTTTGTAACAATGATAGTGAAGCAATACGGCAAAAGTAATGGTTGACGTATGCGTTGAAATCCCAAAGGTAATCAATTGTAACCACACCCGTTAAATTATTCGTTGAAGTATAACTGTAACCAAGTTGTAACAATGATAATGAAGCGATACGGCAGTAATTAAATGAAAATTTTGTATTATTGGTGTGTCGAAACAGGTATAATAGACGATAGCAACAGCCAAAAACCTGATGCCAATGCTGAGTTGCACTAACCTACAGTAGTAACCGCCAAAATATTGATACGGCGGATGATGATATTGTGGCCTCATCGTTGAAGGACGTCATATTCCGGCCTTTTTTATAATTTGGATCTTGCATCATATTATTAATTTATTCACATCAACATCCAACTTCAAAATAGTACTGCCATTTAAATTTGGTAAATTTCAGAATCACAAATAAAAATAAACCATTTTTTTTATGTTATCATAACACAAGTTATCAAATTCCACGACGTTCAATAGAAAATAAAATACAGCATACGTTCATTTAGCATAATAACTGTAATCATATTTTGTTACAATTCGATTGTCTATTTAAACAAATATACAACTAATAAATAAGATACATCTTTCTTTTACATAATATAGTAGTTCGAATTTATAATATTTATCGTACCTTCTTAAATCTTCGGCAGTCGAAATAATTTAAGTTTTACAAAAAAATAGGACTCATTCAACTGAGTTAAAAACTTTTAATTAGTACAAACAATTGTTCTACTTAAATTTTAAGAGAAATACGTGGATACAAAATATATTCCACAAAAAAAATATATATTTTAATAGTTAGTCACAATAATTCCATTTAATTATCACTAAAACATTTATGTCAAAAATAATTAACATTAGGATGATAGCGCGCGTACAGTTTTCGTTACGTCACAAAACATATCAATTTGTTTTAACTTGCACATATAAATTTTTGACTAAATTGGACTAACTCAGTGATACTAAATACAAACAAATTCAACTAATGGAAATATTGGCACTCACCAAATTTAATATTGATTATAATATTTTGTACTACGTAGATTTAATGCAATTTTTTTTTGCTTGTTGATTTTACGGCACATTATTATAGTGGGCACAACACAAACATATAAAGATTTTTTTTTTTGCGTTAACAATTTTACAAATTCATTAAATTTTTTTTATAATTTAGACAAAATGAAACGGCACACAACATATAAAAATTTTTTTTTTGTTTTAAATTTAAACTCACAAATAACTTGCACTATGATTTTTGAAAGTCAACCGGACGGAATGACTATGTGACCATAACCATCACCACGCAAATGTAATAAACTAAGAGATCTTAATAATTGACAGAGCCGTATTATATAGCCAAAAATTTTGTCTCGAAAAAACTCGAATACGGTGTTTTGGAAATTAATTTCCATCAAGTTTTCAATTGTTGGGAATTTTTCAAAATTACACAAAACCGTTCGTTATTTGATACTATTGCACAACGACAAGGTTGTAACACAAAATATTTCCGACACATCAACAACATTCACCATTGAATTCAAAATGAATCAAATGCAAAACTATAATCCAGAATCACATTATAGTGAAACGGAAAAATCATTTTGAAAGAAAATAAGACAATAGAATGTTTAACAAAAACGAGATATTAAATCGTTGAATGTTGATGACTGGAAAAATACGCACAGCCGACTTAGGGTTCAAAAAAAATTAGTTGTTTAATTACGGTTGATGTTTAGAGAATTCAAACTTTAATAGTATATTGAATGTAACCATAGCGCACGTCATTTTTAGGGTGTTGTAAAATAAAAATATGGATGATCTTTAAAGATAATTATTAATTAATTAAAACCAACCAATCTTATATTAGATTAATTAACATATCAAACCAGCGTAATCAGTGCAAAAATCTTTTGGTTTTCTCACATATGGTCGGTCCAACTATTGAAAATTTAAATGGGGTCTAGGAAAAATAAGGAACTACGGGTTAAGGAAACTACATGAAATATGACTATTGATGACGAAGGGATGAGAATCTATTACAAGTGGTACAGATTAATATAAGGAACAACAACTAAGGAAACTGCGGCTGTAACACACTGCGTTCTGACATTAGGCCAGACTATCCATTACAGTTTCTAATTAGATTTGTTAACATTTGTGTCAGAATCGTGTGGTCTTTTACAAGAAATTTTATGAACATTTCGCATGTGGTTGATTATTGCAGACGCAGAACCCTTAGAATTGTTCACGCATCTGATCCACTTTTCTTACATTTAGCTGTATTGTTGGCATTGTTCGTAGATGAAATTTTTGTAAAATATTCCCTAACTGCTGTTGATGATGATGACATATGTTATTTTCTTTGGAATATTGTTGCTTTGCAATTTCAACTGCGAATAGTGTGAAGTGTAAAAGTAAATTATTTAATATTTTTTCGTTATTATTAACAACAGTTTATTAATTACCTATTGTTTTTACAGTATATTACTTATACTTATATTAGCTACATTTCATAATACCATATGATCCGAATCCGCCTAAGTTTTACAAGCAAAATCAGATCCAAACTTTGTTTTTGGATCTCAGTTTGCATGTAAAACTTAAGCGGATCCGGATCACACGGTTTCATGAAATGCAGCTCATATTAGTCTACCAAATTAACAAATTTAAATTCAGCGATAAACAAAGTTATTTTTTTTTTGTTGATTTTGTGTTTGGCTCAATATGAAACGAAATGAAGATCACAAATGAATTACTTTGATTCAAAATTAAAGTAGCTATTATAAATTATTACTTAGTTGTTATAGCTTAACTCTTAAACCAATGACTGCTAGCATCCTCTTTGAATCAGTAGACAACACATAAATTAAATTTAGACAGAAAATATAGAAAATAAATTTTCGATGACAATTAAAATTTAAAATTTGTTGAAAACCGTAAACCGCGATTTTTAGCAGCGGCTTACGGTTACAATTTGATAAGCTGGAAACCGCGGTTTCGGTTTACGGTTAATCGAACCGTGCAAACTCTATGACAGATTGGCTGTTGTGACACATATTGTAATTCCTCCTACACAGCACACTTTATTTAAAATAAAAATACCATTGAAGAAAGCTAGCAAGTCTTGTACAGAAATGTTTCATCGCAATATTACTTTTTGCGTTTTTAGACTTTTGTTTTAACCAGAAGATGACCGAAGATGACCAGATTTTCACATTGATAAAGTGGGACACTATCAACCACGGTGGGAAGGGATCTTAATTAAAAAATTTGTCTATATGGAACAACTAAAATTTTCATAGAACGCAAATAGTATAGTGATATATTGGTTTATATATTGGTTTATATATTGGTTTAAATTTTCACAAAAGCACAATGTACAAATATAATAAATAAGGAAAATTATGCATAGTAGATCACGTTCGTGTTCTGGATGACCCAAAAAGTCATTTTTTAAATTGGATCATTTTCCATCACCTTCATTCTTGAAATATAAGTAGTAAAAAATTCTAGATTTTTATTTTAAAATTAAAATTGCACCTTTTTCTCAGCCTGTTTTTATTTTATTTTATTTTTTAATTTTTATTTAATAAAATATTTTTAAGTTGTTTACACGATATTTCGCGTAATTGTGACATTATCACGATGATACACGTTTCTAAAAAATATTTAACAATAAGTTTTTTACAAATATTTAAACAAACTAACAAAATAATTTAAATTTAAATATAATCTTTTTCTACGATAAAATAAAATTAAATATGCAATTTTTTTTTCTAAATATTTTTACTTCACCTCAATTTTAAATTACTTCACATGCAATCTATCGAGAGAAAAAAAAATCTTACATACCCCAAATTTTGTTGTGGACCATTCTCTATCTAAATAGCCAATAAAAATTTTGGTGAACGTCTGTGTGTGGTTGCGTGAAATTCCTGCATAGGATCTTGATAAAACTTGAAAATGGAAGATCAGGATTCATTTCAAATTTGATAAAAAGGGCAGAGGGTCTCCCAAACACTTCTAAGCTAAAATCTTCAATAACTTATAATTCCGGCTTATGATCTTATGGAAACTTTGTACATAAGATTTTAGTATTGTTTCCAATATTTCTGCATAGTTTGTCACTTCCGGTTAAAAAGTTTTTTTAATGTGTTTATCCCTACTGTAGCCTACAATTACCGATCGATTTTCATGAAACGTTGGTAAAAACTTTCAAGTAACATGAGAAAGATTTCATCAGCTTTTGGGGTACATTGGATAGAGGGTTGGAGGTCCACCGTACAACAGGTGGTTTTTTCCACCGTGTTTTTTATGTTTGTTGGGAGCATACAACATTCGTTTTTGAATGAATTTTGATGACACTTTGGAAAACTATGCAAATATGTATGACAAGGAATTGATTAGTTTTGGAGCGATATCGAACAGAGTGGTGGAAGGGTTCCCCGATCATCTGTTTTTTTGGAAGTTCAATAACATCTGTGCCTGATAATCGAATTGGATGAAACTTGGTACATAAGCATTTAGTACGGCTTACAACAGTTCTGCATCCCAACCGGGATGCCGGAGTTTTCACATCCGGAAAAAACCGGAGTTTTCACTTCTGATAAAAATTTTCTTTTTGCAATTTTTTGAATTTTTTTCAGTGTCTTTATGCACACTACAGCCTACAATAATGAAGTGATTGTGATGAAACTTATGGAAAAGGTTTCACTTAGTGTGAGAAGATAATTATCACCTTTTGGGACACATTAATGAAAGTGGTGGGGGGTCCACCATACAATTGCTGACTTTTCACACTTTCTTTTTAAAGTTTGTTGGGAGTATGCAGTTTTCATTCATTAATCAATTTTAATGACACTTTGAAAAATTATGGAGACTTAAATAACAAAGAACTGATTAGTTTTTGGACAATATTGGGATAAGTGGTGGGGGGCGTTCCGAACACCTGTTCATTGTGTCACCATTTTTTCAATGTTTGTTAGGAGCATACAACATTCATTCGTTCGTGAATGAATTTTAATGACACTTTGGAAAAAGATGCAAATATGTATGTCAAGAAACTGGCTAGTTTTTGAGCGATAATGAACAAAGTGGTGGGGATCCTCCGAGCACCTGTTTTTTTGAACAATCGATAAAAATTTTCTTTTTGCAATTTTTTGAATTTTTTTCAGTGTCTTTATGCACATTACAGCCTACAATAATGAAGTGATTGTGATGAAACTTATGAAAAAGGTTTTAATTAGCGTGAGAAGATAAATATCATCTTTTGGAACGCATTGATCAAAGTGGCGGGGGGTCTACCACACAACTGCTGACTTTTCACACGTTATTTTTAAAGTTTGATGGGAGCATACAGACTTCATTTATTAATCAATTTTAATGACACTTTAAAAAAAGATGGAGACTTAAATGACAAAGAATTGATTAGTTTTTGGACAGTATTGGGATAAGTGGTAGGATAGGTGGTGTTTATTGTATCATCATTTTTCAATGTTTGTGTGGAGCATACAACATTCGTTCGTGAATGAATTTTGATGACACTTTGTAAAAAGATGCAAATATGTATGGCAGAACTGGTTAGTTTTTGAGCTATGGTGAACAAAGTGGTGAGGGGCCCCTGAGCACCTGTTTTTTTTAAATCTCAATAGCTCCTGTACCTGATAATCGAATTGGATGAAGCATGGTACATAAGCATTTATTACGGTTCAAAACTGTTCTGCTTCTTTACTTTCGGTTTGTCACTTCCGGTTAAAATTTTTTTAACTTTTTCTCGTACAACAGAATTTATTTTTGTAATATTGGTTAGCCTTTGATTAAAGTATTTTATGGATATTAACTCACTATATATCTAGAACACTATGTTTCCAGAGCTGTGGTGCAGTCAGCCTATGCATCAGTGTCGCAATATTTTTTTATGTTTTCAGTTGTCATTTTGGTGCGATAAACGGACTTTATTCCACTATAGTGTGATAAAGTGAAGTGAATTTTTAAAAAAATTTGCACGAAAAAAACAAAAATTGGTTGTTAATAACTCAGGTATACATATTCCTTGGTCATGTGAAGCACTGTCTTCTGGCAGTGGCAGTTTTTCTGTGTTAAAGAATTATTATTAAATTATTTTAATTAATTCCAATAAAGTATAGAAACAAATATTGTGAGCAACTCGTAAGAAAACACATATTTCCGTACTCGGTGCATATCAAATCATCACACCACATCCGGAAAAATCTTTTTTTTCTAAACGCAATAATAATTGTCTACTGTTTTTCGTACAGAATTAAATATTATCAATATTGTCTTATAATAATTTAATAATTAATATTATGTTGATCAGATAGATTTAAAGAATTTTTGTTTTGAATCTAAATAACTACAGTTTTCTTAATCAATGTTTTATGAGAAATTTTTGAAGAGTTTGAAACATTAGTTTTGTTTTCTGGCTTCCATTAACCCACAAAATTACAACATCGTTAATCATGGTCTTTGACTTTCAATTTATATCTTCTTAATAAATTGTTTGTGTTGCAAAACATAAAAAGCTTAAAACTAGATCTTTGTCTTCTACTTAATGCTAACGAAAATTTCAACATGGTATAATCTTTGAATGAAGATTAAACATAAAGAAAAACTCTAGATAAAGAAAATGTATGCTTTTAACATTAAAACGTAAACAAAAAAATGTATGATAAAATAAAGAGCTTCTTCTTTACTAAGAAAATTAAAAGATATAAATAACAAAAAAAAATTAAACTTTTTGATGTTTTTTTCTTATTTTTTTCTGAGAATGAAATAGGAAAAGTGGAAGATGATAAAAAAGGTGTATACAGATAAAAACACATAAGAAGTAAAATTCTAATCTAATTTTACTTAAAAGTCAGAAGAAAAAAACAAGAATATATATTTAAGTTAATTCAAGAGCAACATCTAAAATATGCCCTTTAGTATGTGCTCCCTACGCTAAAGCAAAAACATTTGCTTTTACGAAATATCCCAATGAAATAAAAATATATAGTATGGACCACATGAATAATATATCATGGGATGGCTTACATTTTTCAACCACAAGAAACTGAATTATAAATAATGCACGAGCATTTTAAACTTTGTAACAAAAATTAAATGGCATAAAGACTTCTTGTATTATTACTAGCTTATTATGTCTAAAGCTTAACCAAATATTTTGCTTGCACTCGATACATATCTTGTTTTCCCATTTGCCTTTTTCTTCCTAAGGAGTACAAGATAATAAAACCATGACTACAATATTAATATTGATCTAAACAGCCATATATGTACGACAATGTTAAATAAATTTATGCTTTACTGTAGTATAAAGTTATTATAAAGTCTTGGATAGGCGATATATAAACTCATTCATAAAACCGGGTCGTTATGTGAGGGCATCATGAATTCATAACGTCCGCTAATAAGAAGCTTAAAAACCAAATAAAATTATTTTTACTGTAATTTTGTCTATAAAATGTAAATATAATTCTTATTCAATTTAAGGAAGTAAAAAATTTTTACAGATAATGGGGCCTATTCAGTAGACATGTAGATGATCTTTATAAGATTGAAACCAGTAGTACGAAAATTAAAAAATAAAAAGTTTTAAAATTTAATTCTAAGTTTTAGTTTTTTAAAGTGAAGAAAAATATTGGTGAAATATACAAGTTCAATAAATACTTTATAATTTTTACAGATGTTCTAAAAAATTTAGCAACATTTTCGTTATGTAACGAGGGACTATTTTCAATTTTTACTCTAAAATAATAGTATTCATATTTAAAGAAATTCGCTAGTGATTTATTAATTTATTTCTCTTCAATTGTAATAAGCGTAGGGACATTTTTTTGTACTACTGTGCATAGAAACACTTTTTTGTTGATGGCTTAGTTACTTAGTCACTCAATGTCAACTAATAATACATGTTTTACATAAATTATGGTAGTTTTGTTCAAATGTGCAGTTGTTTAATTTATAAAAAGTAGAATTGTTGTCTGTATTGGAGAGAATTGCTTATTTAGAATCTATTTGCGATGAGAAAGATAATGGAGAGGGAAACAGGAAACAAAGAAACTGTCTGTATATAAGCGATCAAATTATTTTGATCGGGAGATTATGTAAATTTCAATCGATCAGTAATTAATTAAAAATTGAATAAAGATTATTAAGGAAATTAAATTTAAATAAAAATGAAATAGGAAAAACATCAAACAAAAAGTTTAACATAAAAGATGTACTATACTACTGTGATTTAATGTAATAAAATTATATTTTTTGTTAAATGTGAAGTACAATAAATTTTTATTTATTAATAGATGTTAGCAAAACGATTATTGCATGAAAATGTTTGAATAATTCTATCAAAACGTTAAAATACAATATTTTAAGAAATATTGTTGATGATGAAAAGTTTCAATAGTTTTAATCAGTTCTCCAGTGATAAAACTGATATGAAGATTTCTTGGTAATCTAACTAATGATGAAGATTTTTTAAAAAAAATCGAATTAAGTGCATTAATAGAAGTCTAAAGTGTTCAATGAGAAATATGAATGGAATATAATAAAGTGTTTTGCAATGGGTTTGTTACACAAGGGGTTTGTTACGAGAATCAGAATTATTTTCAGTATTTATTTTAACATAGTGCAGTATCCAGTCGTGTGTCTAACCATGTTTCATATGGCGGGTTATTAGTGGATTTTCAGGAAGACGCTATGTACAGCGGTTCAACATTCAATTAATGCAAGCTTTTTGTATTTTAATTTATATAATTTTTGGTTCAGTAAATTATTTGTGATATAACATCACCCCGATGGAAAATCTCCCATCAAGAATAATATAAGAACTGAATCTAAAAAATTATGGTGCAAATTATGAAACTTTTTGCAATCCATACAATTTTAGAGCGATCTAGTTTCGAACCAATGAGAAAATTTTTAAACTTTAAAAAAGTTTATCATTCTCATCAGGGCTAGCCGACTAGATAAACTCTACCAAAAAATATTAACGCTAATGATTATAAACCAAAAATTGGGTTACAACTCTAGCGAAGTGTAAAAACAAAAAATTTACCTAAACATACATTTAATAAATTCAGGTTTAGTCAATTAATTTCTCTGGTGATCACTGTTTTGTTATACTCTAGATTTTCTAGTATTGAATAACAAAATTGTATCTGTGAGAAGAAGATGACTAGTATTCACTTGTGTCTATTGACACATGATCAACAATTAATTCAGTAAATTATTTGTGATATAACATCACCCCGATGGAAAATCTCCCATCAAGAATAATATAAGAACTGAATCTAAAAAATTATGGTGCAAATTATGAAACTTTTTGCAATCCATACAATTTTAGAGCGATCTAGTTTCGAACCAATGAGAAAATTTTTAAACTTTAAAAAAGTTTATCATTCTCATCAGGGCTAGCCGACTAGATACACCCGACTAGATAAACTCTACCAAAAAATGTTAACGCTAATGATTATAAACCAAAAATTGGGTTACAATTCTAGCGAAGTGTAAAAACAAAAAATTTACATAAACATACATTTAATAAATTCAGGTTTAGTCAGTTAATTTCTCTGGTGATCACTGTTTTGTTATACTCTAGATTTTCTAGTATTGAATAACAAAATTGTATCTGTGAGAAGAAGATGACTAGTATTCACTTGTGTCTATTGACACATGATCAACAATTAATTCAGTAAATTATTTGTGATATAACATCACCCCGATGGAAAATCTCCTATCAAGAATAATATAAGAACTGAATCTAAAAAATTATGGTGCAAATTATGAAACTTTTTGCAATCCATACAATTTTAGAGCGATCTAGTTTCGAACCAATGAGAACATTTTTAAACTTTAAAAAAGTTTATCATTCTCATCAGGGCTAGCCGACTAGATAAACTCTACCAAAAAATGTTAACGCTAATGATTATAAACCAAAAATTGGGTTACAACTCTAGCGAAGTGTAAAAACAAAAAATTTACATAAACATACATTTAATAAATTCAGGTTTAGTCAATTAATTTCTCTGGTGATCACTGTTTTGTTATACTCTAGATTTTCTAGTATTGAATAACAAAATTGTATCTGTGAGAAGAAGATGACTAGTCTTCACTTGTGTCTATTGACACATGATCAACAATTAATTCAGTAAATTATTTGTGTTTATATAAATATATATATATATATATATATATATATATATATATATATATATATATATATATATATATATATATATATATATATATATATATATATATATAAATATATATATATATATATATATATATATATATATATATATATATATATATATATATATATATATATATATATATATATATATATATATATATAAACGATATGAGATATACCGAAAACGACCGGCCCTCTCACGGTCGCATTTGTAGAGGTAGATGAAAAAAATTTTCTGTCCTTTTGTGTTCTAATAATATCTTGGACAAGTTCGTGAATCAGCAAAATCCGACACGTGGTTAAGAAACTAGAGGCTTTTTTCTGAAAAAAATTGATTTTTTAAAACCGTTATAACGGCCGTTTGGAATTAATATTTCAAAAAATTTAACAGATTTAGAATCTTTGGAATCTTTTTTATCAATTTGTTTTAAAAATAGACCTCTGCAGTTAGAGGTTCCTGAGTGAGCGGCTCCAACAAAACAGTTTGCAAAAAAAATTTTTTTTTTGAAACAACCGGCACTCTCACGGTCGCATTTATAAGGCCAGATCAAAAAACCTTCTCTAAAAATGTGCATTTTATCAATATCTTGGACAAGTTCGTAAATCAGCCCAATCCAACACATGGTTAAGAAACTAGAAGCTTTATACCAGAAAAAAACTCTGTGTTTTAGATCCGTTATAACGGCCGTTTGGATTCTAATATTTTTAAAAACTTCATAAATTTAGAATCTTTGAAACCTTTTTAATCAGTTTCTTTCAAAAAAAAGACCTCTGCAGTTGGAGGTTTCTGAGTGAGCGGCTCCAACAAAAAAGCTTGTAAAACACAAAATGCGTTTGAATCAACCGGCGCTCTCGCGGTTGCATTTGTGGAGCCAGATCAAAAAACCTTACTCAAAAATATGTGTTTTATTAATATCTTGGACGAGTTCGTAAATCAGAAAAATCTGACACATGGTTAAGGAACTATAGGCTTTATACTAGAAAAAAAAGTGGTTTTTTTAATCCGTTATAACGGCCGTTTGGATACTAATATTTTTAAAATCTTCATAAATTTAGAATCTGTGGAAACATTTTAATCTGTTTCTTATAAATATAAACCTCTGCAGTTAGAGGTTTTTGACTTGTTGGCTTCAACAAAAAAGTTTGCAACAATCCCCAACTACAGTTTCCAAAAACCTTATAACAGTCAATGTCAACCTTATAACAGTCAAAAAAATAAAAGATTTGAATAGAAGAAATTAATTTTTTTTTCTTAGAAATAAACTATTTTGATATTTTGCAGTAATTGCACGACGTATGATATAGAGTAGGTTTTTGTCATAAATTGTCACACACATGTTCTGTGGTAGATTTGATATTTGTTTGTTGCAAAATTGAGACAGATATAATTTTGCTTGTAGTTAGCTAATTTTCTTTTTAAAATTTGTTCGATATCTGTTTGAAATTAGTTTGTTTTGTTTAAACTAATCAGATACATCAGATTCTACTGGCACACAAAACTGTCTGATCTCGAAATCTACCTATTTCTAGCGGATATACGTGCCGCTTGGACTTTTTTCTTTTGTTTTGGACCATATCTAAATAGCCAATAAAAATTTTGGTGTACGTCTGTGTGTGGGTGGGTGTGTGTATGGGTGGGTGACCTTTCTGCATAAGATCTTGATGAAACTTTGGAAAATAATACAGGTTCACTTGAAAATGGTAGATCTGGATTCATTTCAAATTTGATCAAAATTGCGGGAGGTCTCCCATACACCTCTAAGTTTAAATCTTGAATAACTTCTAATCCCGGCTTCTGATCTTATGGAAACTTGGTATATACGGTTTTAGTACTGTTTCCAATATTTCTGCATACCAACTTCCGGTTAAAAAGTTTTTTTTCCCTGCTGTAGCCTACAATTACCGATCGATTGTCATGAAACGTTGGTAAAAGCTTTCAAGTAACATAAGAAAGATTTTATCAGCTTTTGAAGTACATTGGATAAAGGGTTGGGGGGTCCACCATACAACAGGTGGTTTTTAACACCCTGTTTTTAGGGTTCCGTTTTTTATACGGAACACTATTGGTGAGAGTAAAACGTGTTTTTCACATTATATCGATTATGTCGTAAACTATAAATGCTATGGACTTGAAATTTGGCATGTGTATAAAACTAACCTGTCCACATGAAATGACGGATACAAATAAAACTAAAGTGGTTTTCGTTTGGTTTACAGGGCTGAGATGTGAGACCTTTGAGAAAATACATTTTTTTATAGATTCAAGTAGGGTATCATATGAAAGGGCTTTATTTCAGTATTCCATAAACATTTATTTTGGAATTTTACACCTCACACTTTTTTGTATAATTTTGAATAATGACGTTTTTTTCGCGTTTTCTTACCTCGATTAGCTCCGAACCTATCTGATCCAAAATTTTCAAATGTACTTGGAATGATAGAAAAATTAGTACGTTTTTAATAAAAAATATAAAAAAGTGTCATATTTCCATACTTAGATTTATTAAGGGGGTGGAAATGAGGAGGGGTAAAAACACTATTTAAAATGTGGTCAAGTGGGGTGTCATTTGAAAGAGCATTTAATTTAAAAAACAAAGCAATTTTTTTTAGAATTTTGCGATGCCCAGGTTTTGAGTTATAGTAAAAAAAGTGCGAATTTAGACCGTTCCCCCCCCCCCCTACGTTTCGACATTGATTGACAGAAAAATTTGTAAAAATTCACAGAGCTAGGAAATTTGCTAAATTTTGTACGAAAACTATAGCGAAGTCTCCAATAATTATATTTCTGTGTGTTTAGAGGACCGGGGTAGAGGGGGTAAAAAAAAACTTTTTTTGACCCAAGCGAGTGGGGTGTCATTTGATAGAGCACCTAATTTGGAATTCGCTGCAATTTTTTTTAGAATTTTGCGGTGGCTAGTTTTTGAGTTATTAACGAAAAAGTGCAAAGTCCAGACCGTCCCCCCCCCATGCGTTTCGACACTGATTGACAGAAAAATTTGTAAAAATTCACAGAGTTAGGAAATTTGCTAAATTTTGTAAGAAAACTATAGAGAAGTCTCCAATAATTATATTTCTGTGAGTTTAGAGTTTAGAGGACCGGGGTAGAGGGGGTAAAAAAAAACTTTTTTTGACCCAAGCGAGTGGGGTTTCATTTGATAGAACACCTAATTTGAAATTCGCTGCAATTTTTTTTAGAATTTTGCGGTGGCCAGTTTTTGAGTTATTGTCGAAAAAGTGCAAAGTCCAGACCGTTCCCCCCCATGCGTTTCGACACTGATTAACAGAAAAATTTGTAAAAATTCACAGAGTTAGGAAATTTGCTAAATTTTGTAAGAAAACTATAGAGAAGTCTCCAATAATTATATTTCTGTGAGTTTAGAGGACCGGGGTAGAGGGGGTAAAAAAAAACTTTTTTTGACCCAAGCGAGTGGGGTGTCATTTGATAGAGCACTTAATTTGAAATTCGCTGCAATTTGTTTTAGAATTTTGCGGTGGCCAGTTTTTGAGTTATTGTCGAAAAAGTGCAAGGTCCAGACCGTTCCCCCCCCCCATGCGTTTCGACACTGACAGACAGAAAAATTTGTAAAAATTCACAGAGCTAGGAAATTTGCTAAATTTTGTACGAAAACTATAGAGAAGTCTCCAATAATTATATTTCTGTGAGTTTAGAGGACCGGGGTAGAGGGGGTAAAAAAAAACTTTTTTTACCCAAGCGAGTGGGGTGTCATTTGAAAGAACACCTAATTTGGAATTCGTTGCAGTTTTTTTTAGAATTTTGCGGTGCCCAGTTTTTGAGATATTATCGAAAAAGTGCAAAGTCCTGACCGTTCCCCCCCCCATGCGTTTCGACACTGATTGACAGAAAAATTTGTAAAAATTCACAGAGTTAGGAAATTTGCTAAATTTTGTACGAAAACTATAGCGAAGTCTCCAATAATTATATTTCTGTGTGTTTAGAGGACCGGGGTAGAGGGGGTAAAAAAAACTTTTTATGACCCAAACGATTGGGGTGTCATTTGATAGAGCACCTAATTTGAAATTTGTTGCATTTTTTTTTAGAATTTTGCGATGCCCAGTTTTTGAGATATTGTCAAAAAAGTGCAAAATTCAGACCGTCCCCCCCCCCATACGTTTCGACACTGATTGACAGAAAAATTTGTAAAAACTCACAAAGTTAGGAAATTTGCTAAATTTTGTATGAAAACTATAGCGAAGTCTCCAATAATTATATTTCTGTGTGTTTAGAGGACGGGGTAAAGGGGGTAAAAAAAAACTTTTTTTGACCCAAGCGAGTGGAGTGTCATTTGATAGAGCACCTAATTTGAAATTCGCTGCAGTTTTTTTTAGAATTTTGCGGTGGCCAGTTTTTGAGTTATTGTCGAAAAAGTGCAAAGTCCAGACCGTTCCCTCCCCATACGTTTCGACACTGATTGACAGAAAAATTTGTAAAAATTCACAGAGTTAGGAAATTTGCTAAATTTTGTATGAAAACTATAGCAAAGTCTCCAATAATTATATTTCTGTGTGTTTAGAGGACCGGGGTAGAGGGGGTAAAAAAAAATTTTTTTTGACCCAAGCGAGTGGGGTGTCATTTGAAAGAACATCTAATTTAAAATTCGCTGCAATTTTTTTTAGAATTTTTCGGTGCCCAGTTTTTGAGTTATTGTGAAAAAAGTGCAAAATTCACACCGTTCCCCCCCATACGTTTCGACACTGGTAGACAGAAAAATTTGTAAAAATTCACAGAGTTAGGTAATTTGGTAAATTTTGTACAAAAACTATAGCGAAGTCTCCAATAATTATATTTCTGTATGTTTAGAAGACCGGGGTAGAGGGGGTAAAAAAAAACTTTTTTTTACCCAAACGAGTGAACCCAACGATTTGAAAGAACATCTAATTTGAAACTCGTTGCAATTTTCTTTAGAATTTTGCGTTGCCCAGTTTTGAGTTACTGTTGAAAAAGTGCAAAATTCAGACCGTCCTCCCCTCCATACGTTTCGACACTAAATGACAGAAAAATTTGGAAAATTTCACAGAGTTAGGAAATATGGTAAGTTTTGTATGAAAACTACAGCACAGTTTTTGAGTTATGGATAAGAAAGGGCTAAATTCAGATCGTGCCGCCGCCTACCTTTCGACGATGACTGACTGAAAAATTTGAAAATATTCACAGAAAGTATTTGAGTGATATTAGCTCATTATATATCCAGAACACTATGTTTCCAGAGCTGTGGGGAAGTCAGCCTATGTATGCATCTGCGTCGCAATATTTTGATATTGATGTAACATGAAGTATTTGTATATTTTAGTATGAGAATAAGAGATTTCCAGATAAGTTTTGCTTGTCGTAGATTCAATAGATTCCGGTTTTATGTTATATTTTTCATATAAAGTCCAATTTTCTCTACAGTTATTAAATATTCATATGGTTTTCCAAAACTAGCAAATTATTTTAAACGTCATACAATTTTTTTTGTCATACGATACAATATTTAGGAGAATTTGTTTATATAGCAACGTACAAAAAACAATTAATTATTTTTTCTACTTCAAGCTACGAAAATGCCATTTTAATATATAGAAAATTCTATCTGAAAGTGAAACTTTTTCTAACTAGTGACTGAAATATTTTTTCTAACTAGTGAGTGAAAATAAATAAGTTTCGGTGGTCGCCTACAGGTGGTGGTTAAAACTAAATATTTAAAAATTATCTTTAAATTTACATATTACTACAATTAAGCAATTTCCATGTATTTACGAAGCATTAATGCGTATATTATGTTTAACATATGAGCAATTTCACGAAGATTCAACAACGCTTTGACTTGACCCCTTTTAATTTTGATTATTTTTTGTTTATAAATAGTCTTTGATAAATAAAAAATAAAAGTTCTCTTAGAATTTTTTTTTTTCGACCAGGGCTCTTCACAGGGTGCCCCTTAATTTTTGTTATGTGATGTGAGTGCATTTTGACGAGCGATTGTAGAAAAACTACTCAATCGATTTTCATAAATGATATGTCGTTGAATAGGTATTAGAACAAAGTTGTTAAAAATGTACACTGTTAATTTTTTGAAATAATTTTTAACGGTGTAACATAAGAAAAAAATGGTGTAATTGAAGAAAAGATGGCATAGCCTTTTTTTTTTTTTTCTAAACTAAATTGAACCTTATTTTATATCTAACAACTTGTGAAAGTTTAGGACTAACATCATTTTTTGTTTTAGAGATAAAATTCGTTGTGCATATGACTGTCGGGAATCAGTTTTTTTTTGTTCTGAAGGAAAATTATAAAAATGGCAATTTTTAGATTCAGATTTTTTTTTATGTTAAATATCAAATATTTTATTATTAAATGAACTTTTTAAAAGGCAATTTCAGTCAAGTTCAGCAAAATTTTGCGACATTTTGACTCGACCCTTTTTAATTTGGTTTATTTTTAGTTTATAGATAGCCTTTGATAAATGAAAAATACGGCTTCAAGTAGAATTTTTTAAATATAGACCAAAATAAACCAAATTAAAAAGGGTCGAGTCAAAATGTCGCAAAATTTTGCTGAACTTGACTGAAATTGCTTTTTAAAAAGTTCATTTAAGAATAAAATATTTGATATTTTACATAAAAAAAAATCTGAATCTAAAAATCGCCATTTTATAATTTTCCTTCAGAACAAAAAAAACTGATTCCCGACAGTCATATGCACAACGAATTTTATCTCTAAAACAAAAAATGATGCTAGTCCTAAACTTTCACAAGTTGTTAGATATAAAATAAGCTTCAATTTAGTTTAAAAAAAAAAAAAAAAGGCTATGCCAACTTTTTTTCAATTACACCATTTTTTTCTTATGTTACACCGTTAAAAATTATTTCAAAAAATTAACAGTGTTCATTTTTAAAAACTTTGTTCTAATACCTATTCAACGACATATCATTTATGAAAATCGATTGAGTAGTTTTTCTACAATCGCTCGTCAAAATGCACTCACATCACAAAATAACAAAAATTGAGGGGCACCCTGTGAAGACCCCTGGTCGAAAAAAAAAATTCTAAGAGAACTTGTATTTTTTATTTATCAAAGACTATCTATAAACAAAAAATAATCAAAATTAAAAGGGGTCAAGTCAAAACGTTGTTGAATCTTCGTGAAATTGCTCATATATATAATATGTTACTGTAATTTACCCCATAAAAACATAATTTTACACGATATTAAAGTTTTTGTAAATTATAAAAGTTTATTCTATTTTATTTGTTAGAAATATTGAAAGTACAATCAATTTTATTTTATTATTTATGGAATCATCTATAAAGTGTTCAGCTACTTCTGTTCTGGCAGATGCAGGAGCTTTAATTTAATTGAAATTAAAAGACATAGTGGATGGAAATCCGCACTGTGGTAATAAAAGATGGTAATAAAATATTTCAGTCCCTTGAAAGTACTGCGATATTGACAGAAACAGAAACAGTAAAAAATCCAATCTCAAATATTCAATCAAAATATTCAATCCCTTGAAAATACTGCGATATTGACAGAAATAAACACAGCAACTGAAACAGAAACAGTAAATCAGGTTCCCACATAAATCTGCCATCTACATCATCGATGAAACCAACCACTACTACTAATCATTATATTAATTTAAACTGACCAGAGCCAAATCACTAAAATGTGGGACAAAATGGAAAAATTCTTCAAAATACTAACTAATTAGAAAATATATTGCGAGAACGTGGGACGGTCAAAACGAGCTAGCTAGATTGTGCATAAATTTACTGTTTAATTACTATTTAATGCTTTCCTTTACTTTTTGTTTACTATTTAATTTTTCAAAAAATTCTTTTATTTTAATTGGACATTTCTCAACCGTTAGAAAATATCCATTAAAGAGTTTGTACATTCAAAATTCTTTCTAGTGCTGGCATTAATGCCATCCAGCGTGTTCCATTGTATGTGACATATGCTTGTTTGTTATATTCGACATTACTTCTGTCGCAGAAGTCCTCCAACGGCTCCCCGTACATTCCCTGCCATTTGCATCAATTAGTATTAAATCAGCAGCAGTTTTTATTGCATTATTTAACCTTTTCAATAGTCCAGAGAAACCAACCAACCTGACGCAGGAAGATCTGTGCTACCGCCCAAGGGCAGTAGCAGAGTTCCTGAATCTGGACTTGGAGCCGGAAGAATAGCACCACATTTCGTCGCTACAACAACAACATTGCATAATTTAAAATATGGACTGCGAATCCAATACCCAATACATTCTGGTTCAAATTCGAGTTTAGCTTGCTTAAAACATTTTTCACACCTTGACGTGACACACCACTAAAATACGTATACCAAGTGTTATCAGCGCAAACTCCAACTTTTTGTCAATATTAATTTTTTTCAAATTTTTCAAGAATGTATTCTGATGTTTGTTCGAATGCTCAGGTAAAGAAGAAAATTCCAACAATCTAGCCTTTACTCTGTCATTCTCTCTAAAATATCGAAATAGAATCGAAAATAATTCTTTTTCCTTATGATTCGATGCATCAGCATAACCCGTGGCAAAATTTGCAGAAGACAAATCTAGTTTTAGTTGGTCCAGAACATGATCCATTGAACATTTTTTAATTATGGCTTCTGATTTTGTTGTGGCACATATCTTCGTCTTCGAACAACGATTGAATTAGTATACATTGTGCAATCCATCGATCGAAAGCTTTGGTTGTGGTAAATCGGAAGGAGAAAACGGCATCTGCAAGAGTTATATTTCTTTCAGTTTTTCCCATTTCTAATATCTAATTTTATAGTATCACAAAACTTTTGTTACACAAGTAAAGACTGCAAAACAACTGAAACAATTTATTTTAATTTTACTAAGTATATCCTTTCTGTATTCTTTATTGCTACATCTTGTTCTGTCTTTTACAAATCTATACTATTTATTTTGTTTTTATGCTGCTTACTTTGTTTGTTTTTTATTGAAAAAATAATTATAACAATTAGAAAATTATAATTTTACTTTTGAGCTCCTAGTTAAAGTGTGTTTTAAACAGAGTTTGGAACGCTCCTTATATCACACCTTTACTCTGTTCTTTCAGAGCGCGTAAAGAAAATATAACACTCTTAAATACTGCAGGAGTGAAAATAATAAAATATAATTCTTGCTCCTAAATTGAAATAAATATTTCTTTTCTTTCCAATACTCAAACCTTTTATTTTTGCTTCAAATTTAATGCTTTCAAACGTAAAAAATATATAATTCTTGTGAATGATTTGTTCAATTATGCATGTATTGTTAGAAAAATGAATATAAAGGATGACGAAAAGGTACTATTTTTCTCCAAAGGAGTGAAATCGAAAAAACAAAAATTTTGCTCTTACGAGTAAGAACGATATTCAAATTATAAACATTTAAATTTATGAATATTATTTTAAAGGTTTGAAATGAGTGCTCGAATAAAATAAAATAATTGTTAGTTGTTTTTATGTTATAAAAATTTAAATGTTTATGAATTTATAAAGAAAAATGAGTCTTTTTAAGTAAAATATTTTGTATTTTATTTTTCCTAATATACTTTCGATCTCTCGAACATACTTAGGGAAGATATTGCTATAAATAAAGAAACTTCTTCACGGAAAGATCTCTTAGAGATCGAAAGATATTTGCAAAATAAGCAAATTATTGAAGTGAAAAAGACTGAGTTAAGTATTTCTATGAAAATAATAGTTAAAACACCTTTTCAGTAAAAAAAATACTACACTGGTTTGTTCTCTCAATAGTTAAATAAACGTTCTCTCAATAGTTAAATAAACGTAATATGGCAGTACAACCGAAAAAAAATAAGTCTGCAAGTGGTAAAGCAAATTTGCGCAATCCACCCGCCCATAAAGCGGCATGTCCACGGAATTTGCAGGGACAAAACATATATGAATCAATAAAAAATTCTAAAATACATGTTCAAAACATCTGCGGATTGAACGCTAACCATGACCACGTGCAACATCATCTTGAGCACGACAAACCGAACATTCTATTCCTTACAGAAACACAAGTTTCTGAAAATTTTCTCTTTATAGAATCGCTTAATTCCAAATATAGGCTCGAATCAGCTTTCAAACTGCATCAGGGCGTATGCGCATTCATTCATGAGAGTGTTGCGTACACGCGCTTTCCAAATTTTGAACTACATGGTGACGGCTTCAATACAATGGTTTTAAAGATTTGTCTTCCAGAAATGACTTTTTTTACAATAGCTTTATACCGGTCCCCCAACAAACGTAACCCAAACTTTTTTAATATACTGACAAAAATTGTAGACGAGATTAGAGCAAAGTCCCCTAATTGTGAAGTTATCGTTACCGGTGACTTCAACGTCCACAACAAATCATGGTTGGAATTCTCCAAATCGACCGACGATGTTGACAATAGTGAAAAACTGGCAGAAATTTTTGCCGCGTCTCAGGGCCTATTCCAAATTGTTAAAAGCCCGACTTTCACTCCCCGTAATGGTGGTGATAATAGTTTTCTTTTAGATCTCTATCTTACCACAATGCCAGATATTACGAGTGTCGATATGGCGAAAGGTAGTATTGGAAATTCTGATCATTATTTAATCTCATCAGTTATCAAAACTGATTTACTTAAAACTACAGCTCCCAAACCCCGTAAAATATTTCACTTCTCAAAAATGGATAAGAGTGGTCTTCTAAATTTTTTCCATGGTTTCCCTTTCGACCGTCATTGTTTTTACACTGACAATGTAAATGTTTCTGCTCAAAACTTTACAGAAACCATCCAATTTGCTATCAATAAATTTGTCCCTTTCTCCATAGTAAAACCCAAACAAAAATACTTGTATTCGAAAGCTGCCAAAACGGCACTTAGAAACAAACGTAGATCTTTTAATATTTGGATTCATAACAAAACTCCCTCAAATCGATCCCAATATCTAAAGGCCAACAAAATATCTAACCAGATTATCTCAAACGAAAAGTCTGAAATTGACAGAGCGAAAGCCTCAAAACTTACGTCTATGTCTGTTTCTGACAAGAGTTTCTACAGTGCCATTAATTCTTTAAATTCTGGTACAAAATTTTCTATTCCCCCTATTATTGATGGTGATTTAATCGTCAATGATCCCGCAAGAAAAGCTAACTTGTTCGCTGAACGCTTTGCTCTGAACTCCACTGTTTTGGAAACTCCCAAAGAAATACCCCAAATCCAGTCTTCAGGAGTTAATATGAATGAACTTCACTTCAAACCCAAAATAGTAGCTAAACTTTTAAAGGGGTTAAACATCAACAAAGCCTCAGGAATGGACAATATTACACCCATTATTTTAAAAACCTTTTCCAAAGAACTTGCACCAACTTTAACTAAAATATTCTACCAATCCTACAAATCTGGTATATTTCCCTCGTGCTGGAAGTTGGCAAATGTCCAGCCCGTCCCCAAAAAGGGTCCAAAATCCGATATCTCAAATTATAGGCCAATAGCTTTACTATCGGTCCTATCAAAAGTCTACGAGCATTATATTAATACACATATTCCAACATTTCTGGAAGAAAATCATTTAATAGCCGACAGCCAATACAGTTTTCGAAACAAAAGATCAACTACCGATCTATTAAACTATGTAGCGCATTGTTGGAACAGCATACTTGATAAAGGTGGTGAAACATACGTTATCGCTTTAGACATCTCCAAGGCATTCGATCGAGTCTGGCATGCCAACTTAATCAACAAGCTCGTTGCGTACGGTTTTCATCCCAATGTTGTGAGGCTGATTCAAAATTTTCTATCCAACCGATACATTTCGGTCTCCTTAGACGGATTTTCTTCTGAGTCTAAACTAATTAACGCTGGTGTACCCCAAGGCTCAGTATTGTCGCCAACCCTATTTTTGATTTATATCAACGAATTGTTGAAAATCACCAGCAACCCAATATAGTATATTAAGAAACTAGTTTCATAATCGTTTCATAATTTTATCGCACGCAATCTGTTTAGAAAACGACCCGCGCAGCGGGGAGTTTTCTAAAGGATAAGTGCGATAAAACGTCTTATGAAACGAGTTTTTTATACTATTTTTTCTATTTTGCATTTTTTGTCTTGAAATTTAAAAAAATATTTTTTATGTTTTAATGTTTTAAAGAAAATTTCTAAAAATTTCAATTCAAAATAGTAAGCTCTGCGTTTCTTCATATTTCTATATATTTTTTTTATTTTATGCTTACATAAAATGTGTATTTTATTAAAACATAGTCAATTTGATATTTTGTTATTATTACTAATTATTTTAATTAATTAAAATATTTAAAACTAATTTAGATTATTTTTTAATAATAAGATTAATTAATAAGAATAATTTTATTTATATAATTATTCGTTTTAACTTTCACTGACGTTTGTATGACCAATGTGACCAACCTTGAAAAACAAAACTTTGCGTATCTTAATGAAGGCCATTTCGATACGCATTTGGGTATCGAAATGACTTTATTTTAGACGCAAAATAGAAAAAATAGTTTTGCAGATGAAAGTACTCTGCACAAGTCGTTCGAGCCCCTTCCTTCAAAAGGTAAAATGCAAGAACGAATTAATCCTGCCCGGAGAGACGCTGCCATAAACGTGAACAAAGACTTGAATAAAGTCGCCGACTGGGGTGACCAAAACCTTGTCAATTTCAACTCTACCAAAACACAGCTGTTGATTGTTTCCAGATTAAAGACCGAGTTCCCCAAAGATATTTTATTCAGTATGTGTGACGAACCAATAGGTGAATGTAAAAACATTCGTTTATTGGGTGTCACAGTTTCAAATGACCTACTCTGGAACGATCATGTAATGGCGATGGCAAAAAGCGCGTCTAAAAAACTCGGCCTCCTAAATAGATGCAAAAAAATTTTCACTCCATACCAATTGCTCCATGTTTATAAGTCCTATATTCGTCCCTGTATGGAGTACTGCTGTCAAGTTTGGGGTGCTGCCTCTGTTTCCATCTTGGCTCTCTTGGACTCTGTTCAAAAGCGGGCTATACGAATTGTGGGTGATCGAACTTTGACATCAAAACTTGATTCCCTACAACATCGTCGCACTGTTGCTGACCTCGTTGTTTTTTACAAATATCGTCATCAACGGTGCTCAGATGAAATCAGCGGCATCATGCCTCAAACTTATTCTTACCCCCGTTCCACTCGGCCATCGGCTGCCGCAACCAGTGAAACGGTAAAGATCCCGCACTGTCATACTGGCAGATCGCAGAGAGACTTCTTTGTCCGAACTGCGTACAAATTAAATAGTTTGCCGGAACACTTAGTCTCAGGTGGTTTTAACCCGCAGATGTTTAAAAAAAGCGTTAATCTACACCTTAGAACGCCATTTGTTGTGGGATCCAGGTCTAGACCTAGGTCTTAAAAGGTATTTATGTGTTGTTGTGACACATATTCTAAACCCTATTACATAACACATTTTATTAAAAAAAAAAAAATTGTGCTTTCAATATTTCTAACAAATAAAACAGAATAAACTTTTATAATTTACAAAAACTTTAATAATGAGTGTTGTTTTCTATATCGGATAAATCTAAAAATATCTGTAATATCTGTAAAAGTTTTCAGAGAAAATATATGATCTCAGATATATCCGAGAATGCAAAAAAACACAAATAATTTTTTGACGTTTAAAATATCATAATGTGTTAATTTAAATTTATATTTTCGAACTATTCA
>CAVNZG010000044.1:0-70797 GCA_963693315.1 Diogma glabrata
GTCGTTAAAAACTAAATTTTCCGAGACGCCCCCAGAAAAATTCTTTGTGGTCAAAAAACCATAACGGCTTTATTTTTTTTTTTTTTAAGTCAAAAGAACACGTGCCGCAAAATCATCGAAGTTTATTTTTTGATAAAATTGTTAATATCTCATAAAATATCCAGATGTCAAAAAAAATCACATAATCATTTTTGCAGGAAATTTAATTCTCTACAAAAAAGGTCCAAGTCATTTTTTTCCTAAAACCTATATTTCTGATGATATTTTGAAATAAAACTTGAAATTCTTCGAAACTCGTGAAACCAAATGATGAAAATTTCGACGAAAAAGTACTAATTTTGATTTTTTTTATCACGATTATTTTTTTATACATTTCATTCTATAGCATAAGAAGAAAATTAGGAGTTTTTCGTCATCTTTATTTTTTATGTTTTTTAAAAATTACGAAAACTTACAAGTTCATTTTCAAAATATCATGAGAACTATACGTTTTCGGGAAAAAATGACATGCACCTTTTTTGTAGAAAATTAAATTTCCTACAAAATTGGGTATGTGATTTTTTTTGACATCTGCATATTTTATGAGATATTGGAAAAAATCTACGAATTTTTCAAAAAATCAACTTCAACGATTTTGCGGCACGTGTTCTTTTGATTTAAAAAAAAAAAAATAATGCCGTTGTGGTTTTTTGACCACAAAGAATTTTTCTAGGGGGCGTCTCGGAAAATTTAGTTTTTAACGACCAGTCTAATATATATATATATATATATATATATATATATATATATATATATATATATATATATATATATATATATATATATATATATATATATATATATATTATATATATATATATATATATATATATATATATATATATATATATATATATATATATATATATATATATATATATATATATATATATATATATATATATATATATATATATATATATATATATATATATATATATATATATATATATATATATATATATATATTGTAAAAGATGGTTTTCTTAGGCGTTTTTTAACGGGCCAAAAACCAAAGAAAATTGTCTTTTATTATATATATATATATATATATATATATATATATATATATATATATATATATATATATATATAAATTTTTTTTTTTTTTATTTTTTGTCTCCGCTTATCATATATAGTCGTTTGGCACAAAAATTTTTCCGAAATTCCGAGATGAAGCCCATTGCAAAAGGTAGATTTTTATATGAAATCTACCTAAAAACAAAACATTTTCTCCTCCTGAATTTTTTATAAAATGTTAGTAACATATGTATCTTTCCCATATTAAAAAATCAAAAATTTTAAAAAAAGCATTTCTAGAAAATCGAATTTGAACTTTTTAGTTTTTACCGTTATTTTTCAAAAAGAAAGTGCTCAAGGTCATATAATGTGAGTTATTATTTTGGTTAGCTCTGTTCAATACCTACATGTTCAATACCTACATGTTCAATACCTACATGTATATAACATTAAAATCAGTCCAGTAGTTTTGACTGTAGAGCCATTTCAATACACCGGGGTCGAGCATTTTCTTGATTTTTCAACACCCTGTATCTTAAAACAGGGTTAAAACAAAAGAAACTAAAAACGCAGAAATTTTTTTTTTATTTATGTCAACAAATTCCAATACCTAAATATACAAAACTAAAACCTCATTTCCAGACCTTGCTGATTTCACGTGTTTTCACCTTTTCCTTTTCCCTACATGTAGGGAAAAGTGTTACTATGATACTGTTAAAATAATAACACACAAAATATAAATTTAAACGTCATTTTTATTTGTTAAAACAATCGAAACTACTATATTTACAAATCTCGCCTTCTTAAATATTTATTGTGTGCATAAATTAAACCTAGAACTGAGTATCAAAACCACAAAAACATGGCACATTTTAAAGCGTTTGAAAAAAAAATAACATATTTTATTTGGAGGTGAAGTAACTTTTCATGGCTTACCTTCTATTACCCGCCTCACTGCGTTCGGCGGGTAAACTCAGGCGCGCCATCAAAAGTCATACTTCTCCTCCGTATAAAATAATATACTATTATTTTTTAATTTTCTTTGTTGATACATATTAGTAATTTCAAAAAAATTTACGAAAATATGCACATTTTTTGTATTGATGTAAATCGAAAAGAAATTGATTTTTTTGTGTGAATAGAACGTAGATTTTGATTTACACAATTTTTTTATGGATTTGAGTGAAAAAAAATCGACATTATTTTAGAACATTACAACAGCTAAAAGAGAAGATCAACTTTTTTTTATAACCAATACATTTTTCGGCAAACGGCTGCAAAAGTAACACCATTTTTATTTTATTTTACGACGGCAGTAAAGTAGCATTTGTTATTTTGTTATTTTTTCAAACAAATTGTAACTATGACAACAAAAAATAAAAAATTGATTGCGATTGAATTATGAAATTTAGAATTATTGTATGTCACTATGACTACAAAACATAACAAATTGTTTGATTGGATAATGAAATTTTGAATTGGAGCTTGCTTTGATAAAAAAATGTATTTATACAAATTTAAATGTGTTTTAACTTTTTGGACGTAATTATGACGGTAATACTGATAAATCATATTTATAAATTTTTGATGTATTATAATTTCATATTTATAAAAAATTTAAACGTTTGTCAAAAAAATAGTGTATTTAATAGGAGCTAAAGTGACTTTTTGTGTATTATCTATAATTGTCAAACTATAGACTCAACACAAAAAGTAGCACTTTAGCTCATAATTAAATAATGTACTATTTTATTAGTGAGTAAAAATGTTTAAGGAAGTTTTTGGTAATCAAGAAAAAACAAAAACCTAAAAAACTTACTTTTTTCATTTATTATCTTTAAAACGCATACTAAACACATAGCATACTGTGTTTATAGGGCGATTTTTCTGTTCTGGTGTTTTCCGCAATGGCGCTGCAAAAAGGGAATAAGAGAAAAAATCACAAAAATTTAAATGGGATTCCATACAAAACACAACTCGAATAAATTTAAAAGTAATCTATGAAATTTCTCATTTTACCACAATTGAAGAATTTTAATTTGCTCATGAAGTATTATTGACTATATATTAAGCGTAATTAATAAAATATTATTCTTAAGTCGCTCAAAAAAGCAACATAAAAATGGCCAAAATTTCCCATACAAAGTTGTATAAAAAATTTAACCTATTTTCGTATTTGTTTTACGGACGGAAGAAAATGAAATATTTTGTATATTATGCTTAATATATAGTCAATAATACTTCATTTTTTAAAAAATAACTATTTAATTTAGTAAAATGAGACGTTTCATAGAAAGTTTTTAAAAATATTCATGTTGTTTTTCTTTGGTATTTTTTGTATTAAATTTCTAGATATTCCGAAATTAAAAATTCCCCTAATGTTGTCTATATTTCCTAACCAAAAATATAACAACATATTGACTTTACGTCAGATATTAAGTTTCGCATTGATTGGCAACAATCAATAATGACTTTACACTCGTGACTTAGGATATTGATAAGAATGTTGACTTAGATGTTGACGAAATATTCTCTCATCCTATGAATTCACATATCGTAATATCTAGAAATTTAATACAAAAAATACCAAAGAAATACAATTTTCAATATGTAATCATAGATGAAAAATTCAACTTAAGTAAATATGAAAAATGATGAAGTTTCAATTTAGAAATTATCTGAACATCAAAATTAAAATATGTTTCGTCATCGCCGCTTTGGCTAAGTTGTGTAAGACACACGGAATTTGAACAATGTGTCTCTGATGAATGTAGTTCGAATTCTGACACGAAACACAACAAAATTTTTTCTAAAGGGATTTTAGAGAAAATGAAAAGTTATTTCGAATTGCAAAATTCAAGTGATTTCCAATATGTACTTAAGCTTTAATTGTTCACAAAAACCAATCCGAAATTCATGTTGTGTTTTGTATGAAATCCCATATAAAATTTTTTGAATTTATTCTCTTATCCCCTTTTTGCAGCGCCATTGCGGTAAACACCGGCACAGAAAAATCGCCTTATAGGACAATTTTTCTGTTCCGGTGTTTACCGCAATGGCGCTGCAAAAGGGGGGTAAGAGAATAAATTCAAAACTTTTATATGGAATTTCATACAAAACACAACTTGAATAATTTTAAACATTATCATATATAATATCACGAGTCGTCAAATAATAGTCGATTATTTTTCATAATCATTATTTCGAATGTCATTTGAGAAATTTTTAACCTCAAATGGCATGGTAATGTTGAAAAATAATCGACCAATAATTTGGTGCCGAGTTGTATTTAGCAGACAATTTAACGAACAGAAATAGTAACATTATTTCATTCAACATAATCCTTTGTTGTTAGTTAGTTTTTCTTCTAACAAAATTAAATATTATCATCTTAGTAGGCCCATAAATGTTATAAATTTGTAATTTATTTTTGACAAATAAACATAAACATGCAATCATTTATGAATGAAAACGGACATTTTTATTATTTGCAAATTGCATTTTTACATAATTTTGTATTATTGAATGATTTGTAGAAAAAATTTTATTTAAAAACTAATAATTATCTTTTAAACAAAATTATAAATAAAAAAAAATTATCTCATTAAGAAAAAAAAAATTATCTCAATATCTCTAGTTTTAAATTAATATATTAAGTAGGCCGAAAATAGTCACTATAATTCGCTGTTCCTTCCCACCAGAAAAAAATATTCGATATAATTCGTTTTTATTTGTTAAAAAATAGTAAATGAAGCGTTTTTATTGGACCTTATCGAAACTTTATTTAGTGAGTTGAATTTTCTATGAAATATTTCATTTTACCACAATTGAACAATTTTAATTTGCTTATGGAGTATTATTGACTATATTTTAAGCGTAATATATAAAACATTATTCTTAAGTCACTCAAAAAAGAAACATAAAAATGGCCAAAATTTCCCATACAAAGTTATATGAAAAATTTAACCTATTTTCGTATTTGTTTTACGGACAGAAGAAAAGAAAATATTTTATATATTATGCTTAATATGTATATAGTCAATAATACTTCATAAACAAATTTAAATTATTTAATTGTAGTAAAATGAGAAATTTTATAGATAACTTTTAAAATTATTCAAATTATGTTTTGTATGGAATTCCATATAAAATTTTTGTGATTTTTCTCTTATCCCCTTTTTACAGCGCCATTGCGGTATACACCGGAACAGAAAAATCGTTCTATAAATAAGCAGATTTCAACAAATTTCATAAAATGTGAGTATAATTTAGCAAATCTATAAAATAATACATAAAAATATAAATAAAATGTAAGTTTTTGGATAGTTAAAGACGGAGCGGTTGTATTGTGTTTTCCCACTAGATTTTTTGTTACTATAGTAACAGGTCTTTAGTTTGTTATCATTCATAAGAGTGCATTAGAGGAAGCGAGATAGACATATATCTCTTATAGCGCCACCCAGGTAGTACGTAATTGATTTGTAATCGATGCGGTATCAATTACATGCAATCATATAATCGAAACATGTTTCGATTTAGCTTCGATACTGTATCGATTACATTTAGAACAACGTGTTCGCCCTAGTAAGCGAATATGTGATCGATACCAAATCGAAACTATTATCGATACCTAATCGAAACATGTAATGGAAACTTAATCGTAACCTGTTTCGATACAAAATCGAAACTACTAGTGACAATGTAATTGAAAGTTTAGAGTATCGTACGTATTTTTGGTTGTGTTTTAAAATATTTGTAATAATATTAATTAATAAATTTATTTATTATAATATAAAATACATATTTTACATTTTTTTATTAAAACTAAATATAAAAAACTTAAACCGATAAATGTGAATGGGAACCTGAAATGAGAAAAAGTGCCATTAAAAGAAAATGTTTTAGAAATATAGATGTATATATCAAAATGTGAACCTGAAATGAGAAAAAATACCATTAAAAGAAATAGTTTATAGATGTATATATCAAATTAATAAATGCTGTAAATTCAAATTATAGGCTATGTTATGATAAAAATAAAATAAAAATAAATCTAGTCTAGACAGATAACACATTTTCTTATATATACATAACATTAAAAATGTACTTACTGTTTAAATATATTATATTATACAATATTTTAACTATATTTGTTTAATTTATCAACAAATACATTTTAGGCGCGACTACGAAAATGAAAAATGAATAATTTTAAATGTCAAAACGCCATATTTTTTAATTAGAGTGCGATGACAATATACAATAGGTATGCCTCCTTTTCTCCAATTCGAAACTATCGATTACAAAACGATTTCGATTACAGTTTCTTGCCTGGGCATCGCATAATATGAAAAAGATCAAAACTAATTTCAAGAATATATGGTTTGAACCAATGTTTTTTACGACTTTATAATATATGTCGGCCATTTCATTTAAATCATGTTAAAGTTTATGTTTGATATTGAATAAGCCAAATTTATTTTAAAAATAAATAAGGAAAATATACAATAGTTGTAAGTATTATTCTATAAAAGTAAGTATTCAAATCAATTAAATGTTGATATGTTTTAAATTAAGAAAATTATATATGTACTTCTTTTATTTTAATTTAATGCTATTTTAGTTTTGCAGATTATATTATTTGATAAAATATTAAATTGTTTAATATTATTAATTGTTGTATTATTGTTTTAATTAGTTCTTTAAGAAATAATATATATTTATATTTATTACTTTATTTACAGTCAATAAAAACTTAAAATTATAAAAATGTATTTTATTTACAAAAATCAATATTTATATAACAAGGTTGCTTTGTGGTTTAGGTTAACCAAGACAAACTAAAGACATGTCTGACCAGACAAGCCAAAGACACGTCTTACCAGACAAACCCTAGACTTGTTACACAAGACGAGGTGGGACATTTTGTTTGAGCGGTCTTGGGTTTGTCTTGGTCTTGTTACTATAACGCGTTAATAGTAAGTTACTAGTAAATCTGGTATAACACTTTTACTGGGTTATAAAACGAAAGGATTGAGGTGGATAAAAACCGAACGGAACGGAACGGATCTATTGTGTTCGAACCTTTAGGCGATTGTTGAAAATTTTTAAGATTTATGTTTAATGAACTTCGTTATCAATCTTTTCATCAAAAGCAAATTTTTTTCCTTCTTAAACAGTTTTTATATTACAGATAGTTTAATTAATTTGTAAATTTTGTTATAGTTGTTTGTGGTGTTTATATATATAAATGAAAACACCAATATATAATAATTATATTTAAGTTTATTGCGAGCGGTTATAACGTGTTGATTTATATTCAATCTGTCAACAACATATATATCAAATATATAGTGGGACACTACCCAGCGAATTAAATCTCATCGATTCGTCCATGAATCGTTGAAGAAACTTCTTCTCTGAGCTGTAGAATCGTGATGGAAACGGTATGGAAATTTATATAAAAAAAAATAAAATGTCCGCTAGATTCGTGGACGAATGCTCTACTACGATTCATCATGTAATACTACCATTCGAATCGCTATGGAATATTCAATCACGATTCTATTGTGAAATTTTAACAACTTTCTATAACGATTCTTTATAGAAATTTTGTTATTTTTCACCTTCGATTCTATAGGTAGAACCGAGAATCAAATTGAATAAAATATTGAAATAATTAAAACACATTTTCTTTAAGAAGGATTTTATTTATATCTACATATTTTATTTTAGTTTATTTAGTTAATTACATATTAATTTAGTTTAATAGCTAAAGGGTTTAATTTGATTAAAAATTATGAAAAATAAAATTTTAAATTGATGTTATATTTTTTTAAAATGTAATTCTATAGTTGCGTATAGCCTTTTCGTCATGCATCTGCAAATATAAAAAAAATTTATTGACTTAAATTTTAAAATAATTTTCATTTGATAAATTACCGAATAGATCTGATTTAAAAGTTTGTACATACTTGTTTTGCTGCCATTCTTCCGCCATGTTATTATTACCATGAACTTGTTTCTCATCTGCGATTATTGTTGACTTTCTGTAAAAATTTGAGCAAACATTATTATTTTAAACATGTGTTTTAATCCAACTAACGTAATTTTACATAAATTGTTTTAGCAAAATTTGTATACTCAGAATGTTTTAAATGGAGTAGAAATCATGTTGTATTTTCTCACCTCGCAATTTAACTTTTTAAAAAATTCCATATTTTTTCTCTAAGATATAAATTTACACTTTTATGTTTATATACACTTTTAAAACTCTTAATATATTATAATATTAATTAAGTAAATCGTTTTAATAAATAAATTAAATTTTCTCACGGTAAAACAATAATAAACTATAAAGTTATAGAATGTTTGATTGTTGCTTTTTTTTGTTTTAGTTCAGTTTCGTAAAACTATTCTCAAGATGGCAGGCTAATCAGAGAATTAACCAATCAAAATTCGTTAAAATTTTATAGAAAGAATCGTTGTGTAGTTTTCCTATGGAAAAGGTGTAGAAACTTTCTACTGTAGAAACAAAATTCGTTGGGTATGACATCTAGATACAGTAGTGTACCACAACAAATTTAATAATTTTATGTTTTTCTTTCATATTTGTTTTTTTTTCTTTCATATTTTAGTGAATAAAAAATATTAAGGAAGTTCTTGTAATCAAGAAAAAACAAAAACTAAAAAACTTACTTTTTTCATTTATTATCTTTAACGAAAAACATCGCATACTGTGTTTAAAATTTTGAAAATAAAATAATACAAATGTTTACCACACGCTATAACTGTTCCATCTATTGGCAAAATTATTTAATTGTTCTATTTATCGACATTTTTTTCTGCTCTCATTTATTATTCTCTTATTTTTTATTTATTTTTATTAAGTTGATCATCCAGTAGTTTTGTTAACAGTTGTCAAAAATATTATCACATTCTTATTGTTTGTTAAATCATTTTACTACTTAATTTGTATTTTGTTTAATAAAATGGAATTATTTGACGATCAAAACTTATCTATGAAAGAAATTACTGAAAAACTATTAAATAATGAAATAATGGCAGATATTCATTTTACAATACAAGACCGACAAGTATATGGCCATAGTTATGAGTTATCAAAACGCAGTCCCGTGTTCAGAAAGCAGTTTGTTGGAAATTTTGGATTGAAGCTAATACCTTTGCCTGATGAAACATATGAAGTATTTTTAGAGTTCATGAGCTACGTATATTGCGATAGGTGTACGATTACAATGGCTAATTGTTTACCATTGTTGAAGTTAAGTGTTAAATATGAATTTTATAAATTAGAAAATGAAGTTCTTGATTTTTTTGTGGACAATTGTTCATCGGAATACCTTATGGAGTGGTATGAGTACTGTATTGAAAATGATTATAAATTATTGTTAAACTTTATAAAATATGAACTTTCTTTGAAAATATCGACTGTTATGAACTCCAAAAAGTCTCTGGAGATCAACTTTAATACAATAAAACAATTTTTGGAATTAGATGGTATGAGTATGTCAATCAAAACAACGGAAACAGATTTGTTTAATTTTTTGATTAAATGGTTAGAAAGATATTGTGATAGGAACAAATTACATGAACAAAAGCGGAAAGAAATTTTGAGCGAACTATTGTATTTGATAAGATTTCCCACTATGAATCAAGAAGAGTTTTTCCGATGCATGGAAATAACACCAAATATAATACCCGACGATGAGCAACTGAGAATTATAAAACATATAACTAAATTTAAAGTAGAAAATTTGAATTTCAATACTAAACCACGTCAATATGATGACTTCATATCAGAAGAAATAAATCTATTCAATGGATGCATATTCACGGTGTATAAAAATTGCTTCGTGAAAGGTTTCTGGATAATCAGTTTAAATCGTGGGACAGGTTATGAAGACAATAATATTGTGACACTTAATCTGTTAGATAAAAACAATGCCGTGTTAAAACAAGTAAAAAGAGTTCGAAAATATATTGGATCCGATTTGATAATAAGTTTTGGAAAGCCGTATGAATTGTTAAAAAATCAAACATATAAAATTGAAATAGTGTGGGAAGGTTTGACCAATTTAATAAAAACTGAATTTATTCAAGCTAATATTCCCAACAACTCTAATATATGTTTTACCAAAAAATACAATGGACTAATTGAAATGATATGTTGAAGTAAGAAGCTTATGTATTAAGAAAATAAATGAATATTGAAATCATATTTAGTTTTTGAATCTAATTTGGGATTCATTCTTCAATTTAATTTAGGTTGTTCGTTTTTTTAAGGAAAATCAATTATTCAACGGTCCTATTTTGAGTAACATGTGTTAATGTAAGGTGACCAGATTATTTTCAAACCAAAAGATGACATTTTTTGTCAATATACTTTTTTTTTTTAATAAAATGTGTTGTATAGTGGGAAAACTGCTGATATGTGTCACAACAACCCATTAAAACCTTTGAAGCAGGGCTGCGGAGTCGGTCCCAAAATTAAACGACTTCGACTCCAAGTTTTTGAATTTTAAATCCGACCCCGACTTCGACTCTGACTACGATCAGCCAATCAACTAAAAAACTTACACGTCAGTAGATTATAAGTTATTTAAAGATATAGCAAAAGCGTTAGTAAACTGCTTAGTTTTCATAATTCTCTAACTTAGGTAACTACCTAGCAGTGGAAATAGTTTAACATAATTCAGAGCCGGTCGAGCGATGTGTCATATATAGGGTTACCAACTCTTGAAAGCGTGCGGCCCGGAGATTTTATAATATACAAAAATATAATGCAACTAGGGGACCCCTGTGCATTTGCACAAATTTTAAAACAAATATTTTTTTAAGCCTGAAGTAAAATCACAATCCAAAATAATACGTCTATCCGCAAGCAAAGCATAAATTGAAATTGAAATGAGAATAAATTTGGAAGAAATCAAAACCTCCTAAATCATAGCCCTACTGATTCAAGCCATTTGCAATAAACAATGAACATTGCCATATGCAAAAAATTGGTGTTTTTGATTAAGTCCTTTTGATTTTTTTTTATATGGAGTTTTATTTTTCCAGTTGGCGTTATGGCGATTTTTTGAATTTTTTTATATTGAGTTTTAATTTCAAAATTGCGCTACAAGTTCACGAGTTTGTTTGTGCTAAAAATGAGTTAGGCTTCTATATCGGGGATTTTGAAGAAAGTCAAAAAATTTCGTTTATTTGTTTCGTTTATTTTAGTCTCTTTTGATTTTTTATAACTTTTTGTATTCTCTTCTTTCTCTTCTGTTTTCTCTTCTTTCCTATGGCTACGCATTTTCATGGCTTGTGTATTATATATAATATATATGATAAAAATTTAATTTAATTTAATCTCCATCATGCTTTATAATGAAATTTATACAGCATAATCTGCATTTTCCTCTAAACTCGTTAACTTTTTCGAGCTTTTCCCTCATAATTTTGATTTTTCAACCATTCGTTTTTGAACGAGACGTAATAACATTTTCTTTTACTGTCATTGTTTTGTTTGGGATTATTTTCATTTGACTGATATTTATTATTTAATAGTAAAATTAACATACGCACAGTTTTATATGGGCAATTAATTAAATTCAAATGTCAAAACCATTCAAAATTAACAACAAAAAACTATTAACATTAACCCAATGTAGACATAAAACATCAATTAGTTTAAATACGTAATATGGAAAAACAAAATATCCAATAAACCAACATAAATAACACTAGTTTACAAGAAAAATCTCCCGAAATAAAACCCAACTTTTCTTATAGATTTGGACCTCCTGAACACGAATATCATATTCATTTTTTTACGATAGCTCTTGTTTTTGAGATATTCACGAAAAACCAATTTTTTCGGTGATCAAAAATGTTGTTTCGGTTTTTGGGTCTCATATTCTACAAAACAAACAAATTAAATATATTAATGAAACAAATGCATAGTAAATATGCCAACAAATATTTTGAGCTATATTTTGTAATAATCCATTAAGGATTCTGGAAGCTACAGTCGAAAAAATTTGAAAAAAAACGAACACGTTTTTTTTAAATTTTTCCATTTTCAACGCCATAAATTTTGAACAAATAAAGACCCCAAATTTTTTAAATTTCTTGGAGCCTATAGTAGCTTCAATTTTCTTTCTTTTAAGCTAAAAGACACAAAGATTGGTGCAGCTTGCACCAAGCTATTCAAGTTTTTCCAAAGAAAGTCAAAACTCAAAATTTGGAAAAAATAATTTTTTACTTATAGCCAAGGCAAAATAGTATTTTAACAACAAAAAAATTCGTTACAGCAAACTGATAGTGGGATATTGTAGAACACGATATTGTAAAAGAGGGAAACATAAATCGAACCAGCAGCTGCTATCCGGGGGAGGGGGAGGGTTTTTAGGGGTTGAAAGGGGTTTTTCGTGATTTCTGGCTAAACCGTGCATCCTATCAAAAAGAGTTATATGTAAAAGTTGTAGGGAATAAAAAGATCTACACTTTTTGTACGGACCATTTTTACCCTCACCTCAACATTTTTCGAAAAAAATGTGAAAAACCGATTTTTTTCTTTTTTCTTGTTTTCTTTTACAAAAAAAATTTTATGAAGTTCAAATTTTGGAAAAAGATACCTCCATTTATTGGTAAAAGGCAGCAATTTTTTCGGAGGGAAATATTTAGACGTTGTTGTTAAAATTAATTTTTTTGAAAAAAAAAAAACCAAATTTTTAACTGCGATTCCTCTTAAAACTACGCCTCCTAAAGAGTTCAGTTTTGACTCATTTACTCGTTCTTACGTCTATTTTTGATAAATGGTAAAAAAAAGTATAAATCTATGGACAAAAAGGCGGGAAAATTGAAAAAACCGAAAATATTGCTTTTTTCGTGGTAATTTGCATATTTATCGTTGAATAATTGTTACTAATTAATAAAATCATATTATTTTTTTTATTATTACGTAAACAACGATCATTCGGAAATACATTTATGAATAATTAGATGCTTTCGTTTTCGAACTTGATAAAAATTGTTCGAAGAAATAATCAACAATTAGAATTTCAGTCGTACTAAAAATCTTAAAAATTAAATATCTCAAGAACACGAATATTAGCCTCTTTGTTAATTTGTAATATTTTAGAGTAAAGATAGAACTGTTCTTACAAAAAAAAATAAATTAAATTTCAATTGATCTTCAACCCAAGCGCCAACTTTAAAAAAGTTTTTTAATATTTTAATTTAAAAATTAATTACAAAAACAATTAATTATTTTTTTTTTCAAACGATTAACTAATCACCTACAAAAAAAAAAAGTTTGATAAAGTTGGTAAAGCCGTTCTTGAGCAATTTGATTTCGAAGGTACATGGGATTGGCAGAATTTTCATTTTTCTAAAATATTTAATGCTTATTTTAGTTTATAATATATGATAATTAATATATGATATATTTTAATTTAATATGAATTTTTTATTGTAATTGAAAGGAAAATTCACTATCTATTTGATAAATTTCAGCAAAATCTGCAACTGGCATATTTTTGCTAACAAATATTCGAATTGGTTTTTATCATGGAACAAAACGTCTGTCTGTAATTTGAATATGTTTTGGGTAAAATATTAAACCTTCAGAAAACCCAAAAAAAGCTTATTTAGTACCTTCTTTAAACCTCATTTAGTACCTTCTAAACCCAAAATAAGTTTAATAGAATCAGTAAACTTGGGTATGGCACAAAGTACAAAAAAAATCAACCTATATTCAAATGTGTTTTTCTCAAAAACAAAAAATAACAATTGTCCTTATAGGTTTAGTATGTTTTAAGTAAATAACAAATCTGTAAAATATAAAAAACATGAAAGAAAACTAAAAGGTACTTTTTGAGATCGCCATGTTTGAAGAATAAAATTTGCTTTTTTGTTACCTAAATAAACTAAAAGTAACGAAAGCATATAATTATTCATTAATTTATTTCCAAATGATCGTCGTTTACGTTTATCATAAAAAATTTAAATGATTTTATTAATTAATAACGATTATTCAACGATAAATATGCAAATTACCACGAAAAAAAAAGCGATTTTCTCGGTTTTTTCAATTTTCCCGCCTTTTTTTCCATAACAGTGTACCATTTATGTGTACGTTTATGATCATTTTAAGTTTAATTTAAGAAAGCAATTACTTCTCCTTTTCAATAGTTTTTTGGTTTTCCCAACTTTTGTTTAATTAGTTTAATGAGGTTTCTTTTTGAGTAGATAATTGTCGTATGATTAGTTGCAAATATAATCTCTCTGAGGATAAATTTAATTCCAAACATTCAAGTGAAAATATTAATTAAAAAAGAAAAAATATTACATATATAAATTTTATATAGTGTATTGTTTTTAAAAACCAATAAATCAATAGTGATAGCTGCCTTGTAAAGTAACATAAATTTTTAGTAAAGTAAAAATTCAAGTATATTTAAATGGCATCGTCAAGAAGTTTCAAGTGTAAAAATAGCCCAAATTCATTTTGTTTTGCTTTTTGTGGAAGTTATATAATACATACTGCTAAAATAATCACCCCATTTATAAGAACTGCTATTTGATATTTTCCAACTCCTAAAATAAATCCGAGGTGGGAGGAGCTAGATCATGTCAAAAAACTTCACAAAAAAAATCTCAATATCGAGAAAAACCATATACAAATAAAATACAACTTTTGTCAAAAAAAAATTTCATAATCAGCAAACTGATATTTTCCTACTCCTAAAATAAGTCCGAGGTCCTGGAAGGAGCTAGATCATGTCAAAAAAAATCTCAATTTCGAGAAAAATTATATACAAATAAAATACAACTTTTGTCAAAAAAAAGACATTTCATAATCAACTAACTGATATTTTCTAACTCTTAAAACAAGTCCGAGGTGGGAGGAGCTAGATCATATCAAAAAACTTCACAAAAAAATTCTCAATTTCAAGAAAATTCATATACAAATAAAATACAACTTTTGTCAAAAAAAGACATTTCATAATCAACTAACTGATATATTCCAACTCCTAAAATAAGTCCGAGGTAGGAGGAGCTAAATCTACTACGAAAACAACTTATATGTAAATTAATAATGTTTGCAGAATTTAAATTATTCTTATAGTTAATATTTTCCAAATTTTGAGTTTTGACTTTCTTTGTGAAAACTTAAATAACTTGGTGCAAACTACACCAATATTCGTATCTTTTAGCTTAAAAGAATGAAAATTGAAGTTTCTATAGGATCCAAGAAATTAAAAAAAATTAGGGTCTTTATTTGTTCAAAATTTATGGCGTTGAAAATGGAAAATTTTTAAAAACACGTGAATTTTTCGAATTTTTACAACTTTTTCCGACTGTAACTTCCAGAATCCCATAAGGGATTTTTACAAAATGTATTTCAAAATGTTTGTTGGCATATTTACTATGCACTTGTTTCATTAATATATTTAATTTGTTTGTTTTGTAAAATATGAGACCCAAAAACCCAAACAACATTTTTGATCACCGAAAAAATTGGTTTTTCGTGAATATCTCAAAAACAAGAGCTAACCAAAAATGATGAATATGATATTCGTGTTTAGGAGGTCCATATCCATAAGAAAAGCTGGGTTTTATCAAAACCCCCGATATATCATAGCCATACCATTTCACGCCATTTGCAATAAACAATGAACATTGCCATATGCAAAAAATTGGATTAGTGTTTTTGATTAAATATTTTTGAATTTTTTTTATATGGAGTTTTATTTTTCCAGATGGCGTTATGAGCGTTATGGCGAGTTTTTGAATTTTTTTTATATTGAGTTTTAATTTCAAAATGGCGCTACAAGTTCACGATTTTTATTGTGCTAAAAAATGTAGATGGCTTCTATACCGGGGGTTTTGGTTTTATTCAGTGAGACACAAAAAGTTCAAAATTTGTAAACAAGTGTAACCAAAAAACTCATTGCAAAACTAAACTCGGCCGTTTTCTAATACACGAGAGTTTCGTTTTTTTTTGTTTTCAAACGAATTCTGTTTATTTGAATTGAAAGAAATTTGACATTTTTTTATTTTTTATGTAATTATTATTTCGCCCGGAGATTTGCCTTCCAAACCCTGAGCCCGGAGATTTGCCGGCAAACCCTGAGTCTCTGGGTGAAAAATACTTAGTTGGTAACCCTAGTCATATAGATGGACATGCTTTATGAGAGAAATATATGTAGAAAAGTAATAGATACAGAAAAAATCTCTTTAATAAGAAAAAAAGCATCTAAATTTGCTGAACATCCAACTGGTTCACGTAATTTCTATAAAGTGGTTGAAGCTGTGGATTTTTGGATTTTTGTAAGTCTTATCTACCTCCCTTAATTGATAGAGATATGCCGGTCATTGACTCAAACGAAAAAGCTAACCTTCTGGGAAATTATTTCTCTTAAAATTCTCTAAAGTCTATTCGGAAAAATATCATTCGAAAAATGCTTTTACAAATGAATACTAATTACTAATAAAGCATCTGGGCCAGATCGAATTCCTCCAATTATTCTAAAAATAACATATTTGTTTAGCACTTTTTTTATACGCACGTTTTTTAAAATACAAATTTTAAAAAATAAAAGATTTAATTTTATTTCTATGATCACTTATAGCTTGTATATATTTCTTGCTATATGATTTACTTGTATCCATAGATAAGTAGCTTGTATTTTTCTTCCGGATCTTGTATGATGAGAATTCTCCAATTAAAAAGCTTGTAGTTTCTCGCTTTATGTATGGGTATGTTTCTTGCAGTTTGTATCTTGCTATTACTTAGTTTGTTTGTTTCTTGCTATTACTTAGTATGAAAATCCTCCAAAAGCTTGTTGATTCATATCTTCAGTCGTTTTTTTATAAATTCAACTTTTAAACTTGTTGAAATTCTACTTAATTATCTTTTGATAATATAGTTCAGCTTCCATATGAAAACCAATAATTCTGAAGTTACTACTTCTTAAAATGGTTTAACAAATGCTAAACAAATTATTGTAAATTTAAATATTCGTTGAATAAATTTTATTAAATTATATATTCATATAAAACAATTTTCATTATGCATTATTTATAAGATAAAAAAACTTTAACTGGTTTAACTAATCCAATAATTTTTGTAGTACTTTATCAGTAGAAGAAAGAAACTTAATTAACAAAAATTATTTTTTCATTTTTAAAATTCTGTTTTTTCAAACGTACTAAGTTATATGGAAAATATAACTTTTAACCAGCATACTTGATTTGTTAACTGCAAGTATCCTAAAGTTTACAAAAATTACTGCCAAAATAAAGTTAATAAGATTTAGCCAAATTTGGTGAGAAATCACCACAAACACTCCTCCACCAGTGATTCGCCAGAAGAACGAAAAATAATTGTCAAAAGAAAGATAAATTTTAAAATTAATTAATTTTCAAAATAAACAAAAAAATAATTTTGAAATATTTTAAATAATGCTGTTTCGAAAAATATAGTAAACTTACTCAAAGAATCGAACAAGAATGACCTCAACATAATCTCAAATGAAAATGAAATGGATGAGATGATATTGAAATGAGTGAGCTTATCAAAGTAAAAGAATAAATAATTTTAGAAATTATGTCGAATAATAAAGAATTTAATAAAATCGCATTAGACAGTTGCTAACGACAGTGAAAAGCTCAAACGTCTACATCATTTAACTAACTTGACTGGAAAGCAAAGAATTTTTAAAATCATTAAAACAATTATCGGTTGTAATACCACGAGTCATTGAAATTTTTTCGAAAATATTTTGATTTTACGAATTAAATTATTTAGCAACACTGCGAATCAAAGCGCACAACAAACCACGAGTCCGAAGGACGAGTTTCAATGAAGAGTGGTATTTAATGAGATAATTTTTTAGGTAGATTTCATATAAAAATCTACCTATTGGTATGTGCTTCATCTCGGAATTTCGGAAAAATTTTGGTGCCAAACGACTATATATGATAAGCGGAGACGGAAAATCAAAATGAAAAAAAAATTTATATATATATATATATATATATATATATATATATATATATATATATATATATATATATATATATATATATATATCTATATATATATATATATATATATATATATATATATATATATATATATATATATATATATATATGTATATATATATATATATATATATATATATATATATATATATATATATATATATATATATATATATATATATATATATAACGATATGAGATATAACGGAATTTGGCGGCACTCTCACGGTCGCATTTTTCGACCTACACCAAAATATTTTTTTGTGTGTGTTCCGGCAAATAATGTCTTGGACAAGTTCGTGAACTGGCGATCCAGTTAAGCGGCTAGAGCCTAAAATGTCGAATAATCTAGGGCGCTATAACTTCCGTTTGAATCATAATATTTTAATAAAATTTATAAATATTGAATATTTCAACATATTTCTATCATTTTTATCCAAATGACAACTTTGACGTTCCAGGTTCCTGAAAAATCATCAATCAAATTTGCCAATCTTTTTTGTCCTTGATCTAGCTGAAATGGCCAAGCTCACACTTGAAAACTTTTTTACACAAAGTTACAATATAAATCTTTCCAAAATTTAAAAAAAAAATAGTTCAGGTCTAAAGGTTGAGGCCCCAGGTCTGTTGAAATGAAAACAAACGCAAAAGGCAATGCTTTCATCATGTTTCAGTTTATGTTATTTAAATTCATCTTAACTTTTAAGACAATTTTTAAACTATAGCCTCACAAAATTCCAGCTTTCTAACCCAAAAGGTTCCATTTTTATAAGCAATATAATGCACCTATTACAGACAAATCTCAAGCCATTTAATACCAAAGGAAAATTATCATATGCTCTTTTGTTTGTATTTTTATTTATTTTTCACTAAGTAAACTATGTATTTGAGAAAAGATTAAATGAGAACAAAAAAATACAACACAAAGATGATTTTAAATTAAAATTGTTTAATAATGTTTGATTATAAATTATGTGTGATGGTATAATTGTAGTTGTCACGTAGTTCTTTTGATCTTTGTTGGACGTTTATTTGATCTTTGGTGGATTTAATATGTTATGACTAATTTTAACCAAACTAAACAAAACTGTTCCGAAATTGCATAAAGTAGTTTCGGTTAATGTATTAAATGTCTTTTGTGAAATTTGTTGGATAATTCCGTTTCTATTTAGTTTTTTGATTTCAACTAATTTGATACATTGATTCTACTTGTATGCATATCTGTCTGATCAAGAAATCTACCTTTTTCTAGCGGATATACCTGCCGCTGGACTTTTTTAATTATAATTTTGTTTAAAAGATAAGTATTAGTTTCTAAATAAAATTTTTCTACAAAATATTCAATAATACAAAATTATGTAAAAATGCAGTTTGCAAATAATAAAAATGTCCGTTTTCATTCATATAAGTGATTGCATGTTTATGTTTATTTGTCAAAAATAAATTATAAATTTACAGCATTTATGCGCCTACCAAGATGAACTTATATTTCATTTTGTTAGAAGAAAAAATGACAACAAAGAATTTTCATAACGACAAAGCAAAATTATCGACGACAAGAAGAATTGCCGACAGTTAAAACAAAGCCTATCGTTTAAATATCATACCTAGTGTTCGGTACATACAATCTGATAAAAAAAATCATGATTTTTCTGTAATAAAAATAGTATAAACGCGGCCATTTCTCACGAAAAAAATCAATTTTTTTCTTGCGTTTAAATGTCAAAATATTTTGAATTTAGGTGTCAATAAAACTATTTTATTTGGTTCTTTACGCATTTGGTTTTGTTTTATTTATGCTTACATTTTTGTGATAACTATTCTTGATAAATTTGATTTGTGTTTTCGGGATAAATTTATCGTTTGTGACCAAATTAATTGTAATAAAAGTAACGTCTAAAGTTTGACTTATAAATACATTTTGTTTTTTTGGCTGTTCGGTCCGGTTTGACGTAATATTCAACGAAGTGAAATTAGTAGCAAGCAACTTTGACGTTTAATAACGTGATTACAGGTATCATATACCTGTACCGAACACGCTCATAGTTTTTATGAATGAAAAATAAAATTTCTGACAGCAAAAAAAAATTATCAATAAAATTTAATAATTTTTGAGGTGTTTTAATTATCCTTCCAGATTTAGAAATTCTTTGATTGGGAATAATAATTACTGATGGCTGATCATTGAATGTTACTTTCTTTTTACTTTTATTTAGTAAAATAGAATCCGGTTTATTTGTACCAGATGAATCTGATTGATTCAGATTAGAAGGAGAATTTAAAGAATTAGAATGATCAGCTGGATTTAAATTGTTAGAAAATTGTATCTGCTTGCTTAAATTAGAAAATTCAGAAAAAATTTGAGAATTAATGTTTAAAGTTGAATCTAATAGATTCATGGATTTTGCATTTACGAGAGAACTGTGGTGTTCATCGTCTGAATTTGCATGATAACATGGTTTAAGTCATTCGCTCGTTAGTTGTTGTGCAATCAACATCTCTCTTTTCATTGAAATATAATAATATTAATATCGTTGTGATAATTGATTAAATAAAAATTATTTTTTTTTTGATTGAGTTAAAATAAAATTTGTGATTGGTTTTTGTTAAATCAAAACAATTATCAGTGAAAATAACGAGGTATGCATGTCATTGACATGCTGTGAACAACAAAGTGGTCAAAAACGACATCTAAATGACTTCACAAAAGAAGGTACGGATTTAAAAAAGCATAGAATGTATAGCGTACCAACTTCAAATTCCTTTAGCCCGTTGCTTAAAGGAAATGTTAATAAAATTACAGAAAGTAACGTAAACAACAAAAGAAATATTCCACCAATAGTAACAAAATTGAGCTATGCAGAAACACACAGTTTAATGAAAAAACTCAACATCAAAGATTATAACATCAAAATCATGTCAATCGGAACAAAAATTTTTTGTTACAATTTAAACAGCTATAAATTATTATCAACTGAACTTAAACATATAAAAAGTGAATTCTTTACATATACATTGGAGGAAAATAAAATAAATCGTTTCGTTTTACTTGGTTTACCGCTACTTGAAATTAATATAATTAGTGATGAATTAAAAAGACTTGGATTAAACCCAATTAAAATTACATATACACAATCTAAACAACGAAGTTTGGGTGATTTTATATATTTTGTATCATTTCAAAAAGGTACAGTTACCTTGAACAAATTAAAAGAATATAAATACATATACCATACCGTATGTAAATGGGAAAACGTTTTACAATCGTCAAAGAAAGGACCAATACAATGTCAGAAATGCTATATGTATGGACATGCAACATCAAACTGCTTTATGAACCCAAAATGTGCTTACTGTTCAACAGTACATGAAGAGGAACCCAGCAGCTGTCCTTTCAAAGAAGATGCAACTAAACATCAATGTGTCAACTGCAATGGGTCACATGCTGCCAACTCTGTTGTTTGTCCGAAACGCAATGATTTTATTAGTTTAAAACAAACTTTGAATACGAAAAATTCTGCTCCATCACGTAAGGTTAATTTTAATTATAATATAGATAATTTTCCAACACTACCAAAAACACAACATTTCATTAATCGCCCACAAACTTTTACACGCAACACCACATATATTGAAAGTACTAATACTGAAAATCAGTCAGTTATTCCAGATAACACCAAAGATCTGTTCACAACTTCTGAGCTTTTCAATATATTTTGTGAGATTACGAATGGTCTTAAAAATTGTAAAACCAAAGAAGACCAGTTTAGGTCCATAACTCAAATTGCAATTAAATATGCCTTGCAACCATAATAATTCTAATATAGGACGGAATATAATTCCACACTGAAAGAAAAAAGTAAGTATTTTCAACAGAAAACACGTATTAATTTAACAGAAATTTATGTGAGTTTTCAGCCACCTTAGCACTTTGTTATTAAAACATTTTTTGCTATGTTAAATATACAAAAATTTACAAACTCATTTCTGTACAAAATGACATAGTTTTTTGTGTACAAAATATAATATTTTGTTATAACAACATAGCCAATTATTAAGAGATAAGTTAGTCTAACAAACATATATGTACTTTTAACATAGCTTTTTTATAAAACGACATAGTTTTTAGTAAAGAAAAATTAATATTTTGTTATACCAACATAGCCGATTATAAAGATTTAATTAGCCTAACAAAGATATATGTACTTTTAACATAATTTTTGTAAAAGTTTTATTTCACTATGTAACTTTGCTAAGTGAAAACAATAGAATTATTTGTTATTTATACATACTACACTTCATTAGTGCCATAGTTAAAAAAAACTATATATTTTATGGAACCTTGGTTAAAATTAACAATTTTGGACCATTGGACCCCTTCTAAAATTGAGAATAAAAACACTTTTTCAATGTACTCTAAATAAATTTATTTATTAACAATGATTTTATTAATACTTATATATAATATAAAATTAAATTTTTATTTACACAACTTAATTATATAAATTAAATTAAGTTAAGTCACCTTAATGTATATATTTATGATAAATAAACATTTTTAATATGTATAAGTTTTATTTATAATTTATTATATAATTTATTTATTTATTAAAATTTATTTATCATTATAATTTATTTATTAAACATTCGTTATAATTTATTTTGTTTATTATAAATGTTTATAAAATGGTTTTTTTACATAAAAAATATTATCCTGAGAAGGATTGTAATTAACATTTAAAATGGAGGTATATAGTTTTAATAAATGTATTTGTTTTATTAAAATCTGCATTTCGACTATAATACTTCAGCTAATACAAATCAAAACAATTAAATAATGTTTAAAATTCGAATATATTATAGAAGTTGATTATTTTAAATCTAAAATTTAATAAAAGAAAACATATAAACATATTTATGCATCTATTGCATTGCATCTATGCTCTATCTTAAGATGCGTTAAAAATAAATTAACATTATTTTTGATGTTTTACATAGAAACAAACGTACATTTTAGATTGGATAAAACAGATTTAAGATAAACTACCTAGGATTCCTTAAACTATTTAATGAAACTGTCGGTTATGGATACTGTAGATGGTGTTACCGTAGATTATTGTTCTTTAAAATATTTCTTGAAATTGGTAAATAAAATTTTTATTTATGGTATTCGCATATGTTGCGTTGTCGTTGCCAAATTAAAATTAATCTGAGCAAATTAATTCAGTAAACAAAATTGAGTATATTTAATTCAGACAATAGCTCGAATTGGTTTAAGTCTGTATTAGGATTCCAATAATTTATTGTATATTTTTAGAATTTTATTCCATTCAATATATTTTATTTTAACTTTTACTTAATTTTAATTTTATTTTAACTTTAATTTATTTTAAATTTTTATATAAAGCTCAATTTTTTAAAGTTAAAACTCAGATTAATTTAGATCAGTTAACAAAAACGTAACAATTTTTTAGCAAGCGGCAAACATTTAAATTCAACTCACCGATTCTTTATTCTCCTCTCTTGAAATTTATATATGTACTGCTCGAATTGTATCCATCCCACTATATTTTGTTGCCCTTAAAACCTTGCTTATATAATCTTGTGTTATATAATAATAGTAAGTTTTCCACGAATAGAAATCGAGCTATCAGGATTTCAAAAATAATAATATATAATATATATATATAATTCTAGACAAGTAAATGCTTCATAAAAAGATTGAATTGCTTACCTGTTAAATTTTTAAATAATTTAATGTTGTATATTATTTTCTCTTTCTTTAGCAATCTATAAAGTGTTTTTTTAGTTGCAAGAGAAGGTTTTTTCATTTCCAAGCACAAAGACAACACGTTTCAAATGGAATTAATTTTAAATGCAATTTTTAAATGAATTTTGGCATTTTACAAAATATTCTCTTATTTTAAAATAGCTCTACATGCTTATAACAATTCTTTCAATTTGATTAACATAGTACTCCTTTACTTTAACTTAGCCTCGTAAACTCAATTTCTCTTAACATAGCGCTCTGTTATTATAATTTATGCTTAACAGAGTATATGTTAAATATTTTCACCATTGTTAATCAAAATAAGCCACCGCCATGTTAAAATAACTAGAGCCATGTAATTTTAACAAAACCAATGTTTGTTTACAAAATGTATTTGCTTAGGTAAAATAACGAAGCGATTTTCGTATTAATAACATAATTGAAAAAAACTAGCAAAGTCAATTTTATTGAAACGTAACATAAACTATGTTATTTTAACAAAAATATTTTAATAAAACCAATTTGGTTAATATTATGTAGCTTTTTTTCTCAGTGCAAATAATAATATCAAAATATGTAATTGGAATGCTCATGGTATTAAAAATAAAAAACACGAACTTATTAATTTTATTGATAAACATCACATTGATTTAATAATAATTACAGAAACTCATTTGAAACCTCATATTAATTTTAGCATACCAGATTTTATTTTTTATAGAAAGGACTGGGAGTTACAAAACGGAGGGGGGATTGGTATTTTGATTAAAAGTAACATAAAACATTCTCTATTACCTGACCTTAGGTTAAGTTCGATTGAGTCAATTTCAATAACGGTATCGTTCTTCGATAACTCCTTACTTAGAGTAACTGGTTGTTACTGTCCTTACTCAAATAATCCGAATTTCAGAAATGACTTGATTAAAATTACTAGTGGCAATTCTCCTTTTCTAGTTATTGGGGATCTTAATAGTCGACATCAATCGTGGAATTGTATGCGAAGCAATGTTGGTTGGCGTATCCTTTATTCGTTCGTAGAAAATAATGACAACTGTACCATTTTTGCACCTTCAGATCCTACATTTGTTCGATCCAGTGGTACTCCAAGTGTCCTGGATATCTGCCTCTCAAATAGAGAGACCCTAATTTCGGATATTAAAACAATTTATGAATTATCATCTGATCATTTTCCTGTGATATGTCTGATAGAATTTGCTCCTAATCGGGTTTATAATACAAACAATATATTTGATTACAAAAATGCTAACTGGCACAAATATTCTAATGAGGTGGATCAACATATTAAACATATTGGTAGCTATTCATTTGCTAATTCGGAGGAAATTGATAAAGGTATAAATCAGTTAATTGAAATCATAAATTTAGCTAAATCTAGTGCAGTGCCGACAAAACTTGTTGGATCTTATGATAAATTAATATTACCGAATGAATTATTATCAATCATACGCCTACGCAACACGCATCGACGACAGTGGATACGTAACAGAGACCCGAACTTAAAATTGATCGTAAATCAATTAAACTACACTATAAAAAACAAAATTTTTGAGCTCTTAAACGTTAAATGGCAAACTAAACTTGAACGGCTAGTTACGCAGTCAAAAAAGTATTGGAATATTTGTAAATCAATTAAAAACAAGCCTAAGCCTATACCGCCTCTTCGAATTGGTGATACCACCGTACCCAAATATTTAATAACCACAAATGAGAAATGTGAAGCGTTTGCAGATAACTTTTTGAATGCGCATTGCAAAACTCATAGTACAATCTCTCCTATAGAGCAAGAGGTGAATGTCGATGTTAATTCACTAAATTCAACGCATTCCTTAAATCTTGGTATCTCAAAAGAACATATTAAATCGTATGTTGACTCAATCTTAAAAATTGTTAAACCTCTCAAAGCACCGGGCTCAGATAATATACCTAATATCTTATTAAAAAAACTTCCGGAGTCAGCTCGTGAGTTTTTATCTGAAATTTTCTTCAGCTGTTTTCAGCTTTCCTATTATCCGCAGATCTGGAAATGTTCAAAAGTCATTCCAATTTTGAAACCAGGGAAAGATCCCACTCAAGCCCAAAATTATCGTCCAATAAGCTTATTGTCTACGTTAAGTAAGCTTTTCGAGCATGTAATAAAAATAAAAATACAACAGTTTGTTGATAACAACAATATCCTGATAAATGAACAGTTCATTTTTCGAGGACATCATTCGACAGTAAATCAAGTGCACAGAATCATCCATAAAGTAAAGGAAGCTCGCTTAGTCAAAAATTCTACAGGAGTGGTTTTGCTGGACTTAGAAAGTGCGTTTGACACTGTGTGGTTAAAAGCACTACTTTACAAATTATTAAAATATAAATTTCCCATGTACGTTATAAAATTGATTCAATCATATTTAACAAATAGGTCCTCTTATGTTCAAATTTTTAATTATAAATCCAAAACGTACGAAATTGTTGCAGGGGTACCACAAGGATCAGTTTTGAGTCCAATATTATTCAATATTTTCATAAATGACATTCCTCATATGAGTGAATGTGGAATTGCCTTGTTTGCGGATGACACTGCAATTTTTACCTCCGACTTGTTGGCTGAAAATATAATTAATAAACTAGAAACATATTTAGAAGTTCTTTTAATCTATTTTAATACTTGGAAATTAAAACTAAACTCAAATAAATGCGAAGCAATCTACTTTACTCGTAATAGGGCACTGCTTAAAGTTCCTCAAAGGTCGCTGCAATTTGGTAATAGTCAACTAGAGTGGAAAAAGGAAGCAAAATATCTTGGTATTGTTCTTGATTCCAAACTTACATTAAAAACGCATTTTAACTTCACTATAAATAAATGTAATAAATTATTTTACAGTTTATATCCCATATTAAATAAAAAAAGTAAAATGAATTTCAACAATAAATTACTCGTATATAAAGTCATGGTGCTAAGTGTACTTCTATATGGTGCCCCGATATGGTGGAGTGCTGCTAAAACACATAAAAAGAAAATGCAAGTGATTCAAAATAAATTTTTAAAACTCATAAACAAAGTTAACATGAGATATAGGACGATACGTCTCCATAGGGAAATGAATATAAATCTAATCGATGAAATAGCAGAAGATACAGTTCTAAGGTATAATAACAAATTACAACACTCTGGTAATACCCTAATAGAACACTTACCACACATAACATAAAAACTATATGTAACCATAGTAAGATTTAGTTTATCTTGACGTAGTATTTTATTTTAGTATATAGGGTAGGTTAGGTTAGTTTTAAGATTTGGCTAAAAATATAAATATTATTAATTCATATTATATATTAACAATAAAAAATTCATTTTGTTAATTCATAATATTTTGCTGTAAAACTTTAGTTGGTCTCGGAAATTTAATATAGAAAAATTTTTTGTAATAATTAATATCAGAATTATAGAACTAATAAAAAAAAAAAAAAAAAAAAAAAAAAAAAAAAAAATGGTTTAAGTCGATCAATTGAAATTTTGACTTCTTTGCCATTAATTTCTATATTGAAAGTTTTATTGTTTCGACTCAAAACTTTGAAAGGACCTGTGTAAGGAGCTTGCAATGATCTCCTTAAGGCATCTGTACGCAAAAATACATGTGAGCAAGTATGTAAATCTTTGCTCACAAAAGAAGAAGATGATACATGATGTGATGCTGGTGTTGATCTAATTTCATCAAAATGTTTTTTCAATTCCTTAACGAACTCTGATTGGGGACAAAAAGATTTTGCAGTAGAATCTAAGAATTGTCCTGGAATTCTAATCGAGCTTCCAAAAGTGAGTTCCGCTGAAGTAGATTGTAGTTCTTCGCTGAATGAGGTTCTTAAACCTAGAAGGACTGAAGGTAGAACTTTTGTCCAGCCTGGACGGTCATGACACATAATTGCTGATTTAATTGTGCGATGCCATCTTTCTACCATACCGTTGCATTTTGGATTATAAGAAGTGGTTCGGAATCTGTTGAAACCTAGTAGGTTGGAAAGTTCATAGAAAAGTTGGGATTCGAATTGGGTTCCTTGATCAGTTATAATTGGTTCTGGAACACCAAATCTCGAGATCCAAGAATTGTATACAGCGAATGCGACAGTTGCAGCAGTGATGTATGGAACTGGTATCGCTTCGGGCCACCGCGTATAACGGTCGACTAGCGATACGCAATATCGTTGGTTTTCCGATATTGGTAGAGGACCAATGATATCGAGGTGAATTTGCGAGAATCGCTGTGAATTAGTTTTAATAGTGCCAAGAGGTGATTTAGTATGTCTAAATACCTTTGACTTTTGACACGCTATACATTGTTGCGCCATAAGTTTAACATCTTTTTTAATAGACAGCCAAATAACGTGTTTGGTTAATAATTTGGTTGAAGCTTTGACACCAGGATGCAAAAGTCTATGAAATGCATCGAAAACACTTTGGCGAAATTGTGCAGGAATATATGGCCTACGTATAGCAGTTGATGTGTCACAATATATTAATTTACTTTCATTGAAAGTAATTGGAAAATGTTCAAACTTCAAAGTTGTATTACTTTGAAGTATATTTTGAAATTCCTCGTCATTGGTTTGCGCGTTCGCGATTGCAGCATAATCAATTTTCTCTGGTATGAGGATTTGATCTATGCGAGATAGTGCGTCAGCTACGACATTGTCGATACCTGAAATATGCTGGATATCAGTGGTGAATTGTCCAATGAAATCCAAATGGCGAAATTGACGAGGAGATGGTTTTTCTAAATTTTGTTTAAAAGCAAAAATTAAAGGTTTGTGGTCAGTGAATAGAGTAAATTCACGACCTTCCAGGAGATACCTGAAATGCTTGATGCCTGAATACGCTGCGAGAAGTTCTCTATCATAAGCGCTATATTTAATTTGTGCATCATTAAGACGAACCGAGAAGAAACTTAGCGGTTGCCAGGTTTCTTCAACAAATTGCTGCACTACGGCTCCTATCGCTGTATCTGATGCATCGACCATAATTGCTACTCGAGCTGAAGATGACGGATGAGCTAAAAGAGTGGCATTACACAATTTATCTTTACAATTGTCGAAGGCTTGAATGGACTCAGCTGTCCAAGTTATTGGAATTTTACTATTCTTCTTATATCCCTTTAAGAAGTTGTTGAATAAAATTTTATCAGCTGCAGCAGCTGGTAAAAATCTTTGATAAAAGTTCATGCCTAAGAATCGTGCCTAAGAATCGTTTAAGCTGTTTAACATTTGAGGGACGTTCAAAGTCTTTAATGACTTGAACACGTTCATGATCTGGTACAATACCATGTTCAGACACTAAATGACCTAAAAATTTAATTTCAGATTTGGCAAATACACATTTATCTGAATTTATGATTAAACTATTTTCAGAGAATCTCTGAAAAATCATTTGTAGATGAATTAGATGCTCCTCTAGATTTTTAGATGCAACTAAAACATCATCTAGATAAACGAAGCAAAATTGAAATCCGGTTAAAACAGAACGCATCAATTTTTGAAATGATTGTGCAGCATTCCTAAGACCAAAGGTCATTTTGCAGAATTCAAAAAGACCGAAAGGTGTAGAAATTGCGGTTTTAGGAATGTCTTCCGGATGTATTGGAATCTGGTGATATGCCTGAACAAGATCAATGGTCGAAAAAATTGTGCATCCCTCCAACTGATGCGAAAAATCTTGGAGGTGGGGAATAGAATATCGATCTGGAACAGTAATTCTATTGAGAGCTCGATAGTCTCCACTATGACGCCATTCTCCATTTTTCTTCTTGGCCAGATGAAGTGGACTGGACCAAGGACTACTGCTGGATCTACAAATACCCAGTTATACCATCTTTTAAAACTCGGCTTTAGCAATTGTTAACTTATCAGGTGCCAAGCGTCGAGTTTTACAAGATATTGGTAAGCCAATTGTTTCCAATTTGTGAGTAACATTATGTTTCACAGTGCTTGGCATGAGATTCCGATTTAGAATCTCTGGAAACTTTTCCAAGACTTTAATTACTGGTGTTGATACTATTGATTTATCAACAAGAAAAAGTGAAGGCTCATTACATATTGATAAACTACCAATTGAGAACAGAGAGGTTGACGGGTCTATAAGCGTCTGTCTCTGTATATCAACCAGTAGTCCAGTATGATTTAGAAAATCTGATCCAATAATAGGGATCAAAACATCGGCAAGTATGAATTCCCATGAAAAATTTCTTCGAAGACCAATATTTAAATCAAGAACTTTGGTGCCATAGGCACAAATGGGAGTGCCATTTGACGCAAATAATTTAAAAGAAGTAGTTACTGGTTTGATATTAGCGATTCGAAATGGAATTACTGAAACGTCTGCTCCTGTATCAATTAAGAATTTAGTTTTTAATCTAGATTCGAAAATTTGTAAACGATGATTGCTCAGATCAGCAATACTCCTGAATGCATATTGCTGATCATTTACGCGTTTTTTGTAGCACCATTATTTGAAAGACATGTAAATTGTTTAAAAAAATTACAACCCGTTACACATTTCAATGCTTTATCACCAAAACGATGATGATAAAAACATTGATCTGAAGGAGTAGCACTTCTATTTCTAGAATTTGATCTAGATGGGCTTCTGGGACAACGCGATTTAGAACGCGACCTACTACCAGTTTGTATAATTGAGGAAATTTCCTTAAGCATTTGCGATTTAAAATTATTTAATTTTTCGTCCATTAATTGAGAATTAAATAAAACATCCTGATTTGAATTATTCCAACTTAATGTTTGATGAGCAGTGGATGTAGAAGGTACATCCATTGAATAAATTTGATGCTGTGACAGTTTCCAGCAATTTATCAGCGCGCTCTGCCAACACTGAAAGTGCCACATCGTTTTCAAAAGATGTTAATACTAATTGGACAGACTGTGGAAGGCGCGACATCCACAGTTGTTTAATTAGATTTTCATTAACATCGGTGCCAGCATTTAGCCTAAACTCAGCAAGCAGTTGTGATGGTTTTTTGTCACCCAAAGTTAGTTTATGCAGAATATTATTTAATAAAATGTTATACTAAAATGTTCACAATATGTGAGCAGCAATGTTTACTTTTTTCAGATACATTTTCATGAGATGTGCATCACCAGATTTACAGAAATTTCAAATATTTTCTTTGAGAAATTTCCAGGTTCATTTTAGACACAGAAGCACTTCTTGGGCATTTACATGTTCACGATGAGTTTACAAAAGGTTCATATACATTTTCCGTATTCTTCTTAGAAACATGTTTATGATATATGTATTACAAAATATCAAATAAATTCGTTATAATAGAAATATCATAAGTTTATACTAACCGCATTGTGTAGTCATAAGACGGCTACTATTTTCATAGTCTTTAAGCCGAGAAGCGAATAGCGATTGCTAAAGTAAATGTGAAATTTTGTAAACTATGTATATCTGAAATGGATAGAACTCTAGTGAATTTTAAACATTTGAAATTTACATATTTCGTACACAAGTATATACGCATTTTGTCCACATGTATATAGGTCATTTCGTAAACATGTTTCGTGCTAATTTTATAAACAAATGCACAAATATAAATTCACACGGTGAACATTTGTTTAATGTTTACATGTATATATGTATACAAAATGTGCGTAGAACATTTTGTTAAAAGTTCTATGCACATTTTGTAAAAATGTTTACACGATTTAAAAATGTTAAATTAAAACAAATTTGTATGACGTAAGTACTCAAATACATTTACTCTTCAACTTAATTTAAAATATTTACTAGAATTTAAAAAAAAATACAAAATTATAGTCAAAATCAAATGTGCACGAAATGTGCACCTACTCGAGCACCATGCACATTGTGTTTGTCGGGATAGTTGCTTGTAATGCTGATAGATGTGAAACCCAGAATAATTTTAATGATTTTAATTTAAAAATTCTGAAATTTTAATTTGCAATCCTACAATAATTGGAAGATACAAAAAAACACAGCTATTTCACAGTTTTAAGTTTTCACTTCTCTCGGCAGTCCTCAAAACTGCCTTCTTTTTTTTTAATATTTTGTTTTATTTTTAAAAAAATTGGAAAACGAAACTTTACTCTGAAACATATAAGAAATTGGTCATCCTCGATGCATACGAAAAAGGAGTACACATTTCAAAAACACACCCGCACATAATCAATTTGGTTTGAAATATTTCCATTCCAGTTGTTTGTTAAAAAATATTTATTCTACTTACATGGACGACATTTATATGATATATCCACAGTCCTTCTAATTCCTGGACATGGATCACCACGAAACGATTTAGGTTGTGCTAAAAATTTGCAATGTGTCTTTTTCTGACATGCTTCCACCACAGTTTGAACCAAAGAGTACTGTAAATAAAAATAAAAAAAATATATTTACTATTAATGGAAACAATTACTGTAACATCAACAACTTTATTCAGACCACTTAAGTAAATATCGATTTAAAACTGTCAATTTATCCAATCATTGGCATAAACACCAAATCCACTTATAAAACCAATAACCCTAATCTAACTCCTATTTGTTATGTCAATTTTAACGAAACACGAACACAAAAAATTCCATTTTCATTTCCTCGTCTATATTTATATAATATTTTTATAATCTTTGTATGTACATAGATAGACTATATCAAAACGAAAGAATAGGAAATTATTGACCAAAATAGATTGATGGAAAATTAAATTGTTTATCAATTTTTCCTTCGTTTATTTTTGCAGCCCTCAGGAAATAATTTAAATTTACGTGTTTTATCAAAACATTCTAGATTTTCTTGTTGATTTGGGATAAATATAATTATTTGATAATCAACAGAGTAGAAGATAGCATCTATAACTTTTGATACTCCATAAAGCGTGAACATTTATTTATGTAGAACATCAACGAATAACATTGTAGTTGTAGATATTTTTTTTTTTTTTAATAAAATGTGTTGTGTAGTAGGAATTACAATATGTGTTCCAATAACACATAAAAACCTTTTAAGACCAAGGTCCCACAACAAAATACGTTCAAAGGACAATTCAAAGAATATTAACAGAGATTTTAAACTTATTCAAGTGACTATCAACCCTTAATAATTTTGTTCGTGATTACGCATACAACGAACCATAAACATTAATTATATCATTATTTTTATCTAAATATTTTGGTTACGTATGTATAAAATTAAAATATTGATTTGTGTTGTAGAAAAAGATTGTCTAAGCTGAAATGTTAATATCACGAATATTTAATTCTGTGAAATGTGATCTTATATGTAACAGAAGATGCTTTTTTATATATAGAAAGTTACTAACTGAAATTGCAAAGCGTTCGATAAAAAAAACCTAGCCTAGAATAAAAACAAAAACTTTGTAGGGGTGCGTTTATGTTGGAGCTTCGATAATAGCGTCGACCATCGATGTGATTCAAGCGAAGAAAATGAATACATGCTTTCAAATAGGAGTGTTTATGTTGAAGCATCGATAAAAGAGTCAAGCATCGAGTCAAGCGTCGATAAACGATTTGTTCTTTTTCGACGCTACTATCGAAGCTATGATCGATGCTCATTTTATTTATTTTATAAAAAAATACATAAAAATAAAAATATTAGTTTTAATTAATTTAAATTTTTGAAGTTTATGGAAAATTGATTATTAAATTAATTAATTTTATGTTTATTGAACATCTTGAAACATCTTAAACTTATTTTCTACACTACCCGCTATTTGATTGTGACAGTTTTTTGCAGTCGAAAAATCTAACACTAAACGTTTTAACAACAGATTATAAATTTTCATAAGAATAAACACAAGAATATTCGCACCAAAAAAATCGATGCAAATGTTGGTTATAACAATGTTACGGTTATAACAAAATCATAACGCAATGCAACCTAAAATTTTATTCAGCTCAACATAAATGAAACAACCTGTACAAAACTACGAAATCATCTTCATAATCAACGTCGCATCAATAGTCATTATAAATCATTAATAATCAATACAATAATCAATCACATCAATAATCATTATAAAAACAATAATGATCTACGGATGTGACATCTTACATAAAAAATCGATTATTAATTAATCGATCGTTTTTCTTAGCATGAAAAATCGATTAATAAATAATCAAGTTTTCTTTAAAAAACAATCGATTTTTATATTAATCGATTTCTTTCAAATTTGTCAAATAAAATTCAAAATAAATACCTTAAATATTACATATTATATTTCACTGTTTTATTAATTTAAAGTACACAACAAAAATTAAAAATTTGAAATAATAAACACAAATTTAAGGTTTAGTCCAGGGTAGCGATTTTGTACCATTATCTCTCCTGTTATTTCTCTAGTGTAGAGAATTATCTCTCCTGGGGAAAAATAAAAAAAAGTCTACATACCCACACTCAAATTTCTCCTCAAGATGAATTCATTGGAATAAAATGAATTTTTGTAGGAGAAATTTGTTAAAGTATGAAGTTTGAAACAAAATTTCTTTTATTTAGCAAACGTGAGTGAAATTATTTGGTGAATACTTAATTTTCTTAAAACGTGTTAAAAAATTTTGATTAAAGTGATTAAAATAAAAATGGTACGTATTAAAACTAAATACATATATTAAATGTTATGTATTATTTAGAAAAGTAATGTTTTATGTTTTGTTTATTTTTAATTGAAATTAATATTTTGATTCAGTTCAGACCATTTTGTTTACGTACTAACGGTAAACATTTTAAATTTTTTAATTTTTGTTGCTCGGCGATTTTACCGGTTACTTGGATGTTTCTGACATCATTTAAGAAATATTTCTTAGTCCATCACCTCTAGGTGCTGTAGTCGTGGATAAGGTGTCATTGTAGGGATGTTGTTCTCCCTTATAAAAAAATCGAAAGAAATCGATAGAAATCGATTGAAAACGTATAGTTTTCTATCGTTTGCTATCCGTTTCTATCGGATTTAATCATTTTAAACGCATAGACTATATCTGCCAGATAGAAAACGCACCGTAATCTATCGTAACCTATAGGATTTTTCAGTTTTCGGTTTCAATGGTTTTTCAACGATAGAATTTCTATCGTAGTTAATCGTTTTGAACCTGAAGATCACGATTGAAATTTTTTTTTGTCAAATTGAAAAAGTTTTGAATCGTTTTCTATCCGACATTACATATATAGCACCAATCGTAACTTATCGTATTTTCCCGTCATTAGATTTCTATCGGGCTGAATCTGAAATTTACGATTGAGATGTTTTCAGGAGAAATCAACCAACCGTAATCTATCGTTAGCAATAGGATTTTTTACTTTTCGGTTTCAATGGTTTTTTTACGATGGAATTTCTATCGTTGTTAATCGTTTTAAATCTGAAGATCACGACTTGAAATTTTTTGGTAAAACTGAACAAGTTTTGAATAGATTTTTATCGTACATTCCATATGTAGCACCAATCGTAACCTATCGTATTTTCCGCCTTCAGATTCCTATCGGCTTGGATCTGAAATTTGCGAATGAAATTTTTTCAAGAAAAACAAACCAATCGTAGTCTACCGTAACCTATGGGATATTTCAGATTTGGTTTCAATATGTTTTTTACGATAGAATTTCTATCGTTGTTAATCGTTCTGAATCTGAAGTTTTTTATTGAAATTTTTTGGTAAAACTAAACAAGTTTTTAAACGTTTTCTATTTCTATTTTTCGGTTATATATACGGTTCTATTTTTTCACTAGATTTTAATTTCTATCAGAAAATAACGATAAGAAACACCCAAAAACGATAGAAATTTCATCCGCCACAAAAGGCAAAACGTAAGAGTCCGCATCCGTTTCTATGGGAAAACACGATTCCAACCCATTAATTATCATTCAAAAACCGCATAGGAAACGATAGAAAACGGTCTATCGGTTTCTATCGTTTTCTATCATTTTTTTTACAAGGGCTTTGTGTTAGCCCCATAGATATTGTTTATGTTTGGTAAGCATTTCATTATGTTGACGGACCGGCAATATGTAACATTCCTCGTGCAGGTGATCTCGGTGAGCCATCCAATGATATCCAGTTGCTGTTTGCAAGGTTTCGTTTTGTGTTTTTTGTTATTTATTTCAGTGAGTGTCAGCGACTTCAGATGTCCATATGGTTGCAGCGTAATCAATTTGATCAGCAATGTTTTCGCCTCTCGAAACGGTGTTCAGGTGTGAGTTCCACCAGTTGCTGTTTGCAAGGTTTCGTTTTGTGTTTTTTGTTATTTATTTCAGTGAGTGTCAGCGACTTCAGATGTCCATATGGTTGCAGCGTAATCAATTTGATCAGCAATGTTTTCGCCTCTCGAAACGGTGTTCAGGTGTGAGTTCCACCAGTTGCTGTTTGCAAGGTTTCGTTTTGTGTTCTTTGTAATTTATTTCAGTGAGTGTCAACGACTTCAGATGTCCATATATTTGCAACGTAATCAATTTGATCAGCAATGTTTTCGCCTCTCGAAACGGTGTTCAGGTGTGAGTACCATAAATCGTGATGTGCATTCACATCGACGAGAATGAAATCGCCTACCGATGAGCCATCTTTTCAGGTTTGAAAACAGTTAAGACTTTGGGGGCCAGGTCTGGCAAATATTGCGGCAGAGGAACCAGTTAAAATTCGATTTCCTGCAATTTAACTTACGCAACTAACGATTGTGTTTTTAGTCCAATTTTGAAGTATTTTTTAATGTATTTTTGCTTTAATATTAGAATTCTAATAGTACAACATCGCGAAACGTACGCATAACGCGACGGCAAAAAATGGAATTGGTTGAACGAGTAGTGGCTAACTACTCGTTGGTTACGGGTGGGTTTAGGTCCTTAAATGGAAGGAGAGATAAACACCAGTTTTGAACCACTCTAATGAATGATTTAAATGCAATGGATGGTGCAATAAAAAATATGAGTGAATAGCAGAAGGTAACTTTTATTAAAAATTTTAAAAATCTGTTTAATAACTTTTAATATTATTTATACAAAACAGTCGTTTTCTGATATTCGTAAAAATTTGAAAAGCAAGGCCGTTGAAATAAGACGGCATGCAAATGTAACTGAGGGTGGCGAAATTTTGATATAGAGCTTGAGGAGTGGGAGGAGCATTTACTGCAGGTAGTAAATACAAACCAAGTTGATGGGAGCAACATCTCGGAGGGAGGACATGTATTACCCTAATAAAAATTATATTATGCATTTTACTAATTTTTTGGTTTTATAGATGAGAAATAGCTCACCTAATTGTATCACTGCAGTTTTGAACACAAGGGCTTCGGCAAACCTGTTGATTAATTCAGAACAGGATGATCTAAGTCCAGGGATGTCGGAACCTACTATACATCCGACTTACTCTCTGGACTTAGATCATTCTATTCTAAGTCAGCTGCCAGGACCATCTGGTGTTATTCATACAACTGAGGTATAATACATTTATTAAAACTATTAGATAATTTTGTAAATATTAACAAAAATTTTTTTAGGCTAGATCATCAACGCCAGTTGTATTATATGCAAGTGACACACAGGTAGTGACACCAAATGAAATAGTGACACGAGTGGAAGTCACTCACGAAACATCTATCCAGTTGGTAGAGGAACCAGTTGACGTCACATTGCCAATTCACTCGATAGTGCCACCAGTGGACGTCATGCCTGAAACGCCTGCAACACGTCCATCAAGCCGCCCACAAACAATCCGTCCACAAACAAGCCGTCCACGTGAACTAAGTCGTACATCATTAAACCAATTCGCGCAAGAAGCCACGCGGTTGCAGGAAGAAACAAACACACTACGTTTAGAAACCAGAAATCGTATTGAAAATATACTAATTCAACAACATGCAGAACATGTGCAACAACATGAAGAACGTTTGCGCCAAGATCGCACTCAGCATCTTGAAATGATGGAGATGATGCGTTTAATTTTGTAGCGGCAAAATAGTTTTCCTCCCTGAATTTATCCTTTAATCCTATAATTTATCCTTCTATCCTATAATTTATCCTTCCATCCTTCCTTTTTTCTTATAAGTTTGTATTTTTCCTTTTTTTATTATTCCCTGAATTTATCCTTCCATCCTTCCTTTTTTGTTATAAATATAAATTTTTCCTTTTTTTTATTTTTATAAAATCGTCCTTTTCAGGACGACCAAATTTAAAAAAAAAAAATTTTTATGATATGTTGGTCCTTTTGAGGACTATGATGGTCCTTTTGAGGATCTCAAATTATAGATTTCTATTCTTTTTCAGGTGAATACTAGGATCATTGATGGTTAATAGAAATACAAACGGCAGGATGTCTGCTAGAAATTTTATTTTTTTTTTTCATTGATTGTATTGAATTTGGCTGATTCACTAACTTAGCATGTACAGAAATTTATAGTCATTCGGCATCAACATTTTCGAATTTCCGAGATGACGCCCACTGGAATAGGTAGATTTTTATATGAAATCTACCTAAAAAATAGAAGTTTATTGTCTTCCAAGAAATCGCAATGGAGCAAGTGTAGTGCCCATACGTTTATTTTAAATTAAATAGTCAAAACACATAGTTTCAATATTTTAATATTTCATATTTCATTATTTTATAAAAAAAACAATTTTCTCTCAAATAAAATAATAAATATTTTTATTAATTCTTTCCAATATTTTTATAAACAAAATAATTTCCAAAATTATTATAAACAAATTAGAAAGAAAAGAAAATTATTTCTCTCAAAATAAAATAATAAATATTATTAATTCTTTCCAATATTTTTATAAAGAACATAATTTTCTCTCAAAATAAAATAATAAATATTACGATTATTAATTGTTTCTTCATTCATTCTAAAAATTCATTCTTAAAATAACATTAAAACCCCTTAAGGTTTTATTTGTTTAAAAAATTTTATGTTTGGTTGAACTATTTGTTTGAAAAATTTTGTGCGAAAAATAATTATTTTAAAAAATGCTCCGATTTTCTTGAAACTTTGATGATCGTTAGTATAATAAAAAAAACTAACATGTGTTTTTTATTTTTTTTATTTTCTCACTAGTTTAGAAACAGGGTGGCTCGAACTTTTTTAAGAAACAAGAAAGTTAAAAGTTAAATTGTGCCGATTTTATTAATTTTTTTTTTGTTTGAAAGGTACCTCAGTTAGGCTTTTTAAAAGTACTATACTGATAAAAAAAAATTATATTTTATATTAGTTTTAATTTTTCAAACCTTGCGATTTAAAAAAATTTTTATTTTTATATGTTTGAAAGATTTATTTTACTGTAAATTCAGATTTACTAAAAACTAGTGCACGGATTTTATTGAACTTTTTTTGTTTTAAAGGTATTAAATTTTAATACATAAAACATATAGTTTTATGTGTTAAAATAAGTTATGTGTTTGAAATGATTACTTATTTATTTGAATTAAGTAATAACTATATATATAAAGCATTCTTTGCAACTCGGAGACCCCCTGCTCTTCAAAATTGGTTTAGGTTTTTCAGAAGGTTTATAGCCAAAAATTGTAGCTTATTGTCTCTTGTTTCAAATGTCGTGTGCCCCTTTTCAAAATTCAAAATGCGGAATAAATATGGCTGATAAATAGGCTTACTGCCTCACTCTGAAAGTATAGCAATTTAGAATTGCCAGCACAAATTTTAAATATCAACATATGCGTTCTTGGACGAAGTTGGTAATTTATTTATTTTTATTTATTTATTTTTATTTGTGTAGTAGGTTATTAGGCTTTGATAATTATTTATTTTTTATTTCAAAGAAAATAAAATTTTTATTTGGTTTATGCCTATTTTAGTATAATTTCTTATCAAAAAATTATAATATTCGACGTTTCGATACTTTCCGTATCATCTTCAGAAAAAAAAATTAACAACAAAATTCTTAATTATTAAAAGAAAAAACTAAAACAACAAATTAAGAACTAATTCAAATGAAAAATTATTGACTTTGACAAAAAGTCAATAATTAATTATTTTTATTTATTTATTTATTTATTTATTTATTGATTTATTGATTTATTTATTTATTTATTGATTTATTTATTTATTTATTTATTTATTTATTTTTATTTTTTATTTTTTTATTTATTTATTTACTTATTTTTTTATTTATTTATTTACTTACTTACTTACTTGAGTATTTGTTTATTTATTTATTTAGTTATTTATTTATTAGTTTATTAATTTATTAATTTATTAATTTATTTATTTTATTTATTTATTTATTTATTAATTGATTTATTTACTTATTTATTTAATTATTTATTGATTTATTTATTTATTGATTTATTTAATTATTTATTTATTTTTTATTATTTTATTTATTTATTTATTTATTTACTTACTTACTTACTTGCGTATTTATTTATTTATTTAGTTTTTATTTATTAATTTATTTATTTTATTTATTTTATTTATTTTATTTATTTTATTTATTTTATTTATTTTATTTATTTTGTTTATTTTATTTATTTTATTTATTTTATTTATTTTATTTATTTTATTTTATTTATTTGTTTATTTATTTATTTATTTATTTATTTATTTATTTATTAATTAATTTATTTATTTATTAATTTATTAAATTATTTTTTTAATTTTTTTATTGTTTTATTTATTTATTTATTTATTTATTTACTTACTTACTTTCGTATTTATTTATTTATTTATGTAGTTTTTATTCATTAATTTATTTATTTATTTATTTATTTTATTTATTTGTTTATTTATTTATTTATTTATTTATTTATTTATCAATATATTTACTTATTTATTTATTTATTGATTTACTTATTTATTTATTAATTTATTAATTTATTTATTTTTTATTTTTTTATTGTTTTATTTATTTATTTATTTATTTATTTTTATATATTTTTATATATTTTTATTTATTTATTTATTTTTATCAATTTTTATTTATTTTAATAATTTCTATTTATTTTTAATTATTTTTATTTATTTCTATTCATTTATTTATTTTTATTTATATATTTTTATTTTTTTTATTTATTTTTATTTATTTCCGAGACTGTTGGGGGTAACATTTGATCCACTACTTAAAGTCAACGTATATGAACTCGAAACTGAAAAGCAGGAATAATGCACTGAAAGCACTAGCTCTCTACCTAGTTCATTACTAAGCTTGTTTAACCTTTAATACTTAAGAAATTTACTTTAATATATTTGAGTAAAAATTTCATGAATTATAAAAAATACTAAAAACTCACCAATATTTTTTACACGTCTTATTTTTATCAACAAACAATATCTTGATTTAAACAAAATTTCTTTGACGGAAAACTATTTATTTAAGGAAAACGTTGAAAATTTTTTGTTTATATTTAAATTTTTAGAATAATAATTAAAAAAACCGAAGTAACATAATGAAATACACAATGAAATACAAAAAACAAATGTTAACCTCAAAAATTTTAATTTCATAATAAAAAACCATAAATGTCAAAATACAAATCGAACCAATCAGCGACGTGACATTTGGGAATAGTTCATCGACAATTTATATTATACTATCAAAGACAAACGTATATATTCCAGTTTATCTCTCTTGTTATTTCTCTAGGTGAGATAATGGTACAAAATCGCTACCCTGAGGTAATCAACATAAATAAGAATTTTTAAATATTTCAATTAAACAAACTACATACACTAAAAAAACTTACTAAGTAAGTAAATTTTACATTTTTTTTATAAATATATGTACAACTCACAAAATTTTTGTAAGTTTACCAAAAAAATTGTAAATTGCATAAAAAAATAATTGAAAAATCACAAATTTATTTGATTTAAAAATTATTTTTTGATTTGAAGGATAAAAATTTGATAAAACAACCATTTTGTGTGTTGTATATATTTATAAAAGTTTCCTTTATTTTATTGGGTGATTTCTACACCGTGGGCGATGAGCTCGGAAATTTGTAGAATTTTGGAGGAATATTTGCATTTAGCATTGCCAAATTAATAAAAATCGTCGAAAAGTCATGGTATTTGCTCAAAAGTGTTGTTTTAAGCGCTGCTTAGGGAATACTTAGCCGACCACAAAACCACTACCAGAAGTCATGGATGGATCAAGCAAGTCTTGATGCTATTCAATACAAAAGAGATTCTATCTGAAATGTTTACAAGGACGCAACACGAGGTTCACGTAGGAGAACTATAAACTGGCAAGACTAGCTGTTAAAAAGCTATGTAGTATAACGGTACAGTGGTGCCGTTATGCCAGAGTATTCGTGTAAATAAAATGAAAAACCAATGTGGCCTAAGCCGAGGAAAAATCTCTATATACGAAAAATTACTATCGGACCATAATAATCATCAATAATTCAAAAACAAAAGTTAAATAATAATAATAAATAAAAATAGAAAACTTAACTTAAAGACGTTGAGAGATTTTTTTTTTTTTTTTTTTTAATAAAATGTGTTGTGTAGTAGGAAATACAATATGTATCACAATAACACATAAAAACCTTTTAAGACCAAGGTCCCACAACAACATACGTTCTTGATGGTCTTGATGGTTCCAAATGACAAAGTAGTGAGAGACTTTCGTCGTAGTATGTTTATTATTAAGTCTCTGATCAGCTCCTTCATGCAGTTCAAATCCGTTAACCCAATATAGCCGTTCACATTAATCAAGTAACTCCCTTTATTTTTGCCTTCGCCCGACCTTTCTCTCCTTGGCACTTTCAATTAACTTATTCTCCTTCCCGATTATCAATTCTATTTTCCACTCCTTTACAACAACACCGAATAGTAATAATCAAATACAAAAACAAACATAATCTTATTTTTCATTTATTTTCATTGCTTTTCCTTTTCTTTTATTGGTATCATTGGGTGCGTTCACCCGACCTCAACAGTTGAGAAGTTGAGAAAGCGACCGCGTTCAGCCGACACGTTGACTTTACGCTGGATGCCAGCAGTTGAGAGTTTCTTAAAGCGGAATTTATTTATGCTTTCTAACTCATCTTTTGCTTTGACATGCGCAGAACTGATGTATTTCGACATTTAACGATTTATTATTGACATTTTTTGACATTTAGAAAAATGTGTTTCCAATAGCTGTATTATTGGTACACAACACATTTTATCTTCAAAAAAACCTTATTAATATAAATTAAAAACTCAAATACAAAATTGTTGTTATATATACTTTATACTAATAAATATTTAAATTTATTAATTATTATTAGGTTATGCTACAAGTAGTAAACGTCAAATAAAAACGCTGCAAATCAACAATGCGTTCACAAATTTTACAACTGCTAACTCTGAACTGTTGAGAACTTGAAGTTAGCTGCTAAAACAAATCTTTTTCAACAAATCACCCATTAAAACAAATCTTTTTCTTGTCTTCTAACAGAACCAATTATTTTACTATAGATATGCTAATAAGAATGACAAACACAACAGGCAATAATTTTTTTCTTTTTCTTACAATAGTCACAGTTTTTCCAAAAAAAATAACAATGAATTTTTATTTAACATCAGAGTAAACTGACCATACGTACAGCATTGTGCTGTATTATACAGCATTTTTACTGCTTGTACAGCATCAGTATCCGTCCAGCAAAATGCACAGCATTTATAAAATTAGTCCAGCCAATCTAAATTTGTCGTTTTGTTTGTTGTGCATTTTTTTCTGAGATAATTAGATGCGTTCAGAAAATAGATCATAATATTTAATGGGTACAGCAAGTAATAAGCCGTCAGTGTCGGTTAGAAGTATAAATATCAAATCTTATTTTTACAATGTAATGCGGTTTGTTTTGTTGTGAATTCAGTGCCGGATCAAGCTATTTAAGCGCATATTAGGTAAATGGCGCACTCAAATTAAATTATATTGTAAGATAATATATTCAAAAATCAATGCAATACTTGTTTTAATACGAAGTGTTGTGTAATAGAAATTAGAATATGTTTCACTGTCACACCAACACATAGAGAGCTTTTAAGATCTAGAACATGCGTTCAAGTATTAAACGCTTTTTATAATTGGATCAACATTTTCTTTTATGGTTTTTCAAATGTCGGATATTTAGACAATGAATCTTATCATATAATAAAATATGATATATGCCAAAATTTCATGATAATATGTGGAAAATAGAAACAAAATAAAAAATTTATTTTTTTTTTAATGAAAAACATAATTAAAACTAGGTTACTAATAATCTAGCTGATGAAATACTCCTCATTCATGTGACGTACTCCCGTGGTCAATGCTTAAAGTTCACAAATAGAGTTAGGTATATAGAGGCCTATCTTCGAGCAAGCAATTGCACAGTAAATAAAAATTTATTTTAATAAATAAAAAATGTTATACGAATTTATTTCAAATATTGTAACGATTATGGAGTGCGATGTAAAAAAATCTATTGATAGTTTTCTTACTGGAAAATGGTTCTGCTAACGCAATACAAACTAAATAACACCTAAATAAGTTTCTGAAGATAAAAGCAGAATTAAATAACTTTATCTAATACGAAGATAAAATAAAAACTACACAGTCTATGATGGAGTAGGTAAATAAACAAATTAAAAATTGTAAATTTCACACCTAGGTGCGATGTTTCGAAAATTGTGTTATGTTTTTTGCTATTTAATTTTTGACTAGCATAAAAAAGGTCGTGTTGGCGATAGATTAGTTCAAAATAAACGATACAGTTAGTTAAACATTAACGGTGACAGAAGTTATTGATAATATAGCAGTGATACGGTATATTTATATGAGATAGTCATAAATAATTCACACAATGTGAAAAAAATAATAGTAAACTGATTAAGAAAGAGGAATAAGATAAATGGACGAATAATATTTATAACGTAAAGAAAATCCATTGTTTAAGTTTATCTAGAACTAGAAGTCGAACCGAATATAAGCAATGGCCGAGTTGCTCTACGTTACAATATAATAAAGATTATTAAAAAAAATTATGAATAAATGTGAAAATAAAAATAACATTAATTTGTAAGAAAGGATAATTATAATATGAAAATCAAAAATATTATAACATATATACAAATAAAATTGTATTAAATAAAGAATCACATATATGTTCACTTTTGTGGCTTTATTTTCAGAAAACTCTTTTATTGCCGGTTCGTATTTTCATAAATAAGAAATTTCAGATTCAATTGAATATAATAGAAAAGGCAACTAACCTCTCCCGGCACATATTCCATCACCTGGTGTAATTTAGAAAAGCTCCTTTCAGTGGGAGCTACTGTTAATGACAGTATCTTGGCTTTAAATAAATTCGGAAAATATCTTGCATGTTTTGCAAATATAGAAGATGTAAAATTTTCTATAGAAGTTTCAAATATTTTAAAATCTAATCCCTATCTTAGTTTTTTAATTAAAATATGTTATATAAAAAGCCATATCTATCATTGTGCACTTGTCATCCGCAAGAATAAATCGTTCTAATGAATTAATCAATAGAAGATATAACTTTGAGATCAGAAACCTTCTTGAGGGTCTTGATATAATAGGTTGTATCCGTTCTAATATGATTGCTTGGTTTGGGCAGGTTCTACGAGCCGATTCACAGTCTGGAATAATTAGAAAAATGTACGTTAGTACCCCAGGGAGTGGGCAGCCGCGAGGTAGACACCGACTACAATGGGAGACTGAAGTAATAAACGACCCTAAAAAAATCGGCTGCCATAGTAATTATGTCGCTGTTGCGAATGACCGTGGTGAATATTCAAAGCTGGCAACGCTCCTACATGGAGCATGAACGCTGTTAAAAAAAAATCAACAGAAAAAAAAGAAATTTTGTGAAGGATACTGCACTGAAAAAAACATGTCCTATTTCCAATCGAAATGCAATTGTTTCAACCTCACCGTGCGGTCACATATGGCGAATCAAACTACGAAATTGCTTCAACAACTCTACAATTATAAATCGATGAAGTTGAGACAATCACACGAAATATTTATGTGAAAATAAAATATTGTTCAATTAATCTCAAATAATTAAACTTTAAAATGAAAAATTCATGATATAAGGCCAAAGAAAATTTTTTTCAGAGAAATAGTTATTATCTTTATTTAACTACTGTTATATTGGATATAACGCTTTATATTTTAAATAAACCTCGTTAAGAAAATGTTATCGTGTAGTTGTCCCAATCACAGTGAAATTGTTTGCAAATAATTTTTCTTTGCATGAATAATAAACTGCCAACTTCGAGATGAGGTTGTCATGAACTTCCATTTTTTTTCCAGTGTGGATCTTATATTATATTATCTTGTGTTTCATTTTCAAAACTCTTTCCTGTACGATGAATTCGTATTTGATTTGGATACGGAATATTCGAATCGCTCTCTATGAAACCCGTCAGCTTTTACATACATTCAATAAAATAGATTCAATTACTTTCAAGTTCAGACTTTGTATCATTTTAGAAACAACATTAATTTTGGAGAGAAAATCGTTTCACAAAATTAAACTGCAAAGGTATTTAAAGCAGCATTATCTTCGCTAAGCATTTTGTTCCAAATTGTGTTATATAGTTTTGCGTGTCTGGTCTAAAAGAATTTCAATTAGTGTTTTAAAATTCTACGGTTTAAAATCTAAGAGGTCTTACAGCTGATTTTCAATTTTCCCAACAAGTTTCATTACTGGCCTTAAACTAAGCTTTTCATTTGCTGCCTAAAAAGATCAAAACGACACGACAAACAACTTTCGAAAAAATATGCGTATATGTAGTTGAAAAAAAATTAAATTAGTTGAAAAAAATTAAGAGTTTCTCCAGAAGATGACGCCGCATAATTTATAACAATAATTTATAGAAAAAGGACAACTGCAGAAAAAGAAAAACTGCATGTAAAATTAAGAATACTGTTCGATAAATAGAGTTCATTCGACAGCTCCCGTATGATATCAACTTGGCTCATATCTCACTGGTATTGCCAGTGGTATCTAATATTTCACGTTGAATCGTATGTCAATAGCAGCGACAAGAGTACACGGGGCTGTCACGTCCGTAGATAAAAAATTAAAACAAATATACAGAAATAAATTTTTGTTTTTTATATAAAAAAATAAATTTTAATTTGCCTTAAAATTTATTAAAAACCAATATTAAAAACTAATCGAATTTAAAACAAAACTCAATTTTGGCGCCTTTTGTGTTGGCGCCGGGTGCGGTCGCTCCATTGCACCCGTGGTAGATCCGGCCCTGTGTGGATTTATATAATTAATATAATTAATAAAAAAATAAGATTTCGATGAGCGTTTTGTAAGTAATTATATATATGAGACATTACACGTGAACGGGAATAACTAAAAATTTGTTTTTGCCCAAATTTTGGGTATTGATAGTATTCCATTAGAATACGATTTCGTAATTTTTTTAGATTTTTTGGCCAACCCCTTTGCCGTCGGTGACGGTCACAAATTTGAAATTTTTTCTTGAACGACAAACGTCTCCATTTTGTAGGCAGTTTAATGCGTATAAACCTTTTTTTAAAAACTATTAGTTCGTTAGCATTTTCCCGTAGAATACGTTGAAAATATTTAAAAAATTTTTGAGGGTAGTTTTCTCCCTTATTTTGAGGTTTTAAAGTTTAAAATCATTTTTTCGGAATGTATGACAAATTTTTTTTTAATTTTTGTTTTTTAAATTTAGTTTTAAATATGCACTTTCAAATAATTTTTATCGCGTGATGGAAGTTGTATCGATGTGAGCGCTAGAGGGCGCCGAATGTAAAAAAACAAGGTCTTTACGTAGTTCTAAAACTTTATGATTTTTTTTCTCGGAAATAGCTCCATGTAGGAAAATTTTGGACATATCAATTTTGTCTTAAAACTGTACGTAAATTACGAATTCATATTTTGATTTTAAAAAATCTTCAATTTAAAAAACATTCGCCGCCATATTGGTGCCGCCATTTTGAATTTTAATAATTTGACACTGAATTTGAATTTAGTGACCATGACTTTCTTATAATACATTCTTTGAATTTGAATTTTCATTTAACAGCAGAAGATATATCGTGAGAACTGGTTTTGAGGGTGGTTTTTACCTTTCAGCGCTCTCTAGCGCTCACATCGATACAACTTCCATCACGCAATAAAAATTATTTGAAAGTGTATATTTTGAACTAGATTAAAAAAAATAAAAAAAAACTTGTCATACATTCCGAAAAAATGATGGGGCAAAGAGGTTGGCCAAAAAATCTAAATAAATTACGAAATTGTTTTCTAATGGAGTACTATGAATCCCCAAAATTTGGGCAAAAACAAATTTTTGGTTGTTCCCATTCACGTGGAATGCCTGGCCATATACATAATTAATTTTAAATTTTAAAGTATTTATTTATGCCTTCAGAAGAAAATAACTTACAATGACGACAATACCACCCAATGACGATAATATACCACCAAAAAGAAAACGACTTGATTGTAAATTTACTGAAAAACTGGGAAAAGGACTTTTACTTTTATAAAAAATGTATTTCTAATTCTACAGATGAAGGGAATGTCCATTGCTTGCACAATATGCAACGGAATATTCTGCATAGCTTCTGGTGGAAGGCGTGATATATCACGACACATAATTTCAGACAAACATAAAAGATCGCTGCAGGCATCTGCTTCATCATGTAAACTGTTCACATTTTTTTCGACAACAAGATTTTGATATGAAAGAAAAAGAATTGGCCATGCCGGGAGGAATTTTTGCATTTCATGCAGTTCTCCATAATGTCCATAATGAGTTTTATTCCTAAATATAAAATAAATTAGAGGCTATTTCAGTTACTTGCAGTAATCTTTTGCAAAATCAATACAAGGTAGCCTAGTATATTTTTATTTTTAAATAAATATGTTTTTTAATTTGTCCAGCATTGCAGCTTCTGGCATCTGGTCAGTTTACATCAGAGGTAACTGGTTCAAATGCAATACGCGAACTTGCTTAATCGGTATTAAACCGCCCGTGAATTTTATTTAGATTCTAAATTTACTAATTTATCCAAACAATATTGAATCAAGAACCAACAATCAATTTTTTTGTTGTGATATCCCCCGCGCACTTTAATAAACTTTGTTAATTTTATTAATTTTAACTATCAAACCGTACTTGAAAAAAAGCCAAAAAAACGTTCATTTTTCTATTAATTTTAGACACAAACTCTTTTTTTTTTTTTTTTTTTATTCTATGTTAGGCATGTTTAGTGTTAACCAATATAGATCAACGTCTCTGAATATCCGAAGATACCATGCTAACTAAGGAACTAGGGCTTGAAAGTATTATTCAATTTTCTTTGAGGAATTTATTAATGTTGATCTTAAAGTTTTGAGGATTAAAATTATCAGGAAAGACCCACGCCGGTAAGGCATTCCAGAGATGAGAAACTCTGTTAAAAAAATCGCGTTGAAAAGCGACAGTTCTACACCTAGTCACTCGAACCGTAAAAGGATGGGCTGATATTGATGCTCTAGTGAAACGCGCGAAGTTTGCTGGTTCAGGCAAAATCGATTTGATCTCCGCAGACGTCCGTTCGTCCATAATATACTTGTAAAATACCGTCAAATCAGCGACGTCTCTTCTATGTTGCAAGGAATCAAGCTCGTTAGTAAGAGTCGAGTTGCCGATCAATTTAACAGCTCTCCGCTGTACAGAATCAAGACATTTCAAACTACTTATGTAAGCTCCTCCCCATATGTGAGAACAATACTCCATGCAGGGACGAATAAATGATTTATATATTAAAAGAAGCTGCTCGCTATTAAAAACCTTACGACAACGACCCAAAAATCCTAATTTTTGAACAGCGTTCTTTGCTAGGCTAAAAATATGAGAATTCCATTTCATACTATTTTCAATCTCAACTCCTAGAAGTCTAATAGATTCTTTCTCTTCAAGATTATTTGAATCAAACTTTAATAAAAATGGATTAGGTGTTGATAACCTAGAAAAATGGCAAACTTGAGTTTTACTTGTGTTGAATTCAACACTGTTAGCAACTCCCCAATCTAAGATGGTTTTTAAATCAATATTTAATGAGTCTATCAAGTTTGATCTAGCGATATTAAGATTTGATGGTGCATACAAATTTGGCATTTCATGTGACGCATGAAGTGTGCTATCATCAGCAAAACTATGGATGGGATTAACTGTTGAACCTAGCAAGTCATTAATATAGAGAAGAAAAAGAGTAGGTGATAAAGCGGAACCTTGAGGAACACCAGCGTGTTCACCACTTAATTTATATTTTCGATTTGAAAATCCAAAAACGAACTAGCTGCTCAATCAAATTTTTCTAATATTTATATTATATTAGAATAAACGACGAGTAAAACGAAAAATCGCTATTTGAAACATTAATGTTGTAGTCTCATTTTCGTTATATTAAGTTGGAGGGTGACGCAATCATCTTTTTGTTGGTTCATTTATCATGCAAAATATATTTTAAACCATGAATACCCTGCACGAAACCGGTTATAATAATATTGGGTATTCTTTCCATTTGAGGAATTTCGCTTCGATATAACGATAACGAAGGATGGAATAATCAAATATAACCATATTTTCTGTTTTGTTTCACTTTATGCTAAGTAAAACTGGGGAAATTGTAAATCGTTAGCAAAAAAATATGAAATAACGAACTAATATGGTCTTCAATTAAACATAAATTATCAGGTCGTGTTAATAGATATTAACAGAAATGTACAATGTTTAGAGTTTTCGTATTTGCATTTATCTATTTGCTTTAAAGGTAGAAACACAATACGGACGATAACGTCGGACGATAAAAAAAACGTCTACAATTTCGCTGTTGTAACCACAACAGAGGCGTCAGCGTGAAAAGCTGTGAAAAAACAAAATTGCATGAACTAAAATACTTTGTTCTTTGTCAAAATGAATTTCACAAATTTCAATTATAAAAATAACTAATTTTTACTAATAAATAAATAATAATAATTTTTCTACTAATAACTAATTTTAAAAATAAAATACAAAGTACAAATTATGAAAATACATAAATGAATAAAATCGAACTTTGAACAAAAACTGAAAATTCAGTTGACAACTCAAAACAAAACGATTACAACCTCAGAAACGCGGAAAACGTCAGAAATCATATTTTTCAGTTGGCGGCACTGTCACAATAACATTAAAAATAACCCTTGCAGCCAAATAAAAATAAAATTGGTATCTGGCAATAATCATCGCCGACGATAAATTAGAAATAGAAGCCAAAGTTCCTCCGACGAAAAAAACTTTTCCGTTTATCGCTGTAGTTGTGTTTGAAATGTATGTATCCTGTGTATTCTAATGTTACTAACGTCGTCGTCGGACGATTTCGCCCGTGTTGTGTTTCTAGCTAAACAGATTAAAATAAAGGAAAACGATAATGTTATGATGAATGTGTGACAATATTGAGAAAAGGGAAGTCAAATGGTTGGAGGAGTGATTAATAGATATGGATCGGTTGATTGTATAGACTTTTTGATTACGAATATGTATAATGTAATGCATTATCGAGAATCTTATATTTGTTGTTATGCGCGTTTATAGAAGTTGACACAAAAATGCCAAGTTGTCATGTTATAAGGAAGATAATGGAAAAGTGTGGCGATTGGACGGGAATGTAGCTTTGACTGTTAGTGGGCTGTTTAACCGTTAACTACCAAAGCCTACATTCCCTCCAATCCACCGGTGCAGAACCTGAACTTGTTCTGAAGTGGGTGTAGGTCTTCTTATAAATGCTACGGGCTAGAAAACACGTTGGAATGTAGCATAACAGTAGACGAACGAAGAGAGAATGGTGGAGGAGAAAGTGTGATAAGATTGAAAGCTTCAATAAGGAACATCAATCGCGTAACTTCTTTCAACAGGTAATGAACATTCCAATTGATTGTTTTTTCTAGATTCAAATATCATTTTCGCTAAGGAATTACCATCAGCTACACGTTACGGTAGGTAAAAATAGAAGAATATCTGACTAGGATTGAAAAGAAGTTGGTTTAACAGTGGTTGCTGATAAAATTATTAACCACCTTACCAACAAATAAAATGCCTTTTTCATCAAAAAGTATGTAAGAACAGGATGTAACTGCAACCTAAATTAAGAACTAACTAGTCATCCATATAAAAATATTCTATCGAATTAAGTCCTCAAAGAACCCTAAACCAAAACATTGGTTCAGTGGTAAAAATGTAAATAGATGGAATTCTCATTCGCAACAGTGGTATACCAATTCGAACTCTCACTTAATCCAGTGGTATGGCAGCCGTGCCGAGGTGATTTATTGGCTGATGGTGATCTCGATCAGTCGCTAACGGCACACAACTAAGGGCTCGGTCTCCCCCTGCAGTATTGTGACTTGGTCAAGTAGGGTGGCTTTGTTTGACACGCCTGTCTTTCCGACCCATAAATATATGCATTATGCGAAAGTCTAACAATAATAAAAAAAAATTAAAACACAAACACACACAACTACACATAATGCCACAACGCCAAAAAAAAACACTATAAAAAACCAGAGGAACATACTGTGGACGGTAATATGACCACAGTAAACTTTCCAAAATCTGGCAGCAACTCCACCTCTACTCCAGAGGCTTGTGAAGGCTTTGGGGTTTCAAGTCGTGTCACACATAGCTGTTGGAGATTTAAACAAGTCTATGGAAAGTGCAGTCGGAATCAAAAGTCAGCAAATCCTCGGAGATGCAGGCTTTCGAGACCACTGTAACAGTTGGAAATAAGAGGACGAGGAAAAATGTTTGTGGTTCAGTGAGGAGAAAAAAGAAGAAAGCTAAGGCTGACTCCTCAATGGAAACAGTTATTGCAGAACCTGCCACTACATCTAGCGGTCTCTCTGCAACAATACCTCCCTTGGACACGAGGACTGAGATGATCGAACAGATTCGTCTACCGATCACCTCGGTCCCGCATCACAAGGCGAGCCTTTGTTTGGGTCATAATAGGGCTACCTGTGAAGGCAGTCCAAATCCTATACAAGAAAATGATGACACGACTCACCTTGAGGCAAAAAAGCATAAAGGCTAAAGAGATGATAATGTCTCAAAGATTCCATCGAAGTCGACGACAACGACGGGTTTGAATAAGGATGCATCAAGCTATATGCTAGTGCAGCCAAGAGAAGGGTTAGTTGGAATTGTTGAATCTTACAATGGAATTATCGGCCAGGAACAAAGCAATTTGATCCAGCAATGCCTGTTTGAAGATATGCTGAAACAAACAGGAACTCTGCCAACCTTTGATAGGGTGTCGACGAAAGAAGGAAAACCTTATTTTCGATGTTCAAACGACTTTTCATTGAACTGGTTGACTTTTCATTGAACTGCATTGGTTGGTGGAGGAAATTCCAGATTGCATTCCAGGGGAAGGAGCAAGACTTTCATCAATGAAGTTGTGTGATCTCCCTAAGACGCACCTGGCCAAAATTTGGATTCCAGTTCATAAACAATCTGAAACGGCTTTATTGGGTGGCTTGGACAATTCCAAATGGAGGTTCCGATCGTACGGGGGGAAGAAATTGGCTAAGGATAAAACCTCTGTCGAAGGAAGCCTCTTGTCTTGTACATTCTTTTCGATGAAAATAGTGCGAAAGCAATATCCAATCGGAAAGCGAAACTTTTCTTCATGTGCGGTTCAGTAAATGATAAGTTTATTGGATCGAACTTGAAGACATAAGCGAATATCACTGTTATGATGGAAGTGAATAAGCTTGAATTTTGACAAATCAATCTGCAACATAGCATAAGTGGGTCATATAATTATTGCTTCACTTACTAAAAAGTTGCATAAAAAATATTAATAATTCACGAGCCCTGCATTAGTAAAAACAGAGTAGCCGGTCTTGCATTGAAGGGCTGGGACATTCTGTATAAAGGGGGTCCTGACATAACCAGAATCTGCATAGCATCACACCAAAGTCTTGATATGCATCTTGTGACTGAGTTATCCTCGGATGATTTAACCGTAGGAATGGTCAGTTATAGAACAACTACGGAAAAAGGCGGATACTCATTGTGTCTGCCTTTCTTCCGTATGACGCCATTAGTCCCCCGCCAACGCAGAAATTGGAGGCGTGTGATTGACTATGCCAAGGATAAAAGCTGGATATCGTAGCCGGCTGTGACGCCAATTTACATCACGTAAGCTGGGGAAGTACCAATAATAACAGCAGAGTATTTGGAAGTTCTAAATGCCGGAGGACAGCACACTTTTGTTAACTCCCGACAGCAAGAAACCATAGACATCACTCTATGCTCCAGATCTCTTCTAGAAGACATCAGGAGCTGGAGAGTGTCTACGGATATATTCATGAGCGATCACAGATATATAAACTTTCTTGTAAAGGCGATCCCAGCCCCGAGGATCGCATCTACCGGAATAAAAGACAAACAGATTGGGTGTTCTTCAGGAGCATTGTAGAGGAAGAACGGGTTAATGGAAGCATTTCCAAAGTCCGGGCTATTGAACAGGCCGCTAACCAGCTCAACGATCTTTTGATAGCTCGTGTCCCGAAACGAGGCAACGAAGTGCACACAAGTCAGTTTGGTGGAACAAAAAGCTTGATAAACTCAGACAAAGATCCAAGAAACTTCTGAACAGAGCATTAAAAACTCGTGATGAAGCTGATTGGGCTCTGTACAGTGAAGCAAGGAAAATTTTCACAAGGCTTATTCGTAAATCAAAGAAAAGGTCTTATAAAAACTATTGTGAGTCGATTGAGACTATCACAAACGGTGCTGCACTAATGAGGGCCTTGAAAAAGGATCGCTTAGAGAGATTGGATAATATTAAATTATCCAATGAAGTTTATACAGCATCGTTTCAACACCATTTTCCTGGTTGTGTACTTGGGGAAATTGCTCAGGGGACAGCCGCGGAAAATAGGGAAAAACTAAACCGAATGGACTGGGTAATGGCAAAATGGGTTGTTTCGCCCGAAGCTCTGTCTTGGGCTATCGGCTCCTTTGAGCCATACAAATCTCCAGGTGAAGACGGAATATGGCCTATTATGATACAAAAGTGTCTGGACATAGTAGGAGATAGGCTTTTAAAGATCTTCGTGGCCTGCATAGCTCTCGGCTATGTACCACAGGCCTGGAGAAACGTGAGAGTTGTATTTATCCCAAAACCAGTGAAAAGCAACTATTTCGAAGCGATAAACTTCAGACCGATCAGTCTTTCCTCATACTTTCTAAAGTCTCTGGAAAGGTTGATTGACCGTTACATACAGAAACTGTCTGTCTGAAGAAAACCCCGCTTAGTAATAGGCAACACGCTTATCAAGCAGGAAAGTCTACGAACACAATCCTTTCAGAGGTGGTCTCTGATATTGATGAGAATATCTCTAAAAAGGCTATCACTCTTGGCGCTTTTCTTGACATAGAAGGGGCTTTTGACAAAGCCACTTTCGAGTCACTCCTTAACGGAACGTAAAGGTACGGTGTGAATAAAACACTCCTAAGGTGGATACGACGGGCACTGGAAGATCAATTTCTGATTAGGCACACGAAGGATAACTCCACAATCTAGGTAGGTGTGAAGCGTGGATGTCCCAAAGGGGGCGTTCTATTACCCCTGCATTGGAAGATGATGGTAGACCAGCTCCTAATTGAATTAAATACTAAAGGGCTGCCGATGATATTAGCATTCTTTTGAAAGGAGATAACATGGGGCATCTCGTCCGAAAAATGCAGAACGCCCTGGACATTACCAACAGCTGGTGTCAGAAGAATGGTCTCTCGATCAATGCTTCTAAGACACAGCTCTTTGCGTTTGCCAACAGAAGGAAACTAAATAACTTCACTCTACCTTCAATCGGTAATAACACATTAAAACTCCAAGATAATGTGAAGTATTTTGGTGTTAGTCTCGACAAGCAGCTCAATTGGGCTGTTCATGTAGAGACTAATGCGGAAACGCAACTCGATTTCTGTGGCAATGCAGGAGGGCTTTCAGAAGCATATGGAGGCTGACTCCGAAACTGGTCTACTGGCTGTATAAAGTAGTTGTCAGACCCATTGTCAGCTATGGGTCCCTTGCATGGCTGTCAAGAGCTTTTGTTGGGAATGCGATAAAAAAACTGGAGGCGGTACAAAGGCTTGCTTGCTTATGTATCACTAGTGCTTTCAGGACAACGCCCACAGAAAGTCTGCAGGTTTTATTAGAGCTTCCTCCCTTGCATATATTTGTAAGAATGGAGGCTCTTAAGGCTACAAAAAGGCTTGAACTCCTGGAAAACACCCAGGGCTGTAGGAAAAGTCATCAAGTGCTATGTAGGGATCTGGAAGAACACCTGAGAGATTTGTCCATGCGGAATTATGACACAGTACCTGTAACTGCTTTTCAAAAGCAGTATAAAGTTGTAATTACGACGATAGAGGACCGGTCCTCAGCAGATTTGCTATTGGACAGGGCGGCCAACACGTTGGACATCTACACAGATGAATTTCTAACTGAAAATGGTGCAGGAGCTGCAGTTTACTTCAGTAAGGAAGATCTAGGGCTGCAATTTCTACTTGGCGAATACTGTACAGGTTTTCTAGCTGAGGTATTCGCCATAAATGCAGCATAAAGGCGAGCGATGGAGCTTAAGTGGCAAGATCATTAATATTTTTACTGATATCCACGCTGCTCTAAAAGCTCTGGAGAACTACACTTTTAAGTTAAAAATAGTGCAAGAATGTTCTAGGTCCTTAAATTATCTCGGGCTCAAGAACAGCATATCACTTATACGGGCACCAGGGTATAGTGGGAGTCTCGGGAACGAAAAAGCTAATGATTCAGCAAAGAGCTCTGCAGGGAGGCTCATAGGCCCTGAATTAGCAACTGGTATATCGAAAGGTAGGATGAGATTGCAGGTCGAACAAGTTCTTTGGGTCCAGTAACTCTCAATGGAAGAGCACAGGAGACTGCAAGGTCTCCAAGATGTTCACTCCAGAGTTGAGCCAGCAAACCACAAAATTCTTGTAAAATCTGACTCGGCCAGACTGCAGGCTAATGGTGTGACTACTAACAGGTCACCATAATGTGAACAAACATATGGTATGACTTCGAGTAGAAAATGATTCAACATGCCGCTTTTGTTTTGAAGAGGATGAAAAAGTCCCTTACATTGTGGGAGAATGTTTTGCTCTCTCAGGGCTCCGAAGCGTCATGTTACGATCAAGCTATCTATGGATAATCTGTTGGCTTTTTTAAAAAGGTCTTCAGCTCTTGAATATGAGGATGGCGTAAAAGACTTAGCAGTTTACATATCAGGCTATGACTACATGGTCACCCCTTCAAAAAAAAACAAAAAAATAAAAATTCCAATTCGGAAACAATTAACCATTAATTCCTTACAAGAAGGATGACTGCTACAGTATATAGAGAGTGACTATCCAGATTTTGTTTTCTGTCTAATTTGCTGTGCAGGATATTCACTCCATACATATCGGCCGCCGTTTCAAGACTTTTACGAACATCAGAGTTGGTCAAGGTGTGACGTTCTAAATGCTTGGGTGGCTTTTCACGTTAAGGTAAAATTTAGTTTTTGTTTCCCAGTCCCCCGGGAAATAAGTTTCAGTTACTGGTGGTCAACAATTCAAAAAGATGATCCTCCACTTTGTTGACTTTGCCGTAAATCATTTATAGCTATGGAAAAGAACACCAAACAAATTGTCCCGAGTTAAATCTATATCGAATGAGAGGACTTAAAGTTTCAAATAAATATTAGTTCGGCAGACCGTAACTTTGTTCATTTTTCCTTGTCAATAATTTACCAAATTTCATCAAAATCGTATGACAGGACTTGAAGTTATATTGATGCTTCAAATAAATATTTGTTCGTGAGGCACCCTTGGTACTAAGTCGAAATTCGCTCAACAATTTTTAAAACTATGCAATTGCACCAAAAGTTAATGTTATGAGTAAGATCAAAATTAAATGACACGACTTGTTAGGGAGACCAACTTTCTCCAATTTCTCCCAAAAGGACTTTGACCGCGTTCTTGACGAAATCTAAAACCATTTTTGCTTTCACATCTCGATTTTCCAATCATGTTTATTATTAGTTTTAAATGTTATCCTACTATTTGCTAAGTGACATAATAGAAAATCAATAAATGTTTTCCAAACAATCTGCTAAATCCAATAACAACCTTTTTTTCGAACCGAAAAAATAATTCTAAATCTTATCTAATCATAAATTGGAGATAAAACAAACATTTCAGAAGAAATCCAAAACCATTTTCATAAACTTTACGATTAATTTAATCAGCAAATATAAATTTTTTTAATGGGTATAATTTTTTTGGTATAAAACTAAACCTAATACTTTATCCATTTATATAAACACATATATACACAAAAGCTGTTTTCGAATTCTGTGCTGCGATTATGGAGTTATCTAACTGTGAAAAAACTCACAAATTGTGACGTTAAGTTATGTATGAATGAACGCATAATTTTTTAGTGTTGGTTTTTTCATACAATTAAAAATTCGAAATTGTCAATTTTGAATATCGAATAACGAACGAATTTTATTGACGAAATAATTTTTTAAATAATTTTTATTGACGAAATAATTTCGTAGTTTTAAACTCACAATTTGCCATAATCGCAGCACTGTTGTTATAGTTATAATTTTTGTTCTTATTTTAAAATCATATCGCCGCTTAAAAAGAAATTATAACGTTGTTAACTATGCCGTTGAAATAATATGTATATTGTTTTACATGTTGTATTTTTATCTGTCATTGATGTATTTTGTGTAAAAACAATCAATCCGTAATCGTGGTATAGTACTTTACTATATACTACACTAAATATCGTAATCATGGTATAGTACTCTATATCAGAAACGACGTTTCCTTCTCTGTTCCGACTAATCTGGATATCAGTACTGACCCAAGATTTAACTTTTTATTGGTTGAATTTCAAATTGAACAGCACGCCCATTTTCTGTGCTATATTTATAGGAGCCCAACTCTATCAGTGGACGATACCCAACAGGAGTTTGACGCCTTGTCAGACTCCATTGAAAAAATTCTAGGTATGTCACCTAAAGCCGAAATAGTCTTAGCAGGTGATTTTAATGTACAAAATTACACATGGCTCCCTTATTCTGCCCCCCGAAACCGCGAAGCTGAATCCGCCGAACTGTTTACAGATGTTAACCTACTTACTCAGGTAGTCGATAAACCAACTCGCATTCCTGACATTAGGAGTCACACTCCTCATCTTTTAGATCCATTTCTTTCTACTCACCCCGATAAATACAGAATAATGGTCGATTGGCTCATCTGATCATTGCCTGATGAGGGCAGAATTTAAAACAAATCCTTCTGTAATAGACAAAACTCCACTTTCAAAGACTTTATGGCATTATAGGAATGCGAACTGGGGTGCTAACAACTTTTTGACCCATCTCAACTGGGCTAGATTATCTGCTGATAAAAACGTAAATGCAATTGCGGTGTGAATAACATCAGCCATTCGATCAGCTATGGAACGCTTCATTCCAACATCCATTCAGAAACTGAAGTCCGCAAACAACTCATGGTTTAATGAAGCCTGCAGGTCAGCAATAGACTCAAAAACACAGAGCTCAAGTGCAATTCCAACAAACACCTACTGCTAACAATCATGAACTTCTGATATCTGCCCGTAGAAGTGCTAAAAATGCAATAAACAATGCCAAATGATGAAACGACCTGAAAACCCGTGACAAAATTAGACAAATCCTGAACGGTAATAACAACCCCAAATCTTTCTGGTCATTTGCTGGCTTGGTCCAAAGAAATTTTATGGGTAAAAAACATCACAAGTTCCTCCACTCAAATCACGCAATACAATTCACTCCACATTTAAACAAAAAGCTGATCTTTTAGTTTCTCACTTTGCAGCCGCCTCACAACTGCCAGTTTCGAATCAGCTGCCCCCTTCCCTCTCAGTAAACAAATACTCTATGCAACAGGTTTACTTCCGCAGCCTAGTTGTATCAAAGATTCTTAAAGAACTAAATGTGAATAAATCAGTGGGACGTTATACTAGCGATCGTACTTATAAACTGCCATCAATTTTTGGCTAAACAGTTATCTAGACTATTCCACCTTTCTATGATAACTTGCACTTTTCCATCATCCTGGAAAACCGCCAATCGTCCACCCAATTCCAAAAAAAGGAAATAAAACCGATCCTTCCAACTATAGGCCGATTGCTATAGTCTCCGTACTCTCTAAAGTGATGGAATCAATAACAAATTTTCATCGAATGAGCTTCTTGGAGGATTGCAATTTACTATCAGATCGTCAATCTGGATTTCGAAAAAGCAGACCTGCTAGTGATTTAATTGTGTATTTGACTGACTTATGGAACCGCAATATTGTTAATAAAGGTGAAATGCAAACAGTCGCTTTAGATATTTCTAAGGCCTTCGACCGTATTTGGCATAAGTCATTGTTTGTTAAACTAACGGCACTGGGCATTTCAAGCACCATAGTCTCCTGGATTAAGAGCTTTCTGAAGAACCGCACAGTACAGGTAATTGTCGATGACGCAACCTGTAACTCACATATTCTTGACGCTGGTGTTTCCCAAGGATCCGTTCTTTCCCACTTCCTATTCTTGATTTTCATTAATGATCTTTTGCTTTCCACTCTTAATTCAGTCCATTCATACGCGGATGATAGTACCTTAGTACACAATTTCCACAGCCGTGCCCCATCGATTCAAACACAGTTGCTTCAAAATGAGATCAATTGTTAAAAATTTTAAATTGTTTAAAAAATTTGAATTATAAATAAATTAACGATACTTGCACCATTTTTATTTGTTTTTGTTTACTTAACCTACATTATAATGTGTCAAAATAAGACTGCAAAAAATATTTTTTCTTTGCCATAAGAAATTTTTTTGTGGAGCTTGTGTGGCATATTATACACACATTATGAATTTAAGAACAGTAATTGTGTATACAACTCTTGCCTCAAGAGATATAAAAACAGATATATGTGGAATATGTAGAAATTATGTCAGTTGTATGGTTATAAAAACGCATCTTCTGTCCTATTTATTTGCACACTAAAACGTGAATATCATAACAAATTAATTTTGAAATAAAATAAAAAGGTGTACATAGTCTGATATAAAACAATTCTGTTTTAATAGTATTAGATTGGAGGTGAAAAATGTATCTATCCAAAAATAACTACAACAACATAATTCGAGGGGACTGAAATTTCAAGCTCTGAGATATCAAGACTTCGGTCTGGGTTAAGTATTTTGATATAGTTTTCGGCATAAAACTTTTATGAGGGCATTGTTTTTAGTTATCAACAGCGATGCATATGAAACATAAAACTCTTTGTAAAAGTATAAGTATTTTATCTCTGTTTAGAAATTTATTACAAAACTAATACGAAACATCAATACAGCAAACTACTCAAAAACCTCTCCATCTAGCGTTTCGAAAAAATATTACAAAATAACAAATTCATATTCCTTTCAAAATTCCATAATAATATGAAATAAAATCAAACTTTTTTCAAAATTCTAAAAGTATTCCAAAAACTGTTACAAAATCAATGATTAAAACTTTCCCAAAAATTTTTAAAATATTGCAAAAATTATAACAAAATCAAAAATTGAAATTTTTTTCAAATTTCCAAAAATATTCCAAAAATTAAAATAAAATCCAACATTTAAACTTTTTCTAAATTCTAATAATATTCCAAAAATTCTTAAAAATTCAAAAATTCCAACTTTTTCCAAAATTCTAAAAATATTGCAAAAATTATAAAAATATCAAAAATTGAAAGCTTTTTCAAAATTCTAAAAATTATAATAAAATCAAAAATTTTAAATTTTTCAAAATTCTAAAAATATTTCAAAAATTCTTACAAAATCAAAAATTAAAACTTTTTTCAAAATTCTAAAAATATATATAGATAAAATTCACAAATTCAAAAATTTTATTCCAAAATTCTAAAAATATTGCAAAAATTGTAATAAAATCAATAATTAAAACTTTTTAAAAAATTCTACAAATATTGCAAAAATTATTACAAAATTTAGAATACAAACTTCTTTCAAAATTCTAAAAATATTTCAAAAACTGTAACAAATTTAAAAATTTCCATGTCCAATTTCATGTTCGATTACATTTACCTCATACAAACAGCTAAATTTTTTTTCCAAAAAATTAGCTAAAAAAATGAATGAAATCATTTTTTTGACACACTTGACAATATTTTTTTGACAAACTTATAATGCAATAAAATTCTCAATAATAATAATTTCATATTCATTACATTTCATTTTATACATTACATATCGTCGCTTTAATAATGAAATAACGTATGCCATATATACGTTGTTTTTATATAATGGGTGCGCTGCATTCCCCATAAGGATGTGGATAAAGTGGCATTTTATCATTTTCCAATTTTTTTTATAATTGGGGTTGAAAATTAATATATTGTTAATTAACGTACATGTAAATTTTAATTTGGTTAAATATTGAAACAGCGTAAATGTATGTACGATATTTCAATTCCTACAGAATAATAACTTGGGTAAAATCAGTGTCGTATACTTTACATACATTACGATCGCCACACGAAATGGTAAATCTAAAATATTGTATAAGCATCATTCATTACTACATGATATGCCGGTTCATATAAATAAAAAATTGTAAGAATATTATGCGTTAGTTTTATAATAATTAGTTTTAGACTTAATCGTACTTTTATGCAAAATGAAATAACGTATATGAAATATGAAATAACGTATAAGGTACCTGATTGACTTTTCACCTCTTTTTAGGTAGAAAAGCCAGCAGGTACCAATGTGAAATTTTAATATGCTGTAGGGAAATTAGTCAAGATTTATTGGCAGAAATTTTTTTTTCAATATCTTTATTCATTCAATAGTGCTGCCGAGTTTACGAAAATCAGAAAATCGAAAAATCTTTAAACCCAATTATCTCGAAACTACACTTTTGCGAATACGTTGTTTCATTATTAAAGCGACGATATTACTTATTTTATTTTTTTCTAAAAAAATAAATGAAAATCATTCTTTTGACACACTTGACATTATTTTTTTGACAAACTTATAATGCCATAATTCTCTATAATAATAATAAAATTTCATGTCATACAAATAATTAATTTTATTTTTTCCAAAAAATTGGGTTAAAAAATAAATAAAAATTTTTCTTTTGACACACTAAGACAATAATTTTTTGACAAACTTATAATGGAATAATCTAACATCAAGATTTCTCCACATTTCCATGTTACTACTCATTTTCTCTTAAAATGAACATTTATTAAACAATGTAAATTTTCTTGTTTTGACACACTTTACGATTTTTTGACACATTTCATGTGTCATATTTAATGTTCAATTACATTTCATGTCATCCAAATAACTACTTTTATGTTTTAAATATTTCTAGTCGAAAACCGAAGTATTGTTTCCATAATATGTTTCTCAAAAAAATTGGGAAACAAAATATATGAAAATCAATCTTGTGACACACTTAACGATTTTTTTTGACATACTTCTAAAACAATAATCAACGTCCTAGTCTTACATACAGATGTCAATCATCCAGATTTCTACAGATTCAAATTTACTACTAATTATCACTGAAAATAAACGTTTTTTAAACCAAAAATATAAAAACTTGCTATTTTTGACACACTTAATGGTTTTTTTGACACACTTTCAGTACAGTTATCAAACACATCGTCCTTTTGAACCTGCTCATTGGGTATTTTTAGAAAAAAAAAAAAGAAAAAGAGCGAGAAAGAAATTTTAGAAAAAAATAGGTTTTTTAGAAAAAAAATTTTTGAAATCCCTCCAGCGGCTCTCAAGATTTCGTAGGTAACGACGGACGGGCGGCCGGCCGGCAGACAGACATCCTTTTTTTGTTTGTCTTTTGAGATTCAGGTCCTAAAACGTCGAGAAATGCCAAAAAGTGAGGATAAGAATTTAACTTTTGGCTCATGAATTCAATACTTTGGTTATTCAAAACCAAAGTAACTGTCAAAAATATAAAGCGGAGATTGTGAAACCATTTCAAAACGTACATGTAAGGATAGTGTCTATGGGTTAAACTTAGATTCTATATAAATACAAAGAGAACGTAATTATGTACCAAAATGTATGGAAAGAAAAAAAAACAAAAACTATATACCAAAATGTATGAAGAGAAATAAAAACAAAGCATCTGTCATATTCAATTTCCCTTTTCTCAATTTTGATTTGTTTTTCAATGTTTATATTTGCCACATCAAACTATTCCATTAATTTATTAATTCAAAACAATTTAAAAATCTTAAAATAATTAATTGTTTTCTTTATAGTTGTGTTAATTTTTTTCAAATGTATGACAATAATTTCGAGATTAACTTAAATTTATTGAGTTATTTCCATTGAGTATTTAGTCAAATATTTTAAAAGGATAAGTAATATTTTCTTAAATAATAATAAAATAATAAACGCCTTATTCTTGTTAAATTGAGTTTTATTTCACTAAATACGTATTTCGAAAGCTATGCTTTTATCGACAGTAATATCTAAAAACTAAATCTTAAAGTAAAAACAACACCATTATATAGTACAAATTTTAACTAATTAAACCTAAGGAAATACATCAATAAACTTATGGAAAAACCTAATTAAAATTTAAAATATTGTAAAGGACATTGATAAATATATAAACAAAAGAATTTTATTACTGCAATAAGTGGATTAAAAAAGGGAAAATAAAAATTAAATGGGTGGATATTAAAAAGAAATTATAACGTTGTTAACTATGCCGTTGAAATAATATGTATATTGTTTTACATGTTGTATTTTTATCTGTCATTGATGTATTTTGTGTAAAAACAATCAATCCGTAATCGTGGTATAGTACTTTACTATATACTACACTAAATATCGTAATCATGGTATAGTACTCTATATCAGAAACGACGTTTCCTTCTCTGTTCCGACTAATCTGGATATCAGTACTGACCCAAGATTTAACTTTTTATTGGTTGAATTTCAAATTGAACAGCACGCCCATTTTCTGTGCTATATTTATAGGAGCCCAACTCTATCAGTGGACGATACCCAACAGGAGTTTGACGCCTTGTCAGACTCCATTGAAAAAATTCTAGGTATGTCACCTAAAGCCGAAATAGTCTTAGCAGGTGATTTTAATGTACAAAATTACACATGGCTCCCTTATTCTGCCCCCCGAAACCGCGAAGCTGAATCCGCCGAACTGTTTACAGATGTTAACCTACTTACTCAGGTAGTCGATAAACCAACTCGCATTCCTGACATTAGGAGTCACACTCCTCATCTTTTAGATCCATTTCTTTCTACTCACCCCGATAAATACAGAATAATGGTCGATTGGCTCATCTGATCATCGCCTGATGAGGGCAGAATTTAAAACAAATCCTTCTGTAATAGACAAAACTCCACTTTCAAGAACTTTATGGCATTATAGGAATGCGAACTGGGGTGCTAACAACTTTTTGACCCATCTCAACTGGGCTAGATTATCTGCTGATAAAAACGTAAATGCAATTGCGGTGTGAATAACATCAGCCATTCGATCAGCTATGGAACGCTTCATTCCAACATCCATTCAGAAACTGAAGTCCGCAAACAACTCATGGTTTAATGAAGCCTGCAGGTCAGCAATTGACTCAAAAACACAGAGCTCAAGTGCAATTCCAACAAACACCTACTGCTAACAATCATGAACTTCTGATATCTGCCCGTAGAAGTGCTAAAAATGCAATAAACAATGCCAAATGATGAAACGACCTGAAAACCCGTGACAAAATTAGACAAATCCTGAACGGTAATAACAACCCCAAATCTTTCTGGTCATTTGCTGGCTTGGTCCAAAGAAATTTTATGGGTAAAAAACATCACAAGTTCCTCCACTCAAATCACGCAATACAATTCACTCCACATTTAAACAAAAAGCTGATCTTTTAGTTTCTCACTTTGCAGCCGCCTCACAACTGCCAGTTTCGAATCAGCTGCCCCCTTCCCTCTCAGTAAACAAATACTCTATGCAACAGGTTTACTTCCGCAGCCTAGTTGTATCAAAGATTCTTAAAGAACTAAATGTGAATAAATCAGTGGGACGTTATACTAGCGATCGTACTTATAAACTGCCATCAATTTTTGGCTAAACAGTTATCTAGACTATTCCACCTTTCTATGATAACTTGCACTTTTCCATCATCCTGGAAAACCGCCAATCGTCCACCCAATTCCAAAAAAAGGAAATAAAACCGATCCTTCCAACTATAGGCCGATTGCTATAGTCTCCGTACTCTCTAAAGTGATGGAATCAATAACAAATTTTCATCGAATGAGCTTCTTGGAGGATTGCAATTTACTATCAGATCGCCAATCTGGATTTCGAAAAAGCAGACCTGCTAGTGATTTAATTGTGTATTTGACTGACTTATGGAACCGCAATATTGTTAATAAAGGTGAAATGCAAACAGTCGCTTTAGATATTTCTAAGGCCTTCGACCGTATTTGGCATAAGTCATTGTTTGTTAAACTAACGGCACTGGGCATTTCAAGCACCATAGTCTCCTGGATTAAGAGCTTTCTGAAGAACCGCACAGTACAGGTAATTGTCGATGACGCAACCTGTAACTCACATATTCTTGACGCTGGTGTTTCCCAAGGATCCGTTCTTTCCCACTTCCTATTCTTGATTTTCATTAATGATCTTTTGCTTTCCACTCTTAATTCAGTCCATTCATACGCGGATGATAGTACCTTAGTACACAATTTCCACAGCCGTGCCCCATCGATTCAAACACAGTTGCTTCAAAATGATATCAATTGTTAAAAATTTTAAATTGTTTAAAAAATTTGAATTATAAATAAATTAACGATACTTGCACCATTTTTATTTGTTTTTGTTTACTTAACCTACATTATAATGTGTCAAAATAAGACTGCAAAAAATATTTTTTCTTTGCCATAAGAAATTTTTTTGTGGAGCTTGTGTGGCATATTATACACACATTATGAATTTAAGAACAGTAATTGTGTATACAACTCTTGCCTCAAGAGATATAAAAACAGATATATGTGGAATATGTAGAAATTATGTCAGTTGTATGGTTATAAAAACGCATCTTCTGTCCTATTTATTTGCACACTAAAACGTGAATATCATAACAAATTAATTTTGAAATAAAATAAAAAGGTGTACATAGTCTGATATAAAACAATTCTGTTTTAATAGTATTAGATTGGAGGTGAAAAATGTATCTATCCAAAAATAACTACAACAACATAATTCGAGGGGACTGAAATTTCAAGCTCTGAGATATCAAGACTTCGGTCTGGGTTAAGTATTTTGATATAGTTTTCGGCATAAAACTTTTATGAGGGCATTGTTTTTAGTTATCAACAGCGATGCATATGAAACATAAAACTCTTTGTAAAAGTACAAGTATTTTATCTCTGTTTAGAAATTTATTACAAAACTAATACGAAACATCAATACAGCAAACTACTCAAAAACCTCTCCATCTAGCGTTTCGAAAAAATATTACAAAATAACAAATTCATATTCCTTTCAAAATTCCATAATAATATGAAATAAAATCAAACTTTTTTCAAAATTCTAAAAGTATTCCAAAAACTGTTACAAAATCAATGATTAAAACTTTTCCAAAAATTTTTAAAATATTGCAAAAATTATAACAAAATCAAAAATTGAAATTTTTTTCAAATTTCCAAAAATATTCCAAAAATTAAAATAAAATCCAACATTTAAACTTTTTCTAAATTCTAATAATATTCCAAAAATTCTTAAAAATTCAAAAATTCCAACTTTTTCCAAAATTCTAAAAATATTGCAAAAATTATAAAAATATCAAAAATTGAAAGCTTTTTCAAAATTCTAAAAATTGTAATAAAATCAAAAATTTTAAATTTTTCAAAATTCTAAAAATATTTCAAAAATTCTTACAAAATCAAATATTAAAACTTTTTTCAAAATTCTAAAAATATATATATAAAATTCACAAATTCAAAAATTTTATTCCAAAATTCTAAAAATATTGCAAAAATTGTAATAAAATCAATAATTAAAACTTTTTAAAAAATTCTACAAATATTGCAAAAATTATTACAAAATTTAGAATACAAACTTTTTTCAAAATTCTAAAAATATTTCAAAAACTGTAACAAATTTAAAAATTTCCATGTCCAATTTCATGTTCGATTACATTTACCTCATACAAACAGCTAAATTTTTTTTCCAAAAAATTAGCTAAAAAAATGAATGAAATCATTTTTTTGACACACTTGACAATATTTTTTTGACAAACTTATAATGCAATAAAATTCTCAATAATAATAATTTCATATTCATTACATTTCATTTTATACATTACATAATATTACTTATTTTATTTTTTTCTAAAAAAATAAATGAAAATCATTCTTTTGACACACTTGACATTATTTTTTTGACAAACTTATAATGCCATAATTCTCTATAATAATAATAAAATTTCATGTCATACAAATAATTAATTTTATTTTTTCCAAAAAATTGGGTAAAAAAATAAATAAAAATTTTTCTTTTGACACACTAAGACAATAATTTTTTGACAAACTTATAATGGAATAATCTAACATCAAGATTTCTCCACATTTCCATGTTACTACTCATTTTCTCTTAAAATGAACATTTGTTAAACAATGTAAATTTTCTTGTTTTGACACACTTTACGATTTTTTGACACATTTCATGTGTCATATTTAATGTTCAATTACATTTCATGTCATCCAAATAACTACTTTTATGTTTTAAATATTTCTAGTCGAAAACCGAAGTATTGTTTCCATAATATGTTTCTCAAAAAAATTGGGAAACAAAATATATGAAAATCAATCTTGTGACACACTTAACGATTTTTTTTGACATACTTCTAAAACAATAATCAACGTCCTAGTCTTACATACAGATGTCAATCATCCAGATTTCTACAGATTCAAATTTACTACTAATTATCACTGAAAATAAACGTTTTTTAAACCAAAAATATAAAAACTTGCTATTTTTGACACACTTAATGGTTTTTTTGACACACTTTCAGTACAGTTATCAAACACATCGCCCTTTTGAACCTGCTCATTGGGTATTTTTAGAAAAAAAAAAGAAAAAGAGCGAGAAAGAAATTTTAGAAAAAAATAGGTATTTTTAGAAAAAAATTTTTGAAATCCCTCCAGCGGCTCTCAAGATTTCGTAGGTAACGACGGACGGGCGGCCGGCCGGCAGACAGACATCCTTTTTTTGTTTGTCTTTTGAGATTCAGGTCCTAAAACGTCGAGAAATGCCAAAAAGTGAGGATAAGAATTTAACTTTTGGCTCATGAATTCAATACTTTGGTTATTCAAAACCAAAGTAACTGTCAAAAATATAAAGCGGAGATTGTGAAACCATTTCAAAACGTACATGTAAGGATAGTGTCTATGGGTTAAACTTAGATTCTATATAAATACAAAGAGAACGTAATTATGTACCAAAATGTATGGAAAGAAAAAAAAACAAAAACTATATACCAAAATGTATGAAGAGAAATAAAAACAAAGCATCTGTCATATTCAATTTCCCTTTTCTCAATTTTGATTTGTTTTTCAATGTTTATATTTGCCACATCAAACTATTCCATTAATTTATTAATTCAAAACAATTTAAAAATCTTAAAATAATTAATTGTTTTCTTTATAGTTGTGTTAATTTTTTTAAAATGTATGACAATAATTTCGAGATTAACTTAAATTTATTGAGTTATTTCCATTGAGTATTTAGTCAAATATTTTAAAAGGATAAGTAATATTTTCTTAAATAATAATAAAATAATAAACGCCTTATTCTTGTTAAATTGAGTTTTATTTCACTAAATACGTATTTCGAAAGCTATGCTTTTATCGACAGTAATATCTAAAAACTAAATCTTAAAGTAAAAACAACACCATTATATAGTACAAATTTTAACTAATTAAACCTAAGGAAATACATCAATAAACTTATGGAAAAACCTTATTAAAATTTAAAATATTGTAAAGGACATTGATAAATATATAAACAAAAGAATTTTATTACTGCAATAAGTGGATTAAAAAAGGGAAAATAAAAATTAAATGGGTGGATATTCTAAATTAGTTTAAATAATTTTGATTTTATATTGCCTCCTTTTGTATTCATCAATATTTCTGGATTTTTGTTGTTTTCTTTTTCAATGAAGTATGATTTACATGCTTCTAGGTGATTTGGGTTATTAACTTGTTTAATGAGCTCTAGATTTTGTACAGAAGTTTTATGTTCATTTTCAAACATATGTGCTGCCACGCTAGAATTATCTGGCCTCTTATACTTGAACTCTGCAAAATGCTCTTTTAGGCGTTGTTCGATTTTACGTTGGGTTAGTCCTATGTAAAATTTTTAAGAGTTAAGACTTTTATTTAATGTGAAATATTATATACAAAATGAAAATTCTATCAAAGAAATGCAAGCTAATTTATTAGTTAGTATTTTATATTGCAGACCCTAGTTTGTAGATTAAGAACATGTTATTTGAACAGAATTTCATTAAAGTTTTAATCTGTTAGTCCTGAGGTTTCGTGATGGCAGTTCTCTCGATTCAGTCGATCGTATAAATATCGCATTCCACATTTGCATTCGAATATAAATAAATAAATAAATATTATTTTCTTTTATTTTTACTAGAAACTTTTGTTTTAATACCTAGTTAGTTGAAGTTGTTTCTAATTCTAATCCGAGTGACA
>CAVNZG010000044.1:70997-196147 GCA_963693315.1 Diogma glabrata
CACTGAAAAAAAATTGAAGTAATGACAACCTTATCTCAAAGTTGGCAGTTTATTGAAGTGAAAACTTCTTTAGCCGCGTTGCAAAATGTTATATGGACTAAAATCTATATATTCGCGTTGCCAATTTTTAAATGAGGAAAATATTTTTAAATATGAAACACATCCATTATTTTTTAACGTTTGAAACTGCGATGTGGATAACGCGCTCGACTGATGTTCGGTAGATCGTGAGTTCAATTCCTGGACTGGTACATTTTTTTATTGTTTTTTTTTTACTTTTTATTAAATACCATTAAAATTATTATTTTTAGGTAGATTTCATATAAAAATCTACCTATTGTAACGTGCTTCATCTCGGAATTTCGGAAAAATTTTGGTGCCAAACGACTATATATGATAAGCGGAGACGGAAAATCAAAATGAAAAAAAAATTTATATATATATATATATATATATATATATATATATATATATATATATATATATATATATATATATATATATATATATATATATATATATATATATATATATATATATATATATATAACGATATGAGGTATAACAGAATTATCCGGCACTCTCACGGTCGCACTTTTCGACCTACACCAAAAATATTATGTGTGTATATTACGGCAAACAATCTCTTGGACAAGTTCGCGAACTAGCCATATCGGGGTACCATTTAAGCGGCTAGAGCCTTAAAAGTCGAATAATCTAAGACGTTATAACTTCCGTTTGAATCATAATGGTTAAATAAAATTGATAAATATTGAATATTTAAACTATTTTTTATCATTTTTTGCAAAATGAAAACCTCAGCGCAAAAGGTTCTTGAAAAATCAGCTGTTTTAAAAATGTACTGAACTTTGTTGTCCTCGATATAGATGAAAATAACCAAGCTTACAAATGAAAACCTTCCAAAACATAAATACGTAGATAAATCTATCCAAAACTTAAAAAATAAATTGTTTAAGTTCAGAGGTTGAGACCCTGGGTCGGTTAAAACAAAAACAAACGCAAACGTCCATGTCTTCATCATTTTTGAGTTTCTTTTGCTTAAACTCATATTTTCTTTTAGATTAACTTTTCAACTATAATTTCAGAAATTTTCAGCTTTCTATCTCTAGAGGCTCCAATTTTATAAGCTTAAACAAAAAACCTTTTACATATCTTACAAAGCCTAATATATGTGAAAATTAAAAAAATGAAAATTTATATAAAATTAATATTGAATTTTGTTTTAGTTTTGTTGACATTTACTTGCAAATACTATTCGAACAAATTGATAGATCTTTGTGCGATAGGCGTTCAAAAGGATCTATATATGAAAAACATTTTAGGGAGCTATTATATAATTAACCAACCGAATAATTAGTTAGTGTTAACTAAACAGTAAAATTAAGCATGTAAATTCCTATAAAAATAACAGATATGTATAAACTTTAATAAAACATGTGTTAATATCACACAGCGTTTAAAAAAATTCATATTTAATATCATAAAACCATAATGATCACCCCAAATCTAATTAACCAAATTTTTGTTCTTCATGGTTATTTAGATATTGTATATATAAAGAAAAATTGCGAAGATTGCATTTGTATGCAATTTTTCAATTTATTTGTATTGTTTTTATTTTGAATTTTTGTTTTGTATTCAAATTGCATATAGAACCAATTACATATGTTATTAGGAATTTTGTTTTGTTTTTGAAAAATTAAACGATTATGTGGGTGATTTGGGAAACTATTTTATATGTATAGTAGAATTTTTTGCCAGCGAACACAAAATTTGTTTGTTATGCGCATATTGTTTGCACATGCGCATGCACATGCGCAAATTGTTTGTACATTCAGTGTCTCGATTAAAATATTAAAAAAAACTATTGGGGTCCCATTGAAATGGACAAAAAAACGCATAAAAATTAATAAATTGCTATTGAAATTCAACCAATTATATTAGAAAACCAAAAACCAGTAAAAATATTAATGATTTTGTAGGCAATGTAACAAAATTTTGATTATTAAAAATAATTATAATAAAACTAACGACGCCTATGGAAACAAATATCACAGCAAACAAACGGTACGAACTAGAAGTAGAAATTTAATAAATATAATTGTTTTGAAAACAAATTTATCCCAAAATAAATAATACATCTCTGTTTTACTTTTTGTCTCATCTATTTGTCTCTTGCTGCGTCCTAGCTGTCAAAAATTCGTTGGCAAAAAAATTCTACTATATTTCGGAAACGATCTTGGTATTGTATAACAATAGATAACTAAATAAAACAATGCGCGTATGGAAAATGTTTAATAGGTGATGAAAATTTTAATATGTATATATGTATGGCGTTGCGTTAGATGTATAATTGCGAAGATTGCATTTGTATGCAATTTTTCAATTTATTTGTATTGTTTTTATTTTGAATTTTTGTTTTGTATTCAAATTGCATATAGAACCAATTACATATGTTATTAGGAATTTTGTTTTGTTTTACGTAGATTTCATATATTAGGTAGATTTCATATATGCCAAACGACTATATATGTAAAGCGGAGACGGAAAAACAAAAAAAAAATTATACATATATATATATATATATATATATATATATATATATATATTAGACTGGTCGTTAAAAACTAAATTTTCCGAGACGCCCCCGAGAAAAATTCTTTGTGGTCAAAAAACCACAACGGCATTATTTTTTTTTTTTTTAAATCAAAAGAACACGTGCCGCAAAATCGTCGAAGTTGAATTTTTGAAAAATTCGTAGATTTTTTCAAATATCTCATAAAATATGCAGATGTCAAAAAAATCACATAACCATTTTTGTAGGAAATTTAATTTTCTACAAAAAAGGTCCAAGTCATTTTTTCCCGAAAACGTATAGTTCTCAAGATATTTTGAAAATGAACTTGTAAGTTTTCGGAATTTTTAAAAAACATAAAAAATAAAAATGACGGAAAAGTCCTAATTTTTTCTTATGCTATAGAATGAAATGTATAAAAAAATAATCGTGACAAAAAAATTAAAATTAGTACTTTTTCGTCGAAATTTTCATCATTTGGTTTACAAGTTTTAAAGAATTTCAAGTTTTATTTCTAAATATCATCAGAAATATAGGTTTTAGGAAAAAAATGACTTGGACCTTTTTTGTAGAGAATTAAATTTCCTGCAAAAATGATTATGTGATTTTTTTTGACATCTGCATATTTTATGAGATATTAACAATTTTATCAAAAAATAAACTTCGATGATTTTGCGGCACGTGTTCTTTTGACTTAAAAAAAAAAAAATTAGTGCCGTTGTGGTTTTTTGACCACAAAGAATTTTTCTAGGGGGCGTCTCGGAAAATTTAGTTTTTAACGACCAGTCTAATATATATATATATATATATATATATATATATATATATATATATATATATATATATATATATATATATATAACGATATGAGGTATAACGGAATTTAGCGGCACTCTCACGGTCGCATTTTTCGACCTAGACCAATATATTATATTATATATATTTTCTGGGTATGTTGCGGCAAACAGTTTCCTGAATATGTTTGACAATTGGCCATATCGGGGTACAGGTTAAGTGCTTAGAGCCCAAAAACTGTATAAAATAATGTTTATTTTTAAAGTTTGTTTAATACTTCTGTTTTTAATTAGTGTTTTTTATAAAGTAATCTGATAAATCCGATTCTAATTGCACACATAACTGTCTGATCCCGAAATCTACCTATTTCTAGCGGATATACCTGCCGCTCGGACTTTTTTATTCATGAATTCATAAAAATAATAAAAATTGATCTATAATGCAGTTTTTTAAAGTTATATTGCTACTGTCTTTTGCAATTTGCATTCTAGTCATCATGCTAAATAAATATTGAACGTAGGAAAGATAGTATAACCTGAAACAATTACATTTGTATATCAAAATTATTGGTTTGAAGTTATATGTAATACATGTTTAAAGCTCACAATAGCTCACATGATTTAAAGCACACAATTACGAGACGGAAATCGCATAAATTCTATATAAAGAAGCATAGCTTATGTATGATTAAACCTGGATGGCAATCATGATAAATAAAATAATTAGAAATGGTGACACTTAGCCGATAGTGATTTACAAACGGCAACAATGCGCATTAATACCAATTAATCTACTTAGCTTTCCGCAGGAAGATTTGTAAAATTTAAAATTGTTGATCTATGGGTGTGACAATCACGCGTACTTTAGTCCCTGCTATTGGCATATGAGTTATCTTGTGATATCGTATACCACTGGCAATAGCAGTGCAATCTCATTAGCCAAAGTGATATCTTAGGGGTGCTAGCGGATGAAGTATTTTCAATCAACTATACCATCCCTTACTCTAAATTATGGAATATTCTTTGATGATACGCTATTTTTTTAGGTAGATTTCATATAAAAATCTACCTATTGTAACGTGCTTCATCTCGGAATTTCGGAAAAATTTTGGTGCCAAACGACTATATTTGATAAGCGGAGACGGAAAATCAAAATGAAAAAAAAATTTATATATATATATATATATATATATATATATATATATATATATATATATATATATATATATATATATATATATATATATATATATATATATATATATATATATATATATAACGATATGAGGTATAACAGAATTATCCGGCACTCTCACGGTCGCACTTTTCGACCTACACCAAAAATATTATGTGTGTATATTACGGCAAACAATCTCTTGGACAAGTTCGCGAACTGGCCATATCGGGGTACCATTTAAGCGGCTAGAGCCTTAAAAGTCGAATAATCTAAGACGTTATAACTTCCGTTTGAATCATAATGGTTAAATAAAATTGATAAATATTGAATATTTAAACTATTTTTTATCATTTTTTGCAAAATGAAAACCTCAGCGCAAAAGGTTCCTGAAAAATCAGCTGTTTTAAAAATGTACTGAACTTTGTTGTCCTCGATATAGATGAAAATAACCAAGCTTACAAATGAAAACCTTCCAAAACATAAATACGTAGATAAATCTATCCAAAACTTAAAAAATAAATTGTTTAAGTTCAGAGGTTGAGACCCTGGGTCGGTTAAAACAAAAACAAACGCAAACGTCCATGTCTTCATCATTTTTGAGTTTCTTTTGCTTAAACTCATATTTTCTTTTAGATTAACTTTTCAACTATAATCTCAGAAATTTTCAGCTTTCTATCTCTAGAGGCTCCAATTTTATAAGCTTAAACAAAAAACCTTTTACATATCTTACAAAGCCTAATATATGTGAAAATTAAAAAAATGAAAATTTATATAAAATTAATATTGAATTTTGTTTTAGTTTTGTTGACATTTACTTGCAAATACTATTCGAACAAATTGATAGATCTTTGTGCGATAGGCGTTCAAAAGGATCTATATATGAAAAACATTTTAGGGAGCTATTATATAATTAACCAACCGAATAATTAGTTAGTGTTAACTAAACAGTAAAATTAAGCATGTAAATTCCTATAAAAATAACAGATATGTATAAACTTTAATAAAACATGTGTTAATATCACACAGCGTTTAAAAAAATTCATATTTAATATCATAAAACCATAATGATCACCCCCAAATCTAATTAACCAAATTTTTGTTCTTCATGGTTATTTAGATATTGTATATATAAAAGAAAAATTGCGAAGATTGCATTTGTATGCAATTTTTCAATTTATTTGTATTGTTTTTATTTTGAATTTTTGTTTTGTATTCAAATTGCATATAGAACCAATTACATATGTTATTAGGAATTTTGTTTTGTTTTTGAAAAATTAAACGATTATGTGGGTGATTTGGGAAACTATTTTATATGTATAGTAGAATTTTTTTGCCAGCGAACACAAAATTTGTTTGTTATGCGCATATTGTTTGCACATGCGCATGCACATGCGCAAATTGTTTGTACATTCAGTGTCTCGATTAAAATATTAAAAAAAACTATTGGGGTCCCATTGAAATGGACAAAAAAACGCATAAAAATTAATAAATTGCTATTGAAATTCAACCAATTATATTAGAAAACCAAAAACCAGTAAAAATATTAATGATTTTGTAGGCAATGTAACAAAATTTTGATTATTAAAAATAATTATAATAAAACTAACGACGCCTATGGAAACAAATATCACAGCAAACAAACGGTACGAACTAGAAGTAGAAATTTAATAAATATAATTGTTTTGAAAACAAATTTATCCCAAAATAAATAATACATCTCTGTTTTACTTTTTGTCTCATCTATTTGTCTCTTGCTGCGTCCTAGCTGTCAAAAATTCGTTGGCAAAAAAATTCTACTATATTTCGGAAACGATCTTGGTATTGTATAACAATAGATAACTAAATAAAACAATGCGCGTATGGAAAATGTTTAATAGGTGATGAAATTTTTAATATGTATATATGTATGGCGTTGCGTTAGATGTATAATTGCGAAGATTGCATTTGTATGCAATTTTTCAATTTATTTGTATTGTTTTTATTTTGAATTTTTGTTTTGTATTCAAATTGCATATAGAACCAATTACATATGTTATTAGGAATTTTGTTTTGTTTTACGTAGATTTCATATATTAGGTAGATTTCATATATGCCAAACGACTATATATGTAAAGCGGAGACGGAAAAACAAAAAAAAAATTATACATATATATATATATATATATATATATATATATATATATATATATATATATATATATATATATATATATATATATATATATATATAACGATATGAGGTATAACGGAATTTAGCGGCACTCTCACGGTCGCATTTTTCGACCTAGACCAATATATTATATTATATATATTTTCTGGGTATGTTGCGGCAAACAGTTTCCTGAATATGTTTGACAATTGGCCATATCGGGGTACAGGTTAAGTGCTTAGAGCCCAAAAACTGTATAAAATAATGTTTATTTTTAAAGTTTGTTTAATACTTCTGTTTTTAATTAGTGTTTTTTATAAAGTAATCTGATAAATCCGATTCTAATTGCACACATAACTGTCTGATCCCGAAATCTACCTATTTCTAGCGGATATACCTGCCGCTCGGACTTTTTTAAAAATAAAATGTGTTTGGTAGTAGAAATTACAAGGTATGTCACACAACAACACATAAAAACTTTTAAGAACAAGGTCCCACAACAATTCATGCTTTCTAAGGTGTTGATAGAGGCAAATTTTTCTATGATATGTTTTGATTATTTAAACTAGCAGGACCCGGCGTACGTTGCTACGCATATAAAAAAGTTTGTGTGCAGAAAATAATAATAATCAGAATAATATCATTTATAAATTCAGACTTATATACTAATCTAAAACAGTCAAATCACTTCATTGTTGACATATTTGCATATATTTTACCGATTTCTTTAAAAAACCTACATTGTTTGTTTGTTTTTGAAATTAATGGGGACGCCTATTTTTCTTAATAAGTAAAACACTTTCAACCTGTAGCTTTGATATTATTGTTCATAATCCTATTCTTCAATTCAACGGTTCCATTGCAAAAACTTGCTGTATCATTGTTTCTAAAAAGAGGAAAATAAACGCCCATTTTCTATATTTTGAACATGTATAACATATATATATATATATATATATATATATATATATATATATATATATATATATATATATATATATATATATATATATATATATATATATATATATATATATATATATATATATGTATATATATATATATATATATATATATATATATATATATATATATATATATATATATATATATATATATATATATATATATAAATATATATATATATATATATATATATATATATATATATATATATATATATATATATATATATATATATATATATATATATACATATATATACATATATATATATATATATATATATATATATATATATATATATATATATATATATATATATATATATATATATATATATATATATATATATATATATATATATATATATATATATATATATATATATATATATATATATATATATATATATATATATATATATATATATATAGCAAATGAAATATGTATTACATATGTATATACACCAAACCAAGAATATGAGTGTTGTAAATTAGAAATATTATTTGCAACGTAATGTGTTGGATGCATATAATTGTATGTATATAATAAATATATAAATGTATATAATTTTCATCTAAATGAATTTGTTTGTCAACTTTAATTTTCCATTTGAATGGTAATTTTGTTTTGCGGAAAAAAAATCGATCAAAGATACCTGAGCAAATGTTGAATAAAACTCAAGTAAAAAATATAATATACATTTAGGCATACATTTAACCATTAGGAAAATTAAAATTATTAATTATAAAAAATCTAAATTAAATTTTAAAATTTCGGCTCCGAGGTGCATTAGTACCTGTTAATGGCTTTCTCCTGACAAAATTTCAGACTCCTGTGTGCTACAGATTTCGCTGGAGAGCGCACGCAGACCGACAAACACTTTATTTTATTATTATAGATATTATAGATTATTATTATATTATTATTGTTATAGAAGATATAAAAATGTATATAATAGTTGCTTGGAATGCTGATAGATGTGAAACCCAGAATAATTTTAATAATTTTAATTTAAACATTCTGAAATTTTAATTTGCAATGCTACAATAATTGGAAGACAGACAAAAAACACAGCTATTTCACAGATTTAAGTTTTCACTTCTGTCGGCAGTCCTTAACACTGCCTTCTTTTTTTATTCAAACAAAGAAAAAATACTTGCAAACAATTCCACTTTAATTGGGACAACTACATGAAAACATTTTTCTGACAACGGCATGACTGACGTTTATTTCAAATATAAAATGTTATATCCAATATAACACTAGTTGAATAATGTTAATAACTGTTTCCATGAAAAAAAATTGTCATTAGCCTTATACATATCATGGATTTTTCATTTTAAAATTGAAGTATTTGAAATTAATTTAACTATATTTTATTTACACATTAATTTTACGCGTGATTGTCTCAACTACATCGTTCTACAGTTGTTGAAACAATTCCGTAGTTCTATTCGCCATATTTAACCGCACGGTGAGGTTCAGACAACTGCATTTCGATTGGAAATAGAACATGTTTTTTTCAGTGTAATAAAAAATAATAAAATTACGAAAAATTCAAATTTAAAATTTAAAGCAGGATAATTTGTTTTTGTTCTACTGTACCCGACAAACATCATGTGCATGGTGCACGAGTAGGTGCACATTTCGTGCACATTTTATTTTGACTAATTTTGTACTTTTTTGGAAATATTCTAGTGTATATTTAAAATTTAGTTGAAGTATCTATACATGTATTTGAGTACTAAGTCATACAAATTTGTTTTAATTTAACATTTTTAAATCATGTATACAAAATGTGCATAGAACTTTAAAGAAAATGTTTTATGCACATTTTGTATACATGTGTACATGTTTACTTTAAACAAATATTCACCGTGTAATTTTATGTTTGTGCATTTGTTTATAAAATTCGCATGAAACATGTTACGAAATGACCTATATACATGTAGACGAAATACGCATATACTTCTGTACGAAATATATAAATTTCAGTTGATTAAAATTCACTAGAGTTCTATCCATTTAACATAGTTTAGTAGGACTATGATAACAGCGGCTGTGTTATGACTACACATTGGTTAGTATAAGGTTATGATATTTCTATTAACGAATTTATTTGATATTTTGTAATATGTCATAAACATGTTTCTAAGAAGTATACAGAAAATTTATGTACCTTTTGCCATCAAAACATGCCGTCAACATGTGTCTGAAAAATGTATACATTGCTGCAAACCTGTGAATGAACATACTGTGAACATTTTAGTACCCATTTGATGCACAAGAGTCTGAAATGTCTGTGCATATATGTGCTAAGGCGTTTTACGACATGTGCATGGTATGGTACACATCATGTGCATGACATGTGTTATAAACAATTTTGTGCACTAACATATTGTGTCATGCACAATTAGTGCACATGCACGCTCGCATGCTCTCATGCGTGAACATAAAAAGGTAACCAACAACACCACGTTACCCTTGCACGAATATTACGGTGACCACACTCGTTGTCGATTGAAGTCAAGAAAGCCTCCACATAAAACTGCCAGCAACCTGCTGGCAACTGATTTTAATATCTTGGATGCCTGGGACACCTCCTGGCAACATTACAACACAACTGGCCTTTCTATTACTAACCCGACTTCTACCCAACCTGGTTTCGATTTGCCACGTCATACCTGGACTACATTAAACCGAATAAGAACGAATCATGGACGTTGTGCTGATTCTTTCTACAAGTGGGGCATTTCAGAGTCCCCTGAGTGTGACTGCGGCGCTCCACAACAAACTATAAAACACATTGCAACTGTGTGTCCAATTCGACGTTACAATGGCAACATCTCAGACATCCATTTGGCAACTCCCGATGTAGTAGCATGGATAGACTCGCTCGATGTAAACATCTAATGTTCAAATGTACTGCCCAATGTTCAAATATTTTACTTTTTAATTTTACTTAAAAGACGCACAATCAAATCGATTGTAAGTTCATTTAATGTGTATCCATGTATTGTTTTAGGTAGATTTCATAGAAGAGTCTACCTATTTTTAAGTTTAATTTTTTAATGTGTCACAAAAAAAACCATACGCTAAATAAATAAAGTGCACATTTCATGCATTTTTTCCAAAATTGTTTTACGGGGTAGTTGCTGTGTAAACTATTCTGTAGTGCCTCTTTAAATATTCTTAAGTATGCTCAAATTATACAAGGACTATTGTAGCGCGAAAGCCTTGATAAATCCTCGATAAAATTGCGTGAAAAGGTTTATGCAAGCCAAAAAACTGAAATTGAGTAAGGTCTTATATACTACTAAATTTTTCGCTTTTATATTCTATAAAGATTGAATAGTTTTTTTTCAGCGTTTCACTGAAATGTTAAATTGCTCGATTAGGATACTACATAAATTTTGAAAGTGTAAAGAAATCAAATTGCTACTTGGGTATAGTTTTCGGCAAGCAACTTTTATGAGGACATTGTTTTCGGGTAGCGATGTATATCAAACATAAAACACTATGTAAAAGTACAAGTATTTCATCTATGTTTAGAAATTTATTACAAAATTAACACGAAACATCAATGCGATGCCGAAAAATTATAACAGATCATATATTAACATAATTTAGTGCAAAGATGATAAAATACAATCAGCAAATTACTCAAAAACCTCTCCATTTAGCGTTCCGAGAAAATATTACAAAATCACAAATTCATATTTCTTTAAAATTCCCAAAATGTTGTAAAAATGATAGCAAAATCAAAAATTTAAACTTTTTTCAAAATGCCAAGAAATATAATAAAATTAAAAATTTAAACTTTTTCAAAATACTAAAAACATTCCAAAAATTCTTACAAAATCAAAAATTGAAACTTTTTTCAAAATTCTAAGAATATAACTAAAATTCAAAATACAAACTTTTTCCACAATTCTGAAAATTATGCAAAAATTATAACAATATCAAAAATTGAAACTTTTTTCAAAATTCCAAAAATTATAATAAAATCGAAAATTGAACTTTTTTCAAAATTCTACAAATATTCCAAAAATTCTTACAAAATCAAAAATTCAAACTATTTCCAAAATTCTAAAAATATTGATAAAATTCAAAATTCACAAATTTAAACTTTTATCAAAATTCTAAAAATATTCCAAAAATTATAACAAAATCAAAAATTTCCATGTCCAATTTCATGTTCACACATTTCATCTCATACACATGATTAATTTTATTTTTTTCCAAAAAATTGGGTAAAAAAATAAATGAAAATCATTCTTTTGACACACTTCATAATATTTTTTTTACAAACTTATAATGCAATAATCTAGTTTTTGATATCACATACCAATCCCGACCATCAAGATTTCTCCACATTTATTGTTTTTTACCGTTCAAAACGTATGCATATTTCCTTGTTTTGGCACACTTCCGGCACAGTTATCGAACACATCGTACTTTTGACCCTTACCTTTCAGAATACCTATTTTTAGAAACAAAAATTTTTGAAATCCCTATACCGGTTTTCTAGATTTCGTCGATTGTAACGGCCGGCCGGCAGACAGACATACATTTTGGTTTTGCTGTTTTGGAATCGTTATAACCTAATCGTTATAACCTAAAACGTCGAGAAATGCCCAAAAAGTGGGGGTAAGAATTTCACTTTTGGCTCTAGAATTCGGTTTTTCAGACCGAAGTAACATCAAAAATTAAAAATTTCTCTACTGTTTTCAATGCCGTTTTCAATAAAAAATATCTATGCTTCTTTATAGATGATTAATGTAATTCTTTCTACACACGAATATCATATTTATATACACACATTATTTAGAAGTGCTTTAGTTATGATGCTTTTATAAGACAAAAAAAGTGTTAGAAAATAAATTAATTTACTTAAGTTCTGAACATTTTCCACACTGATTGCATTTTATGATTTCAATAACAATTTTTGGACGGTTGTCAGACCTAAGGGCTTGTTACATTTTTATAACAACCATTCAAATTGTTCTTAGAAGAACAGTTTAACAGAATCTATGCAAACGTCAATAACATTTGTTGCTTTTTTTTAAATGAATAAACATTTAAGGAAAGGAAAATAAATTAAGACAAATAAATAATACGTTTAATTTTTAATATGAATGATTGAATGAAATAATTTTCGTGATGATTATGATTTATTGTGTTTAGATCGAATTACAGACAACTAGAAACAATATGAATATGATCATAAATTAATTTTAAAAACATTTTTATGTCAATAACTTTGTGATGTAAATCAACCCATTAGTGGCATTTTATACGTATGTGCTACTTGATTTTATAACCGAAATTCGTTTCCACAATTACCATATTACTACCCCATTTTTTTGAGGAAAAATTCATTTATTTAATTAACTTATCACATTTCCTTTTGATAACAGTTTTTTTTACTTCATCAAACTTAAACATCTTCAATTTAAGAACAAGCTAAGAAACCAAAAATACAAAATCAATGAATATTTCCATTCAATTTCCTCTATTGTTTTGCTAATGGGTAGACAACAAAATCGAGAATCTTTATTAAACGCAAAAAAATCTTGATAAAATTATTATTATTGGAAAAATATCATTTCAAAAGATTCGAAAATAAAACAATATTTAGGGATATCAAATTTTAAGGAAAACAAAGAAAATCTAAATTTAAATGAAAAAAAATCGATTGTTTTGAGAAATATTTGAATAAAAGAAAAGCGTTTTTTTGATGGTGAGTTATTTCATGTACATCTCTTTTAATGGAGTGTCACCTTGTCACAGTACCATTGGGTACAAATTATCTTGGTTAAGATGGATTTTCGTTTTAGTTTCTGTATATGTACTTACGTTAGTACTGCAATAAAAGCCACTAAAACCGTGAAGAAACGGTGTAGGATCAGAACCAGCATTATCTTAGATCCAACTGAATTCGACTTATTTTGATAAATTTTGTTGAATTGCTTTAAATTTTTTATACAGCAAGAGAAATTAAAAAAGTAATTAGGGTAGAGGCAGTTTTTTAAAACGACGGATTTTGTATATAAATTTTCAAAATCTCATACTAAAAAATATGAAGGGGCGGAAATCTCACAGCTCTGAGATATCAAGAATTTGGTTTTGGTTAAGGATTTTGATATAGTTTTCCGCATAAAACTTTTATGAGGACATCGTTTTTAGTTTTCCGCAGCGATGACATAAAACTCTTTGTAAAAGTACAAGTATTTTATATCTGTTTAGAAATTTATTATATTACAAAACTAACACGAAATATCAATTCGTCGCTGGAAAATCATAACAGATCATACATTAACATAATTTAGTGAAAAGAGGATACACTCAGCATACTACTCAAAAACCTCTCCATTTAGCGTTTCGAGAAAATATTACAAAATTAAAACGAAGTAAATTCATATTACTTCGGTCTGAAAGACCTAAGTATTACATTCATGAGCTCAAAGTGAAATTCTTACCCCCACTTTTTTTGATATTTCTCTACGTTTTAGGATCTCCTGATTCTAAAAAAGCAAAAAAAAAATGTATGTCTGTCTGCCGGCCGTCATTATGTACGCTGCAGGGAAAACCGCTGAGGGATTTCAAATTTTTTTTTTCTAAAAATAGGTATACACAAGAGACAGGTCTGAAAGGACGCTGTGTTCGATAACTGTACCGGAAGTGTGTCAAAAAAATCATTATGTGTGTCAAAAATAGCAAATTTTCATATTTTTGGCTTAAAAAACGTTCATTTTAAGTGATTACGAGTAGGAACATTAAATTTGGAGAAATCTTGATGGTAGGGATTGGTATGTCATGCCAACTTAATCAACAAGCTCGTTGCGTACGGTTTTCATCCCAATGTTGTGAAGCTGATTCAAAATTTTCTATCCGACCGATACATTTCGGTAACCTTAGACGGATATTCTTCTGAGTCTAAACTAATTAACGCTGGTGTACCCCAAGGCTCAGTATTGTCCCCAACCCTATTTTTGATTTATATCAACGAATTGTTGAAAATCACCAGCAACCCAATAAATAGTTTTGCAGATGATAGTACTCTGCACAAGTCGTTCGAGCCCCTTCCTTCAAAAGGTAAAATGCACGAACGAATTAATCCTGCCCGGAGAGACGCTGCCATAAACGTGAACAAAGACCTGAATAAAGTCGCCGACTGGGGTGACCAAAACCTTGTCAATTTCAACTCCACCAAAACACAGCTGTTGATTGTTTCCAGATTAAAGACCGAGTTCCCCAAAGATATTTTATTTAGTATGTGTGATGAACCAATAGGTGAATGTAAAAACATTCGTTTATTGGGTGTCACAGTTTCAAATGACCTACTCTGCAACGATCATGTAATGGCGATGGCAAAAAGCGCGTCTAAAAAACTCGGCCTCCTAAATAGATGCAAAAAATTTTTCACTCCATACCAACTGCTCCATGTTTATAAGTCCTATATTCGTCCCTGTATGGAGTACTGCTGTCAAGTTTGGGGTGCTGTCTCTGTTTCCATCTTGGCCCTCTTGGACTCTGTTCAAAAGCGAGCTATACGAATTGTAGGTGATCGAACTTTGACATCAAAACTTGATTCCCTACAACATCGTCGCACTGTTGCTGACCTCGTTGTTTTTTACAAATATCGTCATCAGCAGTGCTCAGATGAAATCAGCGGCATCATGCCTCAAACTTATTCTTACCCCCGTTCCACTCGGCAATCGGCTGCCGCAACCAGTGAAACGGTAAAGATCCCGCGCTGTCATACTGGCAGATCGCAGAGAGACTTCTTTGTCCGAACTGCGTACAAATGGAATAGTTTGCCGGAACACTTAGTCTCAGGTGGCTTCAACCCACAGATGTTTAAAAAAAGCGTTAATCTACACCTCAGAACGCCAGTTGTTGTGGGACCCAGGTCTAGACCTAGGTCTTAAAAGGTATTTATGTGTTGTTGTGACACATATTTTAAACCCTATTACACAACAAATTTTATTAAAAAAAAAAAAAAAAAAAAAAAATTATAAGTTTGTCAAAAAATTGTTGTCAAGTGTGTCAAAAGAAAGATTTTTATTTATTTTTTACCCAATTTTTTGGAAAAAAATAAAATTGTTTGTTTGAAATGAAATTACTTTGGTTTTATTATTATTATTGAGAATTATGGCATTATAAGTTTGTCAAAAAAATGTTGTCAAGTGTGTCAAAAGAAAGATTTTTATTTATTTTTTTACCCAATTTTTTGGAAAAAATAAAATTGTGTGAAATGAAATTTTATTATTATTATTGAGAATTATGGCATTATAAGTTTGTCAAAAAAATGTTGTCAAGTGTGTCAAAAGAAAGATTTTTATTTATTTTTTAGCCAATTTTTTGAAAAAAAATAAAATTGTTTGTTTGAAATGAAATTTTATTATTATTATTGAGAATTATGGCATTATAAGTTTGTCAATAAAATGTTGTCAAGTGTGTCAAAAGAAAGATTTTTATTTATTTTTTTACCCAACTGGAAATTTTATATTTTTGGAATTTCGATTATAATTTTCCGGCAACGTATTGATGTTACGTGTTAGTTTTGTAATAAATTTTTAAACAGAGATAAAAAACACTTGTACTTTAACTAAGAGTTATGTTTGAAATACATCGCTGCCCAAAACTAAAAACCATGTCCTCGTGAAAGTTTTTTGCCGAAAACTGTATCAAAATCCTTTACCCAGACCGAAGTCTTGATATCTCAGAGCTGTGAGATTTCAGCCCCTCCATATTTTCCATCTAAATTCCAAAAATATTGTGGAAATTTGAAAAATTCAACCTTTTTTCAAAATTCTAAAAATATTGCAAAAATTATTACAAAATCAATAATACTAAAAATATTGCAAAAATTATAACAAAATCAAACATTGAAACTTTTTTTTAAAATTCCAAAAATTAGAATAAAATCAAATATTTAAATTTTTTCTAAATTCTAATAATATTCCGAAAATTCTTGAAAATTCAAAAATTCAAACTTTTCCATAATTCTAAAATTATTGCAAAAATTATAACAATATCAAAAATTGAAACTTTTTTCAAAATTAAAAAAATTATAATAAAATCAAAAATTTTAAATTTTTCAAAATTCTAAAAATATTTCAAAAATTCTTACAAAATCAAAAATTAAAACTTTTTTCAAAATTCGAAATCGAAAATTCGAAACAATAGAAATTGTATAATATATATAAAATTCAAAAATTCTATTTTTTTTTCAAAATTCTAAAAATATTGCAAAAATTATAACAAAATCAAATATCGAAATTTTTTTCCAAAATTCTAAAAATATTACAAAATCAAAAATTATTACAAAATCAAAAATACTAACTTTTTTCATAATTCCCAAAATATTTCAAAAGCAATAACAAATTCAAGGGTCCAATTTCATATTCAATTACATTTACGTCATACAAACATACAAAATTCGATTGTGTCAAAAGACCTCGCGTAAAATGTCGAATGGAATAATTAACACTATTGTGAAATTTGTATTGCATAACATCAAACTGTTGTAACATTGTGCTATATTGCTAAATACACAAATAAAAATATGGTGGATTTATACCATATTGTGAAATTCGTTTTCCGTAAAATCGTTACCGTCACCGTTTAATATTTTGCAATATGTTCCTAATTCACGTTTATGTGTTTGGAAATAGGACCCCTGGAAATTTCGATGTTAGTTATGCACTTTGCTCTGGCCGACAAGTCACTGAAAAATCCAATGTTATTTCGCAACTGGTTGAACCTATTCGGTATCAAGTTGTCAAGATAAAGCGAACACAGTAAACATCAACCATATAGTAAATATCAACCATCAACCTCATAATGCAGAACAATTTAAATCTAACTAAATTAAAGAAAGTGGATTACCATTTGTATCACAAAAAATAATTGTGAAAGGTATAACTTTTACTAAAACTTGAGGCAATATTTAATTTGTTAGAAATTTTATGCACTGAATAAATTGTTCGATTTTTAAACGATATAAGATTGTCAAATTCGTCGTGGATATGGCGAATGGAACCTTGCATTTCAGCGTGACTATGACAACTGAGACTCTCATCTCTGGAATGCCTTACCTTCATGGCTTTTCCTCGATACCTTTAATCCTCAAAAATTTAAAGTTAGCGTTCATATGTTTCTTTTGAAGAAACTTAATTTATTTAAACAAAATCATAATCCCTAGTTGGTATATCTATGGTATCTTTGGATATTCAGAGACGTTAATTTATAATTTATTATAATTAAACTAAACACGCCAAACTTTATTTACAACCAAAAATGCTTAATGCATTTTCGGCACATTCAAATTGTGGGTTTGACATACCTTGACGCGGTGTCTTAAACTCCTGGTTATCCATCTATATTCTCCATATTCTCGTTTGTCAAAAAAGGCTTTGTGTGACCATTACATTGAAATAAATTTGACTCAATGTTTTTTTAGTCTTATATTTTGCGATAAGAGAGTACAACTTCCATGCATTTGAAACGTAGGACCTTTCACGTTTGGAATAGGTGCCTAAGGCATCTATTATCCAAGAGTTTTATAAATTTTGAAAATAAACGAATGTACTACGGTTTTTCCTTTTCAACGTGGACTCTACAGAAGAACGATCTCTAATTCAACACTTTATAATTTATAACCTATTTACACTTTTCGAAACCAATTAAAACAGAACAATAGTAAGTTAACAAAAATTAAGATAATTAAGCTTACGTTATTTGTGTCTTGAATGTTGTCTTGATAATAAGCCACAAAAAGATCCATTTACTTAATGTAATGAAATATATATGTACCAATCCTTTTCTTTTGCGTTTATGTTTTGAGTTGATTTGGTTTGTATCTCGATTACAACGAGTTTGACGACATTTCCATTTAGACTCTAAATCATGTTGTGGTGGTTCCAGACTTTGTGTTTCTTACGAATTTAATCCTTAGTTTAATGCCTTAAAAACACTCCTTGTGTCTGAACCAACAATAGGAATTTGATGAAACAATGAAATCGTTTGCCTTCTTATGGCAATTCTTTTCCGTTTACCCAATCTAACTGCACAAAGAACAAACATAAACTTTATATTCTTTTTTTCCTTTTAAATCTCGTTCAAATCACATTTATTAACAACAGCAAAAATATTTTTTTTGTTACATTTTCCAAACTTTATTCCACAATAAGGAAAAATTACTTTTTACAAACTTATATTATATATATTTTTTCCAACATTACACTTAACCCTAGAGTTAGAGTTTAATTAATTTTTTTTTAATTTATTTTTAAATCTCGATTTCGAAAACAACCTTTTTATTTTAAATCTTAATTGCAACTCCCACTAAATACAAAAATATTTGTAGTATTTATAATATTTAAAACAAAGTAAAAAAGAGAATGATTGTTTGTTGATGCATGACTCTCCCGTTTCGTTTTATTTAGCAAAGAGACAAAATATAACAATTAAAATTCGAAATATTTTTGAGAGGATTCAAACATATAAAAAAAACCTATTATGCCTTTGATGTCTTTTTACAGGAACTCCGAAGATTATGTATACTGATTGTTTGTTAATGAAAAAAATATAATGTAGCCGTATTTTACATGCAAATGGAAATGTTTGGTTAGTTTCTACTATTAATTTGTTGTTCTAGAGTTGGTGTAAATTTTCTTATAAAATTCTACCTGTTAAATATGACGTAGTTTGGCGGGCATAATACATTGACCATGGAAAGATTAAGTGCAGAGATCCATAGCAGTCAATACTTCTTCTTTTTTCAGTCAATTATATAGCAAATGATAACTTGTGAAATAATTGCCAAAAACACCTCGTGATTCGTAGAAAACTCTACGATATGTTATTAATCTTTCATTATAAATCCTTCAATTTTTCACATAGCTCGTTTCTCATATCAGCTAAAGGTGCAGAGCTTGGTGCTATATTATACTGAAATTATTTTTGGTTTCTTGACCATATTTTACTAAAAGAAGTCAATAATTAATAATCATATTTCACTTCCTTTTGTCGTTGTCCTTAATGATTAGATGGTCCAGGTTGGGGTTCTCAACAATGAACTAATTTTCTTCAGTATCTTCAACAATATTTCTGGAAGTTTCAACTTAAACACATCTGGCCACATTGCCGAAAATCACTGTTAACATCAGGATTCAATAATATAAAATTATTATTAATATCTTCTTCATCGCTTAATCCATCAACACGATCAGGCGGAAGATTATTAGTTAAAGAAATATTATCAACTTCTTCATCTCCGTCGTTCCAATTTACAATAACATTCGATGTAAAGAATGAACGTTATAAGAAATGTAATACATAAAGTCTGTCCTTATAACCTTTTTTCCTTATAACAAAACCTGTCCTTATAACAAAATAATATCACACGAAATAAAATACGTCTGTTCTTTTCAAAATAGTGCCAACAAATAACCAAAATGTCAGAAAAATTATGAAATCCAATTATAGTACAAAATATAGGATTCGTGCCAGTGTTCGATGAAACGAACACTTAAATTAACGTATACCTGGAAGCACGCCAATGTTTCCAATAAATATGAAAACTATTTCTATGAGTAATCTCATCCACTGGCACAAATTCCTCGTTTAGTATTTTATATAATTATTCAAAAATTTGTCTAAAAACAAGGTTTTTTTGGAAGAGGAGGTGTGGTGGGAAGGGATGGCGAGGGCCACCATCCAATTTCTTAGTCAAATACACAACACATCAAGGAACCTTATTGTACTAAGGGCACCATGCATAACTATTACTATCATAAGTATTACTTTCATGTACTAATCTATAAATTTTCAATTTCATTTTTAGGGTTCCGCTTTTTATATCAAATCCTATTGGTGAGAGTGAAACGAGTTTTCGCATTATATCGATTATCTCGTAAACTATAAATGCTATGGACCTGAAATTTGAGGTGCGTATAAAACTAACCTGTCCACATAAGATGAATGTTACAAATAAAACCGAAGTTGTTTTCGTTTGGTTTACAGAGTTACGATGTGAGACCTTTAAGAAAATACATTGTTGTATAGATTTAAGTAGGGAATCATATGAAAGGACTTCATTTTAGTATTCCTTAAAAATGTATTATGGAATTTGACACTTCACCAGTTTTTGTATAATTTTGAATAATGACATTTTCTTTTCTTACCTCGATTTGCTCCGAACCTAACTGATCGAAAATTTTCAAATGTATTTGGAATGATGGAAAAATTAGTAAGTTTTTAATAAAAAATATATAAAAGTGTCATATACTCATAATTACATTTATTAAGGGGGGTGGAAATGAGAAGGGGTGACAACACTATTTAAAACGTGGTCATGTGGGGAGTGTATTTGCAAGAGCACCTGATTTAGAAAACATTTCAATATTTTTTAGAATTTTGCGGTGCACAGTTTTTGAGTTATTATCAAAAAAGTGCGACTTTCAGACCGCCCCCCTTACGTTTCGACACTGATTGACAGAAAAATTTGAAAAAATTCACAGATTTAAAAAGTTTGATAACTTTTGAATGAAAATTATAGCAAAGTCTCAAATAATTATATTTCTGTGTGTTTAAGGGACGGGGGTGGAGAGGGTAAAAAAATCTTTTTTGAACCAAGCGAGAAGGGTGTCATTTGAAAAAGCACCTTATTTAGAAATCATTGCAATTTTTTTAGAATTTTGCGGTGCACAGTTTTTAAGTTATTGTCAAAAAAGTGCAACTTTAAGACCGTTCCGCCCACTACATTTCGACGATGATTGACAGAAAAATTTGAAAAAATTCACAGCGACAGGAAGATTTTTTTTTTAATAACATGTGCTGTGTAGTAGGAATTACAATATGTGTCATAATAACACATAAAAACCTTTTAAGTCCAAGGTCCCACAACAACATACGTTCAGAGGTGTTGATGGACGTAAATCTTTCTTTTTTTGTTTATTTATATTTTTTGTTAAAGAATGGATAACTAAACAAAAAATCCTATCACTGACAAAATATGACATAGGCCAATATTTTATGATAGAATAGAGAAAATAAAAGTAAATTAAAAAGTAAATAGCAAATTTTTACAAAAATTTGCTGAATCAAAACAAAAATGTAGTTGCTAATAATCCAGCCGATTGCACATTCCTTGATCCTGTGACGCACCGTCTTTCTTGAAGATTAAAGCGCACACATAGTTATATGAAGGCTCGTTTCTTCAAGGAAGCAATAGCGTCTCATCATCAAGGATTATTTCACAGCTGGTGCTACGGTTTTACTGAATACAGTTCATCCGCCACCACCCCTAAAACGTCACCTTGGCTAGTGATATCTCACTGCTATTGCCAGTGGTATGTGATATCTCACGTTATCTTGTATGTCAATAGCTGGGACTGGAGTACGCGGGGTTGTCACACCCGTAGATCAAAAATGAAAAAATTTGGTAAATTTTGAACGAAAATCATAGCGAAGTCTCAAATAATTATATTTCTGTGTGTTTCAGGGATGGGTGTGTCGAGAGTAAAAATAACCACTTTTGACCCAAATGTGTGGGGTGTCATATGAAGGAGCACTTAATTTAAGAAACATTACAATTTTTTTAGAATTTTGCAATGCACAATTTTTGTGTTATTGTAAAAAAAATATGTTTAGTATGTAGCCTCTCCACCCCCGTAAATTTCGACACTTAATTGATCGAAAAAAAAAATCAAATTTAATCCATTTACAAGCTGGTGTAATTAAATTTTTTTTGAATTACCATAAACAGCTATGGATAAGATTTAACCTGAAGCAACATTTTTGGTGTGATTTTTGATCAATGTAGATGTGATTGTAATTTACTATTGACATTTACGATTAAACATTTATTTTGTTATGCGTCTATAGTTTGACAATATAAAGACATTACAACACAACTTTTTGTCAATAATTTTAGATATTGTGTTCTTTTTTTACATTCACGGAACCCTTGGCGAGCGAATTTCGATCAAAATTTAAATTGCTGACTTTTTTATTTTCGAAAAGAAAACAATGGAATATAATTTAATTGAAATCAAATGAAGAACAGTTGTAGCACATCATAAAATGAAATTCAGTAGCTTTTTCAACATTTCAATATTTATAAAAAATAAAAAATAATATTTCAATTACACAAAAATGTAATCAATCTTGTAACGATTATCAGCGCCATCTAGATCTCCAGAGGTGAGGAAAGATGGCACTTACTAACGTTAGAGATTTGTTTACCTGGCTGTTTGTCCGAACACCGCTGTTTGCTTGGCTCAGTCGTAAGTATTTGTCGTGAGTTTGTTCGGCAGTCAGATAATCCTGGGAGTTAGCGGTAATAAAAATTTCAGGAGGGCCACACGGCTTAGACATTCCTACTTACCTGTCCCCTCCAAACACCATGTTAACTCATTTCAGAAGAATGCATAATCCATCAAGGAGATGTGGGCAACGGACTCGACATTTCATTAATTTTGCCATCGTCCCACGTCCCATTCGAATACTTCGCCAGTTCATGTTATTCCCCGAAATCCAAACAAACCCCACTCCAACACATAGTACCCAAACCCAATACTATAGCTAAATGAAGGACTCACCTGGTTTTATTCCTTTACTTTTTCCCCTTCCTCTTAAGTCGGTGTTATAAATACGGAAGAAAACACTCACATAACCAATTTTAAATAATATATTTTCCTTTTCTCACTGCTTCGATAGTTAATACAAATGAAATTATATTACTATAATTGATAATTAACTCGGATCAGTTTTACACAAAAAAAATCACTATTTTATTTTTTTAGTAGATTCACTCTACTAAATGTGATCTGAACATAAACTTTTCTGAAATAATTTCAAATCAATTTTTCAATTTTTCTTTAATAGTTACAATAAACTCAGATCAGTTTTACCAAAAAAAAATCACTATTTTATTTTTTCTTTGTAGATTCACTCTACTAAATGTGATCTGAACATAAACTTTTCTTAAATAATTTCAAATCAATTTTTCAATTTTTCTTTAATAATTACAATAAACTCAGATCAGTTTTACCAAAAAATCACTATTTTATTTTTTCTTTGTAGATTCACTCTACTAAATGTGATCTGAACATAAACTTTTCTTAAATACTTTCAAATCAATTTTTCAATTTTTCTTTAATAATTACAATAAACTCAGATCAGTTTTACCAAAAAATCACTATTTTATTTTTTCTTTGTAGATTCACTCTACTAAATGTGATCTGAACATAAACTTTTCTTAAATACTTTCAAATCAATTTTTCAATTTTTCTTTAATAATTACAATAAACTCAGATCAGTTTTACCAAAAAATCACTATTTTATTTTTTCTTTGTAGATTCACTCTACTAAATGGGATCTGAACATAAACTTTTCTTAAATACTTTCAAATCAATTTTTCAATTTTTCTTTAATAATTACAATAAACTCAGATCAGTTTTACCAAAAAATCACTATTTTATTTTTTCTTTGTAGATTCACTCTACTAAATGTGATCTGAACATAAACTAAAAGACTTTATCATATTTCGAGAATTAATTTAAATTATTATAACTCGGTTTCAGTTTTAATGTGGGAAAGACAGAAATTAGATAATTTTTGAAAACGTTTTTGCATTGATTACAAAAACGAAGCATGGGAACCGTTAGGATTTAAGTGGATAAACATGTTTTGCCAAATTGCCAAAACGAAACATGGGAACGGTTGTAATTTAATTATGAATATCTTGAATTATTAGAAAAACTGAAACTTAGATAAATGGATTTGAGAAGTCGGGTATAATGTCATGAGACACAAAATTTGTGAATTCAAATCTGGAATCGGGCACCTTGTGACGAAGGAAAGTACTAAGGGAAAGTAAAAAAAAATGATAATGAATGGGGATGTTACGAAATATCCTTCGTTACAATCTTCTTCAAAATATATTCAATAATTTATACACCAAAAAACAAAACAACCTTTGAAATATGAAGCACAAAGCACAATCAATATATAATTTATGTTTTATTTTTTTGCTCGCGGTTATATAAAACAGAAAAAAAACGTTTTACTAATTTATTTTTGAAAAATTATTAGTAACTTTTTTTTGGTAGGGAATTTAATTAACGTAAAAATAAATTTATAATTATTAGAAAAAATTGAATTAAATGGAGATATAACAATGTTTGAACATTAATTAATTATTCAACCATAAATGACGTCATTGTTTTTGGGAGTCTGGTTTTGTTTTTGATTAATGTGTTAGGCTTCTGCACGTAGTAAGTAATGATACTTAATGATTTGATTTACTATATACGTTTTTCTTACATTTTTCTTTTGTTTAAAAATCCTAAATTATAGATTTATGAGAAAATTTTTAGTATTGGTATTGGTATTTTGATTTTCTCATGTTTTTTGTCATAAAGAGTTTAAAGAGAGCAAAAAAAAATAATTAACAATGAATCGTATCATAAAATAAAATAGGATATATGTAAATATTTCATGTAGAATGTAAGAAATAAAAACGAAACAGGTGAAACCAAAATTTAAAAAAAAAATTAAAAATTCATTAAATTTTTTATTATGATGTTCTTACAAATTTGTTTCTATTAAAAACCAAACATGGGAATGGGAATGAAAACGAACTCAACAAACTCATAATAGTAAAAATTAATTCAGTGTAGACGCTTGGTATTTTGAAAGAACTAAAACATCTTGGCGTTTTCACTTGACTTTTCGCTTTTTTTTAATTATATTAAAGGGATTAAAATTTTTAATTTCTAAATATTTTAAACTTATTTCAAACTCATATCAAACAAAAAAAGATCTAACCCTTATTACAAAACAAATTATAAATAAATTCATTCAAAACATTGTCAAAAAAATTACTTGTCATAAAACTATAATTCAAATCTAACCCATTTATTAGACCAACCTTCAACTGTTATTATCATATAAATCCTCTTGTTTCAAGTGTCATAGTAAGTTAATTTTTAGAATTAATTAAAAAAAAATATGTATAAACATAATCATAAAAGCTTAATTTATTCAACCAAAAAAAAAATATAATGATGAAGAATAACAAGAAAACATAAAAGCTTAAAATGAGTGACATTATATATTGGTTGTATCAAAAGGATAAAATATTATTTTAATAGATAAAAGTTTTCGTTTGTTTTATCTTTCTACGTATGTAGTTTTGTGTTTGAAATTAGAATTTGCATAAATTGCCTTTATTGTCAGGCAGGATTCAATTAGATTATGTTTTTTATGGTTCAAATAAATTTAAAATATATTCTGCTAAACTAAAATGTTAAAATGATTTACCATCAGGTAGTTTCGTAAACACATACTAGCAACCAGTTACACTTTGTTAAGAGACAATTTCGTTTGAAGGAAATAGTACTGTTCGTAAATGGTTTGGATGGTTAAGTCACGCTTTTTTTACATATATGGATTTGCTATACAACTTAAACAAAACTTTGTTACATAGTCTGGGGATATATAAGAACGCCAGATTGATATTTTAGCTGAACTAGGATCAAAGTGGTTAGTGGATTTTGCAAAGAATATTTAATTCAAGGGTTAATCCCTTAATCATTTTTCTAGGTCCGTCTCCACTACAACCTACAGTTAGGAAACCATTTTCATAAAACGTTGGTTAATGACATTCCATACTTTGGTTACATTTGGGATCAAAGAGTGAGGGAGGGATCTACCAAACAACTGCTGCCTTTTCTCAATTTGTTTTTTGTAGTTTGTTGGGAGCATTCAAAACTTATTTGCCAATCAAAAGATGGCTCTAATGTGACACCTTTAGAAAAGATTTGTTTACCGAGTAGTAAATTAAGTATTAAATGATCAAATGAAATGCGTTAACTAAGGATTCGTTAAATGTTTAGTTTGGAATTTTACAGCAACAACTTTTCCCAACAATTTTGAAACTAAGCGACTTTTCCTCGTTCTCTTCTCCTGCCTGAAATTATGCGTTGCATCCAACACTCATAATTATATTTATTAAATAACTGAGAGCGTGCGTTAGTGTGTTTAGTGGCCAATTGGTAAGCGTACTAGTTTGAAACTTAAAGGAACCGAGTACGAGTTCCATCTAAGTGAAAGTATTATAAAGCATTAAATTAAACAAAACATTACAAACTATAAACAAAATGGTTTTCCAATTAACCGATAGCGAACCTATGTGGTTGCTAAAATTGGAAAAACGGTTAAGGGTTAATCACCTATATAAAATATCGAAATTGAGTCTTCAATCGAACTCGATACTCCACCATTAAAAAATAAGTGAAGTGAAAATTAAAACTGGAGAGAGACACTTCTTGACAGCCCATACGTTCCTATATCAAGTTTATACAGTAAAAAAAGGAGCTGAGGTTTCACCTGTCAAACTTACGGTTTAAATTCAATTTAAGTGATATTATATTTTATTTATCTTTAAATCTCACATTTTTTATGTTAATCACGCGTCAACTATAAATATTATGTAAAATGTGCATCAACTATATACTATGTACTATGCGCGCAACTATGTACCCTTCTTCTGCCTCCTTTTACTCGGAGCGTGATAAAATGAACATTTTGAAAAAAGCCAAAGTGATAGAAAGTTCGCTAAATTTTAAAGGATCAAATTTTCATAACTCTTTTTTAAGGACTGGGTGTAAGGACAGGTAAAAAAATTTAGACAACAAAGAACACTAATTTTAGCTAACATTACAATTATTTGTTTCATTTTACGCCGCACGGTTTTGGATGTATGTTGAAAACGTGAATTTACCTCTTATGTTCTAAACCATATTATCCCTCTTCGGTTCCAAACGGGATGAACGACGAACATTGAACAAATTCACAATGAATTCTGTATTATTCTGTATTATGACGGTACGGGAGTTGATTTAAAAAAGATTTTTTACCCAGTTGCTCCAAATGGGTCTTTAATAGTTTTTCAATTTGATTATGACAACAACGGTTCTTCAATTCAAATGTCAGTTCGTTCCATAACAATGTGCCGTTACCTAGACTATTATCAGATCCTAATTTGGATGAAAAGTTAGAAACAAGTAGATTAAGTGTTTGTATTGATTGAACGAAAGTTAATTTAGTAATCAACCGATTAGGACAAAAGAAATAAAGCAACTTCTGCATAAAACATTTTACACGATTTGGGGATTTTTGAGATCAATTAATTTCAAGTAAGTAGGGAAGTACCCGGAATTTTTTCAATTTAAAGGTATTTTTGGAAGTTTCTCAGAAAGTTTTACACGATTTTTCTTGAGAATTATTTAATTTCTTAACATCACTATCCAGTGGCGGATTATGCCTTAAAGGGGCCTGAGGCGGAACAAAATTTTGGGGCCAAATTTAAGATTTTACCAAAAATTTTGCAAATGAATTTGATTAAGACTATTTCTTAAACAATTTTTTATCCGCTTCAGAACGGAGAAAGATCGGTTCCCAGTTGCGTTGCATATCGGCAATGTAAGAAATATTTTTAAAATAGTTTCCACATTGGGAAATGTAGATTGCAGGCCATCAATGATTACCTTGTACATCTTAAATGGACAAGTGATGTTCTCTTCTTTTATATATCTTAAAATATGATGTACTTCGTATTTAAAATATTGTACTTCTATATCCCTCGCATATGTATTTGACAAATCTAAAATACACTTGACAACTTCATCACTGGATATATTTTGACCAAAAAATAATTTAAAATTATTTCAAACAGTTTCATATATGGACGTTCTGGTAGACATTTCAGTGGCAAGTCTATCACAGATCATATTGTTAGTACTTATAATAAACAATTCTCGTCCTACTAGCTGTGTATCATTTGCAGATGATTCATCATACATAATTTTGCGTTTTAGGTAGATTTCATATAAAAATCTACCTATTGTAACGTGCTTCATCTCGGAATTTCGGAAAAATTTTGGTGCCAAACGACTATATATGATAAGCGGAGACGGAAAATCAAAATAAAAAAAAAATTTATATATATATATATATATATATATATATATATATATATATATATAACGATATGAGGTATAACAGAATTATCCGGCACTCTCACGGTCGCACTTTTCGACCTACACCAAAAATATTATGTGTGTATATTACGGCAAACAATCTCTTGGACAAGTTCGCGAACTGGCCATATCGGGGTACCATTTAAGCGGCTAGAGCCTTAAAAGTCGAATAATCTAAGACGTTATAACTTCCGTTTGAATCATAATGGTTAAATAAAATTGATAAATATTGAATATTTAAACTATTTTTTATCATTTTTTGCAAAATGAAAACCTCAGCGCAAAAGGTTCCTGAAAAATCAGCTGTTTTAAAAATGTACTGAACTTTGTTGTCCTCGATATAGATGAAAATAACCAAGCTTACAAATGAAAACCTTCCAAAACATAAATACGTAGATAAATCTATCCAAAACTTAAAAAATAAATTGTTTAAGTTCAGAGGTTGAGACCCTGGGTCGGTTAAAACAAAAACAAACGCAAACGTCCATGTCTTCATCATTTTTGAGTTTCTTTTGCTTAAACTCATATTTTCTTTTAGATTAACTTTTCAACTATAATCTCAGAAATTTTCAGCTTTCTATCTCTAGAGGCTCCAATTTTATAAGCTTAAACAAAAAACCTTTTACATATCTTACAAAGCCTAATATATGTGAAAATTAAAAAAATGAAAATTTATATAAAATTAATATTGAATTTTGTTTTAGTTTTGTTGACATTTACTTGCAAATACTATTCGAACAAATTGATAGATCTTTGTGCGATAGGCGTTCAAAAGGATCTATATATGAAAAACATTTTAGGGAGCTATTATATAATTAACCAACCGAATAATTAGTTAGTGTTAACTAAACAGTAAAATTAAGCATGTAAATTCCTATAAAAATAACAGATATGTATAAACTTTAATAAAACATGTGTTAATATCACACAGCGTTTAAAAAAATTCATATTTAATATCATAAAACCATAATGATCACCCCCAAATCTAATTAACCAAATTTTTGTTCTTCATGGTTATTTAGATATTGTATATATAAAAGAAAAATTGCGAAGATTGCATTTGTATGCAATTTTTCAATTTATTTGGATTGTTTTTATTTTGAATTTTTGTTTTGTATTCAAATTGCATATAGAACCAATTACATATGTTATTAGGAATTTTGTTTTGTTTTTGAAAAATTAAACGATTATGTGGGTGATTTGGGAAACTATTTTATATGTATAGTAGAATTTTTTTGCCAGCGAACACAAAATTTGTTTGTTATGCGCATATTGTTTGCACATGCGCATGCACATGCGCAAATTGTTTGTACATTCAGTGTCTCGATTAAAATATTAAAAAAAACTATTGGGGTCCCATTGAAATGGACAAAAAAACGCATAAAAATTAATAAATTGCTATTGAAATTCAACCAATTATATTAGAAAACCAAAAACCAGTAAAAATATTAATGATTTTGTAGGCAATGTAACAAAATTTTGATTATTAAAAATAATTATAATAAAACTAACGACGCCTATGGAAACAAATATCACAGCAAACAAACGGTACGAACTAGAAGTAGAAATTTAATAAATATAATTGTTTTGAAAACAAATTTATCCCAAAATAAATAATACATCTCTGTTTTACTTTTTGTCTCATCTATTTGTCTCTTGCTGCGTCCTAGCTGTCAAAAATTCGTTGGCAAAAAAATTCTACTATATTTCGGAAACGATCTTGGTATTGTATAACAATAGATAACTAAATAAAACAATGCGCGTATGGAAAATGTTTAATAGGTGATGAAAATTTTAATATGTATATATGTATGGCGTTGCGTTAGATGTATAATTGCGAAGATTGCATTTGTATGCAATTTTTCAATTTATTTGTATTGTTTTTATTTTGAATTTTTGTTTTGTATTCAAATTGCATATAGAACCAATTACATATGTTATTAGGAATTTTGTTTTGTTTTACGTAGATTTCATATATTAGGTAGATTTCATATATGCCAAACGACTATATATGTAAAGCGGAGACGGAAAAACAAAAAAAAAATTATACATATATATATATATATATATATATATATATATATATATATATATATATATATATATATATATATATATATATATATATATATATATATATATATATATATATATATATATAACGATATGAGGTATAACGGAATTTAGCGGCACTCTCACGGTTGCATTTTTCGACCTAGACCAATATATTATATTATATATATTTTCTGGGTATGTTGCGGCAAACAGTTTCCTGAATATGTTTGACAATTGGCCATATCGGGGTACAGGTTAAGTGCTTAGAGCCCAAAAACTGTATAAAATAATGTTTATTTTTAAAGTTTGTTTAATACTTTTGTTTTTAATTAGTGTTTTTTATAAAGTAATCTGATAAATCCGATTCTAATTGCACACATAACTGTCTGATCCCGAAATCTACCTATTTCTAGCGGATATACCTGCCGCTCGGACTTTTTCTTTTTCGTCCTTCTTTGTAGCTTATATTGTCTGTTAATAAGTGTGCTGGCTTTTCTATGCTTTCAAAATCATTCCGAACATCCCTTATAAATTGTGACAAAGAATTAAACAGTTTTACTCCTTGTAATAAATTCGTTTGAATATTTTGAAATGATTTGCTAGTACTATTGATTCTTTGCAATAATATATCCCATAGAACGGTTAATAAGGCAATTCATATTCATCGAAAGAGCTAGCTAATTTTTAGCCTCAACTTTAGTAATCGGTTTTTCGTCTTCATTTTCACTAATTTGGATAAGAACGGTTTTAATATTTTTGTAATTAAACCGTAAGGCGGATTCTGCATCAACTCTTGCAGACCATCTTGCGTCACTTAATTTTTTAATATGTTTGGAATTAGGATCGGAAAAATTATCAATAAGCAATTTCCATCTGTGAGCAGATGAAGAAAAGAATACATATATATTTTGGATAAAGTTAAAATAATACACCGCAGTAGAACAGGCATCTGCAGCATAATTTCCAATTAAATTAAGCGTATGACTTGTACAAGGAATAAAAATGGCGGTCTCACTTAGAGTTTTAATTCTGGCTTGTAAACCATTATATTTTCCGGCCATATATGTTTGACCGCGAAAATTTTTAATATCCAAAGACAAATTTTTTAAAGTTTTCAAAATAAGTTGTGCTAGATATTCTGAATTTTGATTTTCAATTTGTAAAAATCCAAAAAATCGTTCTCTCGCATCGCCCACTTTATCAATGTACCTTAATATAAAACTTAGTTGGTCAGTGTGGTTCACGTCTGGCGTAGAATCAACAATAATTGAATAATGTAAAGAGTCCTGAATTTCTTGAATTAGTTTTCTTTTACTTCAGTTCCCATTAAATTTATAAATTCATCGCATGTGGTATGTGATAAATAATTTACATTACCTTCTCCTGGATGGCTGTACCTCTCCAAATGATTTTTAAGAAAATCATCAAATTGGGATAGGTACTCAATGCATGTCATAAAATTTCATTTTCTGTTCGAATCAATACCTTCTCGATGACCACGAAATGCTAAACCCAAAGTAGCTAATAGCTTTACTGTAGCTGCATTTCTTTTTAAATCTTCAATTTCACGTGCTATTTGAGTATCAATACGTTCTTTTTTTTCAAATTTTTCAGGCAAATTTTTTAGACAATCTTTTTACCAATCAAACATTGATAAAACGAAATATACAACTAAAGCTAAAACACCTGTACTATATCAATCATATTATATGGAAACCCTTTTCAGACGTTAATCCAAATGATGAATTTAGCATGTATTGTATAAAAAAACATGGATTTTAAGCATACAATAATAGATTTCAATTCTACACGTTAAAAAGTTTTCATTTATTTAGTTAAATATGAAATTAATCTAAAATGTACAATTATATGCTTAAAATTGAGGTTTTCAGTTTAATGCTTTCAATAAATTGTATTTCTTAAAAGAAATCCAAAATCATTGATGAAAACATAAAACTCAAATATACTTCAAATATGTAAAAAATACTTATCTGGATTTGGTTTTTGTCAATAATTTTGCGATTAATATAATAACAGCCCATTGCAAATAAAGTTTTAGTATTAATATTCATTCGTAACAGTGGAACTTTTCAAAACAAAATGTTTTTTCTACTATACAAATTGGAAAACGAATATGTACATTAAAAAATTATAAAACTATCAAATTAGAATTATTAAAATAAATACATAAATAAAAAAAAGTAATACAAATTGACAACCTAACACTTTTACATGTGGGATAATATAAAAAAAATCTTTAGGTTTAAAAACTTTGGTTGAATGAACGCAGTCATCTGATATTTGAATACCTATAAAATATCATTACTATTTGTAGCGAGGGGGCCAAACTTGCATTTGCCCGAGGCGGCCGCCTCTTCCACCTCTATGGTAATCCGCCACTGTCACTATCACTATGTGTGAATTCGAGGGATGAGAAATATTTTATTTTGTAAAATCCTAAATTGTGATGGCAACTATCGGCAAACAAGAACACAATTACAACGATAACACTCGAAATTAACTTTGTATAATGCACTAATGGAAGTCAAATTAGTTTTGCAACTAAAATTTAACTTTTTGAAATTAGCATTAATTAAATATGAAATCAATCTCAATCTTTCTTTATCTTGTCGAGCATACGAGCGGATCAAGTAATTTTGTAAATCAAAATCAATATAATTTATTAAATTGTATTACAGTAAATATATAAAAGTGTTTGCCTAAGAAATCAAATTAGTTTTCATCAAGTGCTTTCTTTTATTTATCAAAATTAAAAATGTATGAGAAATTTTAGTCTCATCGCGAGGTCTCCAAGAAATTGGTGACTGCAGTCCTTCAGGATTGTATATTTTAAAATCTTTAAACCTTCTAAAATCATCTTTTGGCCCCTTGGACAGACAAGGATATTTCTTAGATCCTTCCGATAAAATCTAGGAAGTTGCCCAACCCACTTTCTCCTCCTCTTCCGTCCAACCCTCTTCCTGCCCAACCCACTTCCTTCCTCCGCAAAATCACAGTCAACATCCCATAGCAAGGAAACGCCATGTGATAGGGATTACGACCTTTCTAATCTCGAATCTCAACTCAAACAACAGTTGAATAAATATTTAGATGATCTCTGTAACCAATTGTCACATAAAGGCATAGACTACAGAAGTCATCCATCAACTTCAAGATCGAATCTTATAAGTTCTTCCAGATCTAGTCATTGATCTCCTTCTAGATCATGCCATCTGTGCTACTATCACCGAAACTTTGTTTACAACCGTGCAGTTACAAAAATCAAGACGCAACAACTTTGCAATCTAAGGACTCAGAAAACTGCTAAGTTCCGCTGTTACTACGGCTAACAGTGGGATTTACAATTCACGCTGTCTTTTTGTGAGTGAAAACTTATTACAGTTTTTAATCGATAGTGGTGCTAAAGTCTCAGTACTACCCCATTCTACTTTTCCTCACGGCAACAAGGATCCTATTCAAACGCTAACTTCTGCTATTGGTACAGCTATTTCAACATATGGTACTAAGCTGTTAAAACTGAACATCGAACTTCGGTGTATATTCACACACACTTTCATACTGGCAGATGTTAACAGGCCTATAATAGGTGCTGATTTCCTTTCGAAGTATAACATTTTGGTCGACCTCAAAAATCGGAAGTTAATCGATTTAAAGACACCTCTTCATGTGAATGCAATTATCACAAATTGTAATACCCATACTCCTAAACATTTCAACGTCGACAATAAATTCGGCACTCTCCTGAAAAAGTTTTCGTCACTTACCGAGGCACTACACTATGGCCTTCCAATTAAGCACAACGTGAAGCATTACATTTTGACTAATGGAAGACTTCAATTCATTAGTTCAGGACGCTTGGACCCGACAAAACTCAAAGCTGCAAAGACCAAATTTGAACATATGGTGGAACTAGGTATTTGTCGTCCGTCTAATTCTCCTCACCTTTACGCATGGTTCAGAAAAAGAACAAGGACTGGCGACCTTATGGAGATTATAGACAGTTTAACACTGCTACTGTTCCAGATATGTAGATATCCCATTCCAAACATACAAAATTTTTCCTTGCTATTAGCAGGATGCAAATTTTTTTCCAAAATAAATCTGGTAAGAGCTTATCCCAGATTATCCCAGATACCTATGACAAATGAGGATATTCACAAAACGGGTGTAACTATACTTTTTGAATTGTTCGAGTTCACTTGTATGCCTTACGGTTTACGAAACTTAGCACAGCGAAACACATTTCAGCGCTTCATCAACGATAGAAGATGTAACAAAGGAACTAGATTTCATCTTCGTCTATATAAATGATATCCTCATAGCTAGACGCTCCGAAGCCGAACATCTTCTGCACTTGGAGAAACTTTTTATTCCCCTAACCGAATATGGCATCAACATAAAAGCTACAAAATGCATAAATGCATCTTCGGCCAAAAATCATTTGATTTTTTGAGCCACTCTATATCGGAAAGTTTCCATCAAAATATAGAGTTACTGCCATCTCCAACTTTCAAGCTCTAACATCAATCGCCATCTAACGCCAAATACAGAACTATTATCACCGCGTCATACCACGGTTAGCCGAATTGTTAGCGCCTGCCTATTGATTAAAAAAGCCAACAACAAACCAAATTGCAGATTTGACCATATCCACAATGACATCGTTGGGCCTCTACTACAATGTAATGGGTGCAGCTACATATTGCCACCTTATGCCACCCATAAAATCGGAAAATGCCAAAAAGAGGAAATTTTGATAACTTTTTCAAGAATCCAACACTTAAGTTTTTCAGACCGTCAGAACATCAGTTTAAGTTTATATTCGTACCGATTCCGTGAAATTCAGTTAAGTAATTTAAGATCTTGTGAGGTTTAAGTTTCAATGCTGCTGATATGTTAAAAAAAAAGATTAAGATTAACACTATCTTGAAACAATGAACTAAACTACAAATAAAGGTGAAATAGTAGATTGTATTACTAGTGCGAATGCGTAACAAGAGTTAGTTTGCGAGGCAAATAACTCGCGTTTGAAAAACGTATTCGCACTAGTAATACACACTATTTTTTGTAACAAGTGTTTTGTAACAATTTATAAATATTTATTTAATTGTTCATTTAATCATTTATTTAACAAAGTTATAAACAAATTTAAGATTTTTAAATAATTAAAGTGTGCCATCTTCGTTGTAATAGTTGTAAGTTATACTAGTACGAAAAAATAAACATAAGAATCCAACTAGAACAACACATAGTAATCCAACTGAGCTGTCAAAATTGTGAACTTTGAAAACCTAAATGAATTGTTTTTTCTTGCAATTCAAATGATGCAATGTGTTTAAGTTGTTTTTACTATATGGTAAGTTATTTAAATTATTATTTTGATATTTTAGTGCTATAAAAATATTATATATAGATAGATATATGAATAGATTTAAATACAAATCTCACATGCAGGCTGCTAGCCCGTGCACAAAATATTTTGTGGTCATAAGTGCGGAAAAGTAGTTTTTTCTTGTATTTTGTTCTAGTACGAAATTACATATTTTTTATGCATGTGTTACAAAAAATAATTTGTCTATATTCGATAGTAATTTCATTTAACAAAACAAAAAATCAATGGAAAGTACTAATATTGGTAAAAAGCTTTTAAAATTCTATTGTTGTAAACATAAAACATTTAGGCGAAATCAATTACTTCTGTCTAACGAAATAAATCACTTTGAAAGCCCTTTCTTCTATGACAACCTTATATGAATACCGGAAAAGGCGTAAAATAAAATGAAAGGAACATTTTTTTAATGGTTTTTCCGATTTTTCTTTCTATCCGTTTCCTAAATCTCCTTTGTGTATACGAACGATTATATTATCTTTTTTTTCCTTTAGGGTGAAATAGGTAAGAAAAATTACTGGAATGATAATTAAATTTATTTTTCTATTCGCATTGTATAAACGTTATTGTTATAATTGATGATGACTTTCAAGAGATTTGTAATCAAAACATGTGAATATAAAAAAAAATTTGTTGGTTATGGTCATATTTTGTTTAATTGACGATGTAAAATTGGTTATGATTTACTAGGTGGGTTCCAGAATTTTTTTTATATTATCTATTTATCTATAGCAAAATATCCATATATAGACATTTATTTTATATTGTAAAGGATTCTGTCGGAAATAGAACATTATAATGCTTTTATGTTTTGGGTTGATGTATTATTTTTGTAATGTAGGGAAATGGATTGTGAAAATTATTAGATAAATGATAAAAAATTCTACGTTATTAATTTATCTATAACAAAATATCATAAGATTGTTATTGATCATCAGGTATTTTTATTTTAATAATAACTTAAGATAGTAATTGATATTTTTGTCGTCAAACTTATGCTATACCAATGTAGAAATGTTATCCAAATATTATCCAAACAATAAACTGATTTTTTATTTATCATAATAACATTCGTCATAAAAAAGTAATCATAAAAATTGTTGAACAAGAAATCATACTTTCGAAGAACAAAGAATGTCAAACTAGAAATTTAATATTATAGAATTAACGAGTCTTTTTTGTGTCAGAGAATGAAAAGTCGTTTAAAAGTTGTTAAAAGAAAAACAAATATAACATTTCATCTGGAATCAATAAATACGAGGATTTGTTCGTTATAACAATATAAATTCAACAAAGAATTGATTTTTTTTACTAATAACAATCTCACATATACAATTATTTACTATTAGACAACTAGTTGCTGTAGTTTGTTGGTTTGTTATAGTGAAACTATTGTAATCCATTCATTCAATTTATCTTCAATCAAATAACAAGTGCAGGTATGAAAAAGAAAATTCATTTGATTATTCGAATTTTATTTGTGCCTGATTTTCTTTGCTGTTTTCATACAAAAGAATTTAATGTTATTTTTTCAATCCGTTGTTATATGTCAAATATTACGGTTGTTATTGTTTTTTTTTTAAATACACAATAGAGAACAGATTTTCAATTATTCATCGAAAATATTACAAAATACTGATATTAAAAGAACACAATAAAAATAAAAAATAAAACTGAAGGACTAAGTAGTTGATGGATTGAAAAGGAATAAATTAAATTGAATTTTTCATTTTATATAGAATTTCTTTTCATAGAATTAAGTGAGATTTTTCTTTATTGTAGTTTCGTTTAAAGATCAAGAATCAATAGTCAATTGACAAGATTAAGATGAATTACCTTTCAAAAAAGTTACAATTTTTTTATGGATAAAATTTAAATGAAAATGTAAGTAAGGACCGAGTTTTAGAAAGCCAATACAGTTTTCAATGATTCAAAATTAGAATGTGAATAAGAGGGATGGGATGGGTTTGGGATTTTATTTTCCATTCAGGAAGTTAATTTTTTTTTTCTATAGAAAATTCATTGTTAAAAAAACAAATCTTACAAATATAGGACTTTTAAATGTGGAGTAATTGATACTAGTGTTGTGCAAATTCTTTACAAAAAGTAATTTACGTAATTCTTTACATGTCCAAAAATCATTGTAAACAATGTAAAGAATGTAAAGAATGTAAAGAATGTAAAGAATGTAAATAATGCTAAAAAAACTACAAAGATGTGCCAATTTTCTCATTAGATTAATATATAATTTAAAATGAAATTCAAACTCCTACATAATCATAGTTTTTAGGTCAGTCTTTAGTCATATTTATCATTTGAATACTGATTTTTATAGCTCCTTTAAGAATTAAGACAAAACTTTTGCCCAATTCCAACAAGGGTAATACAAATTTTAAATTGAAAAAAATTACCAATTTCGGTCTCTATAAAATATTTTCCCACTTTAATCATAGAAAAAGTAAGGATTGGAAATCATAAATTATGTTTTAAAATTTAAAAGTTATTACAATAAAATTAGCCAGTTAACTACAATAACATCAATTTGTTCAATACGACACATAGCAAGCTTGATTTACAATAGCAATTATTTTCAGTGTACAAATTATTAAAAACAGGCTTTACCTGTCAATTGATAAAATGAAGAATCTCCGAACCGAAGTTCTCAACCATTCATTCATCTTTAGAATTTAGATTAAAGAACAAATGTTATGTTTAAAATTCTAGTTGTACAAACATATGATTGATTTCACAAATTCGATATTTCTGGTATCGTGAAATTGTTTATTTATATTTTAACAAGTTTTGGTTTGAGTCGATACTAAAAATAAATTTTAAATTTAATCTCAAACTTGTTAAAATATAAATAACCAGTTTCACGATACCAGAAATATCGAATTTGTGAAATCAATCATTTGTTTGTTCAACTAAAATTTTAAAAAGAACATTTGTTTTTGAATACCAAGATAGCTTATATATGTGACATTTCAACAAACATTCTTTTAATCTAAATTCTTAAGTTGAATGGTTGAAAACTTGGATTCGGACATTCTTCATTTTATCAATTGGCAGGTAAAGCCTGTCTTTGATAATTTGTGTACTGAAAATAATTGCTATTGTAAATCAAGCTTGTTATATGTGTCGTATTCTACAAATTGATGTTATTGTAGTTAAATTGTTAATTTTATTGTAATAACTTTTAAATTTTAATACATAATTTATGATTTCCAATCCTTGCTTTTTCTATGATTAAAGCGGGAAAATATTTTATAGAGACCAAAATTCACAATTCTTTTCAATTCAAAATTTGTATTACCATTATTGGAATTGGGCACAAGTTTTGTCTTCTTAAAGGAGCTGTAAAAATCACTTGAACATAAATTCTTTACATTTATTAATCATTCTTTACATTCTTTACATTCTTTACGTAAAAAGCTATTCTTTACTAATTCTTTACATAAAAATGTAAAGAATTATTCTTTACATGAAAATGCACAACTCTGATTGATACACAGTGAAATATTTTTTTAACATCTATTGAAGAGGCCGAGTTTTCTTGACGGGCTCTTTGCAATCGCAATTATTTGATCGTTCCTTATGCTTTCTCATTCGACTCTTTGTGAGCCACACCATGATTCAAATCATGATCCGTTCATTTCGGGCTTGATTTATTCGTTTATTTATTTGAGCCTTTGATAAAGATAGAGAGACAAACGACTTGTGCAGGTTTTGTTTATATTTGTAAATTTTTGTTTAATTTGATCTACAGGTAACCAGCCCGCTTATTCCAGTCCCTGCTCTTGCAATATAAGCTAATGTGAAATATCATATACCACTAGCAATAGCAAAGATATATCGCTAGTCAAGGTGGTATTTTAGGAGTTCTAGCGGATAAACTATAATCGGTCAACGGTAACGTTCTTAATCTTAATTATGGAACATTCATTGCTTAATGCCGCTTGTTGTAAGAAATGGGTATCTTTATTACTCTTTATGTGAGCTTTAATCATTTGGGAAGATAGTGCGTTACAAGTCTGCACATGATTTGAATTTTGTTTCTGCAAATTTTTTATAAAATTTGTTTTATCATTATACACTTTTATTTATCTTGCGCTTTGACCGTTCTGTGCTGTGCATAAATTTAGAAATATTATATTATTGAATTAGGAGCTAAAGTTGTACTTTTTGTGTTGAGTCTATAGTTTGGCGGCCGACCGTAGGGAGGCCGACAATTATAGACGAAACACAAAAAATTTACTTTAGCTCCGAATTCAATACACTATTTTTTCGGCAAACGTTTAAATTTGTTTGAAAATATGAAATTAATGCATCAAATTTTTTATAAATATGTTTTAGGTAATAAATTTTCTGAAATTAATTTTTATTGATTTTAATTCATCAAAATGAACTGAAATGCATTCTGTTTTAAACAAATTCATAATATCATGTAATTTTACTTTACTGCCGCCGTAAAAATATGAAAATTACTTTACTGCCGCCGTAAAAATATGAAAACTACTTTATTGCCGACGTAAAAATATGAAAGTTACTTTACAGCCGCCGGCAGATAAAATAAAAATGGCGTTACTTTTGCAGCCGCCAGATAAAAAGTAAGACTTTACTACTCCCCAGCGGCAGTAAAGTTAAACTTTACAGCCGTTTGCCGAAAAACATATTTATTGAATCTGTTTGTACACGTTTCTAAAAGTTTCATATTTATATGATGAAATTCGTGTTCTGAAAGATCGACACTGAACCTGACCATTTTAGATCGACTTCATACTTGGCACACAAATTGTATTGGTGAAATAAAAAATACGTGTCTTATTAGAAAATTTTTATACTAACAGGATGGTCTAAAAGATTTCTGGCTATTTAAATTCAGGGTACCTTCGTAATCAAAATGCAAGAGAACGGCTCACCCGATATCAACGGTTTTATGTGCATTGGAAAAATAATTTTCTGACCTGTTGATAAAAGCACCGTTAATTTTTTGCCTACACTTTTTAAAATATTAAGAAATAATTTTTCTAAAGATGACGCTATGTCGTAGGTCAAACATTTTTTTAACCTCTTTTTTTCCCCACAATATAAAAGTACCAACCTAACTCTAAAACATACAAAAATTAAAATATGTATATAGTGGATATTTTGTTCCTAGGATATTATTGTAATTTTTAAGATGGGAATCTCAGGTTCAAACTTTTCGTTTTAGATGAAATTCGTTATCTGTACAACTGGCAAAATCGACTCCATGCTTGGAATACAAGTAGTATAGATAAATTTAAAATATATGTTTTTTTTTAGTTTTAAGGTCGTTAATGTGAGAATGGGGTAGTTCGAAAAATTCAAGGAATTTCAAGAGCATTAAAAAGACAATTTATTGGCAGTATAGATGATCAGCCTATCCAAAATATACACGATAATCTTTTACGTACACTGCTATACATTCTATGAAATAAAATGTTTAAAGATAGCGCTGATGTCATAACTCATAGGTCAAGCATTTTTTTAAATTTTTTTTTACTACTTTTACTATATGAAGTAATAGGGGTGTGTGAAATAGATAAGCTCCTCGTGCTGCACCCTGGATTACGCAAATAGTCTATTTCAACTTGGTAGCCAAACATTTCATTTCGAACTCTTGGCTGTGATACAAAAAAAAAAAAACAAAATAAAAAATAAATATGAACCTAAACCAAAATCAAAATCACAATAACAACGGTACTTTTCAGCACCATAAGACAAAAAATATTGGACCTTCAGTCCGTATTTTGCAATTGAACATTGAAGGCATAAGCAAGTCAAAAACTGAACATTTACAAAGATTATTAAAAGATTACGACATCGACGTTATAATTCTGCAAGAAACGCATGCAGCAGATGAAGCGCAACTTACCTCTAGAGGAAACATTGTTGGTTACAAATTAATTAGTGCTATTTACCATCAATCATATGGATCTGCCACGTATGTTAAGTCAGAAATCCTGAACTGCACGCACGTACTTACACAGACGGACAACGATATACATCTTATTGTTGTTGATATATCGGACACGAAAATTGTAAACGTATACAAGCCTCCAAATACAGGATGGCCAGCTGCTACTCTACCATTATTTTATCATCCAGCAATATATGCTGGTGACTTCAATAGCCATCACACTCAGTGGTCCTACTCAAATAATAATACCAATGGCGTGCAACTGACCGACTGGGCGGATGATAACAACATGTTCCTGGTATATGATGCGAAAGACTTGAAAACCTTTAGATCTGCAAGATGGCGACGTGATTACAATCCCGACCTCTGTTTTTCCACAAAAAACGAACAACGTAACCCTATTCCAATATCTAGGGCTGTATTACAAGGTTTTCCACGCTCTCAACATCGTCCAGTAATTCTTGAGGTAGGAATCCAAATTCCACTCGTTAACTCTACTCCTCAACCTAGATGGAATTTTAACAAAGCTGATTGGGATAAATATAGGATGAAGTTGGATGCAGTGATTCGCTGGATCCAACCCATTCCTAAAAATTACGATAGATTTGTTGGAGCCATTATCTCAACTGCAAAGAAATGCATCCCAAGAGGCTTTCGTGAAGAATATATTCCTGGCTGGAGCAAAGAGAGCGATATATTATATGAGGAGTACCTTAGTAGTGGTGAGGCAGACGTGGCTGATGACTTAATATACTCACTGGACGCCGCGAGAAAACAAAAGTGGATTAAGGCTGTTGAAAACATTGATTTTTCCCATTCAAGCAGGGAAGCATGGAGTCTCCTTCGGAAACTGGGTGGCTCAAACTCAATTACTCGTGCTAACAATGAAATAAATCCAGAGGACATCGCAAATCACATAGTAAATATGTCTCGTGCTTCTATTAATCGCCTTCATAAGAGAACAATTAAACGCAAATTAAGAGAAATGAAGCGCAATTGCTCGTCTCCATCGAAGTATGCGAACTCTTTTAGTAGCGAAGAACTAGAATCAGCTCTGTCCCAGACAAAAAACGGAAAAGCAGCTGGCTACGATGGTATTTTTCCAGAATTTCTTAAGAATGCTGGAAAAAATGTAAAACAGTGGCTAACTAAATTTTTCTCGAATGTCCTAGAAACCGGCAACCTACCAAAACATTTTAAGACTACGAAAGTGATAGCGATACTTAAGCCAGGCAAACCATCCAATGAACCAGGAAGCTATCGCCCGATTGCCCTTTTGAGCACCTGCTATAAATTGCTAGAACGGCTCATATACAATCGTATCGCACCGATATTGAATGACCAGATCCCAGTCGAACAAGCTGGTTTTCGTCCCAATCGCAGTTGCACTGACCAACTGCTCGCTCTAACATCCTACATCGAAGCTGGGTATCAAAAACAACTAAAAACAGGCGCAGTATTTATCGATCTTACTGCAGCATATGACACGGTCTGGCGAATTGGGATTATATATAAGCTGTTCAATGCAATACCTTGTAGCACCATCTCGCGTTTAATTAACAACATGCTGAGTAATCGTGTATTCAAAGTTCATCTAAATAATTCCTACAGTAGTTCTAAAATGCTTAACAATGGTTTACCACAGGGTTCCGTCCTGGCGCCATTACTTTTTAATCTGTACATTCATGACATTCCTGACACAACATCAAAGAAATTTGGTTACGCTGATGATTGGACCCTGGCCACTCAAAACAAAGACATGGGTGTTTTGGAGGATTTGCTCTCAACTGACCTAGCGATAATGAATGACTATTTTCGAACTTGGAGTTTATTTCCCAATCTAAGTAAAACCGAGAGCTCCTGTTTCCACTTAAACAACAAACTGGCAAAACACGAACTATCAGTGTTATTTAACGGCACTGTCATTAAATACAATCAACAGCCAAAGTACCTGGGCATTACTCTCGATAGAACTCTTTCTTTTAAACTCCACCTAGAAAATACGTCACAAAAACTTAAAACGAGAAACAATATATTGCACAAACTGGCAGGCTCTACATGGGGTGCTACTCCAGCTACCCTCCGTACAACTGCTCTAAGTCTGGTTTACTCAGTGGCTGAGTATGGCGCACCAGTCTGGTTGAATAGCACACATACTCAAAAAGTTGACTGCCAGCTGCATGCTACGATGCGTACTATAAGTGGTACTATCAGATCCACCCCTTTACCTTGGCTCCCTGTGTTAAGCAATATCGCTCCACCTGCACTCAGACGCTCGCATGCTCTCATGCGTGAACATAAAAAGGTAACCAACAACACCACGTTACCCTTGCACGAATATTACGGTGACCACACTCGTTGCCGATTGAAGTCAAGAAAGCCTCCACATAAAACTGCCAGCAACCTGCTGGCAACTGATTTTAATATCTTGGATGCCTGGGACACCTCCTGGCAACATTACAACACAACTGGCCTTTCTATTACTAACCCGACTTCTACCCAACCTGGTTTCGATTTGCCACGTCATACCTGGACTACATTAAACCGAATAAGAACGAATCATGGACGTTGTGCTGATTCTTTCTACAAGTGGGGCATTTCAGAGTCCCCTGAGTGTGACTGCGGCGCTCCACAACAAACTATAAAACACATTGCAACTGTGTGTCCAATTCGACGTTACAATGGCAACATCTCAGACATCCATTTGGCAACTCCCGATGTAGTAGCATGGATAGACTCGCTCGATGTAAACATCTAATGTTCAAATGTACTGCCCAATGTTCAAATATTTTACTTTTTAATTTACTTAAAAGACACGCAATCAAATCGATTGTAAGTTCATTTAATGTGTATCCATGTATTGTTTTAGGTAGATTTCATAGAAGAGTCTACCTATTTTTAAGTTTTATTTTTTAATGTGTCACAAAAAAAACCATACGCTAAATAAATAAAAACTATATGAAAGTTCTAAGCTTACTCTAAAATATGCCAAAATTTAAAGAAAGAGTTTTGCTTGTTCTAAGGATAACTGTTTTTAAAATGTTCATCCTAAAAGTAACAAATTTTAGTTATCAAACAAAAATTTTTGATTTGAGATGCTCATCTTTTGAAAATAATATCTTTACATTAAAAACAATCCTTTCTTAAAATTTTGGCGTATAGGAATGTTTGAACTTTTATATTGCGAAAAGAGTTAAAAAAATGCTTGACCTACTACATCAGCGCTATCTTTAAAAAATTTATTTCTTAGCATTTTTAACAGTGTATGCTAAAAATTTACCGTGATTTTTTTCTCTCGATAGGCCAGTGAATCACCTTTTCAATGCACATACAATTTTTGATATTGGGTGATCCGATTCGATTTCTGAGTTACCCTGAATTTGAATTTCCAGAAATTTTTCGGATCCTGTTCTCAAAATGAACACTATAAATTTTTCACAACTTTGTTTTTTTATTTCACCTTTTCTTCTTGTTTGTCAAAAATTTAGTCGATCAAAAATTGTCAGGTTCAACGTGGATGGCCAAAATCACGAATTTTATCTAAAACTAAAATTGTTGCATCAAAGATGCAGATTTTCAAAAAATAATATCTATATAACAAGAAAAACGAAGAAAAATTTTATTGCGTTTGATGGTAAGCTCGTATTTTTTAAAAAATGCTCGTATTTTTTATTTCACTTTTACTGCTTATACGTCTGTTACGGCTAAGATTAAAGGCTATAAAAATTATTCGGTTCAAAAATCGACCTTTGGGTTGTCCAAAACACGAATTTCATCATATGGAACAATGGGATTAAATTATATATAATGAATATAAAGATCAAAGTATGTCATTTTGCTTTTCGTTATATGCTGTTTTATTATTTGCGTTCCATTTACCACATTGACCTTTACTTTTGTGCTAACTTTTGTTGTCAAGTAAAAAAAATCGAATAATGGTAGAGCTATATAGCAAAATTTACGCATCTTTACATCATTAGAGTATTTATCGTTTAAGAGAATAATGCCTAATGCCTGTGTTTGCCCAAATGATTATAAAAATTCCAAATTTCTAGCAAATTTTTAGAAAACTTTTAATTTTTAATCATTTTTGTTTAACTCAACTAATTTATAATAAAATTAAAACTTAGAATTTTCCCTAACAAATAATTTTCTTAGTTATAGGATCACATTTTTTATCAAATTTGATTTAATAATTTGTCAAAAATATATCTTATCAAAACAAATAAACTATTTTAATGTTTTAAATATTTAATAAACTGACATTAGTCAAGACAAATAAAAAATCTTTAAACAATATAACAATCTTATTAAATCGGTAAAGTTAATTATTCAAAATGCCCGTTTGTTTTTTGTGTTTGTTTACATTACAACCTTTACTTTTACATTACCATTACAACATTAAAACATTACGATCACAACATTCCAAGCTTTATCTTTACATTACCTTTAAAAAAAATTTCTTTCGCACAAAACTTTAAAATTAATCAGTTCTCATCAATCAGTTTAATATTACGAATATGTATTCAAATTCTGCTAATTTAACGCCATGTTATGCAAAAAATATCCAAAAATTCAATCATTGAAAATAAATTAGATGAATTGTTAAATAAATTAAATGGCTAAAATTCATCCAATTTCTGTAGATGATATCAACGAATGTTTAGATGAATTTCTTTTTTCTGTGTAGAATGAGAAACTACTAACGATGGTAGGCTAGAATTTGTAACTCAATTACATGGTCTTAATTCTCGGAGGTCAATTCATGGTGAGTTATCACAGCACAATTTAGAATTCATACATTTACAATTTTTTGGAGTACATTATTTAATTAGGAGCTAAAGTGATACGTTTTGTGTTGAGTCTCTAGTTTAACAATTATAGACGAAACACAAAAAGTCACTTTAGCTCCGAATTAAATACACTATTTTTTTCGGCAAACGTTTAAATTTTTTTATAAATATGAAATTAATACATCAAACTTTTTATAAATATGAATTTGTATCGTCATATGAATTTGTATCGTCAGCTAACTCCCTAGCGGCAGTAAAGTTAAACTTTACAGCCGTTTGCCGAAAAAATAAATTATTCATTGCAAAAAAACAACCGTTATCATCTTATATTTTCTTTCAAATTGTAAGAAAAGAATTTTAAATAGCATTTGATACTTCTTCAGATGAACACATTAGATAATGCATAAACGATAATCATTTTTATTAGGGTTCCGTACTTTGAAAAAGTAAAAACGGTACCCGGACTTCGGTGTCCGTCCGAATTTCTACATAGTCAATTTACTCACAAACTATAAGTGCTATCAACTTGAAATTTACTACAGTTATTAAATGTGTTTTCCCACGTCTGTTGCTAACAAAAAATTTTAAAATATTTGTTTTTATCTATATTTAATGGACATAGATAAGGAGATAGTAAAACAAAAGTTTTTTAAGGAATCGAGTTTGGTTTAGAAAAATCGAAAAATAATGGAAATATTTCACAAAAAATTTTCATTGAATTTTCGACTGCTTAGTTTTTGAGTTATTACCAAAAACGACTGTTTTTTTTTGTCGCCTCCCTTAACTTCGAACATTACAAAATAAAAAATTTAAAAACATTCACGTATAGGGATTTTGCTAAATCGAAACTAAAATTTTTTTTTGGTTGTTTTAATTTCAAATGTTCATTGGAGGTTTAAAGTAGAAAGTTTGAAAAAAATTTATTTTTGATCATGTCATGTGGGATCTCATATGGACAAAAAGTTGTGTTGCAATGTCTTTATATTTCCAGACTATAAACGCATTACAAAATAAATGTTTAATCGTACATGTCAATAGTGAATTACAATCAAATCTTCATTCATCAAAAAGGGACTTCGGGACTTGAGACTTCGCTATGATTTTCATTCAAAATTTACATACTTTCCTATCTCTGTGAATTTTTTCATATTTTTCTGTCAATCATCGTCTTAACGTAGGGAGCGAATCGTTCTGAATTTTGCCCTTTTTTGTCCATAACTCAAAAACCTTGCATCGCAAACTTCTAAAAAAAATTGCAACGAATTCTAAATTAGGTGCTCTTTCATATGACACCCCACTCGCTTGGGTCAAAAAAGTTTTTTTTTACCCTCTCTACCCCCGTCCCCTAAACACACAGAAATATAATCATTTGAAACTTCGCTATAGTTTTCATACAAAATTTACCAAATTTCCTAGCTCTGTGATTTTTTTCAAATTTTTCTATCGATCAGTGTTGAAACGTAGGGGGGGTGGGGACGGTTCAAATGTTTCTGTCAATCAGTGTTGAAACGTAGGGGGGGGGAAGCGGTTTGAAAGTTGCACTTTTTTGAAATTAACTCAAAAACTGTGCATCGCAAAATTCTAAAAAAAATTGCTATGTTTTTTAAATAAAGTGCTCTTTCAAATAACACCCCACTTGACCACATTTTAAATAGTGTATTTACCCCTCCTCATTTCCACCCCCTTAACAAATTTAATTATGAGAAAATGACACTTTTATATATTTTTTATTAAAAACGTACTAGTTTTTCTATCATTCCAAATACATTTGAAAATTTTCGATAAGTTAGGTTTGGAGCTAATCGAGGTAAGAAAACACGAAAAAAACGTCATTATTCAAAATTTTACAAAAAATGGTGAGGTGTAAAATTCCAAAATAAATTTTTAATGAATACTGAAATGAAGCCCTTTCATATGACACCCTACTTGAATCTATAAAAAAATGTATTTTCTCAAAGGTCTCACATCGAACCCCTGTAAACCAAACGAAAACCACTTTAGTTTTATTCGTCATTTCATGTGGACAGATTAGTTTTACACGCACCTCAAATTTCAAGTCCATAGCATTTATAGTTTACGAGATAATCGATATAATGTGAAAAACTCGTTTTACTCTCACCAATAGTGTTCCGTATAAAAAACGGAACCCTAAAAATGTGAATCTAAATTCTGAATTTGAACCAAAACCGAACCAAAACCAAAACCAAAAAATTATGCAGTCTTTAAACCAAAACCAAGTTTTGAAATATGTATAAAGAAACCTAAACCAAACCAAAAACCATAATAAAAATTTGTTATTAAACCAAAACCGAACCAACTGAAAAAAAATTTGGTTTCCATCTCTGGTTATATGAAAGGTGATTTTTTTTGTAGTGCACAACAGTTTTTTTGTAATTTTTGAAAGCACAGTTTTCGACTTATTTTCAAAAATGTAAATTTTTTTTGCCCCAATCTACGAACGTTAAAATTTAAAAAATTCACATGTGTAGGGATTTTGCTAAATCGAAACTAAAATTTTTTTTTGGTAGTTAAAATTTCAAATAAACGTGAAACTATACTAACAAAAACTGTTTTTTCTCAAATTTTAGATACACGGAACCCTCAGCGAGCGAATTATATTCGCAGTTGCCTGACTTTTGTGTTTTGAAAAAAAATATTAATTAAAAACTTAACGAAAATCGTAACGCTGATACATTTTTTTACCCTCAACGCTACCAAATAAGTTTCATTCATCTAAAAATTTATTTATAGATGAAAAACGTGATCTACGCAGGTGAAAAAGTCGAAATTTGAACTTGATCATTTTTGATTTTCCTGAAACTTGGCATATAAGTAGTATGGACAAAATAAAAAATACGACTTATTTAAAAAAAATTTTAAAGTGCATAGTTTGAGCATAGGGGGCACCCCAACATACATGAAAAATGAAAATTCTGCCAATCCGATTTTTTGTTTAATAGATGATTAATTAGTCGTTTGAAAAAAAATTAATTTAGTGTTTTACTTCGGTCTGAAAGACCTAAGTATTACATTCATGAGCTCAAAGTGAAATTCTTACCCCCACTTTTTTTGACATTTCTCGACGTTTTAGGACCTCCTGATTCTAAAAAAGCAAAAAAAAAAAAAATGTATGTCTGTCTGTCGGCCGGCCGGCCGGCCGTCACAACCGACGAAATCTAGAAAACCGCTGGACGGATTTGAAAAATTTTTTTTTCTAAAAATAGGTTTACTTAATAGGAAGAGCCGAAAGGACGATGTGTTCGATAACTGTACCGGAAGTGTGTCAAAAAAATCGAAAAGGTGTCAAAACAAGGAAATTTGCATATTTTTTGCTTAAAAAACGTTCATTTTAAGTGATTACGAGTAGGAACATTAAATTTGGAGAAATCTTGATGGTTGGGATTGGTATGTGAGACCAAAATCTAGATTATTGCATTATAAGTTTGTCAAAAAAATGTTGTCAAGTGTGTCAAAAGAAAGATTTTTATTTATTTTTTTACCTAATTTTTTGGGAAAAAAATAAAATTATTGTTTGTTTGAAATGAAGTTTTATTATTATTATTGAGAATTATGGCATTATAAGTTTGTCAAAAAAATGTTGTCAAGTGTGTCAAAAGAAAGATTTTTATTTATTTTTTTACCCAATTTTTTGGAAAACAAGAAAATTGTTGGTTTGAAATGAAATTTTATTATTATTATTGAGAATTATGGCATTATAAGTTTATCAGAAAAATGTTGTCAAGTGTGTCAAAAGATTTTTAATTAGTTTTTTACCCAATTTTTTGGAAAAAATTAAAATTGTTTCTTTGAAATGAAATTTTATTATTATTATTGAGAATTATGGCATTATAAGTTTGTCAAAACATGTTGTCAAGTGTGTCAAAAGAACGGTTTTTATTTATTTTTCACCCAATTTTTTACAAAAAAATAAAATTAATGATTTGTGACATGATATTTTATTATTATTATAGAGAATTATGGCATTATAAGTTTGTCAAAAAATAATGTCAAGTGTGTCAAAAAATGATTTCATTTATTTTTTTAGCCAATTTTTTGGAAGAAAATGTAGCTGTTTTTATGACGTAAATGTAATTTAAAATGAAATTGGACATGGAAATTTTTGAATTTGTTATAGTTTTGGAAATATTTTTGGAATTTTGAAAAAGTTTGTATTTTTGATTTTGTAATAATTTTTACAATATTTTTAGAATTTCGGCAAAAGTTTTAATTTTTGATTTTGTAAGAATTTTTGGAATATTTTTAGAATTTTGGAAAATTTTTAATTTTTGATATTATGATAATTTTTGGAATTTTGAAAAAATTTTCAATTTTTGATTTTGTAATAATTTTTGCAATATATTTAGAATGTTGGAAAAAGTTTGAATTTTTAAGAATTTTTGAAAAATTATTGGAATTTAGAAAAAATTTAAATATTTGATTTTATTCTAATTTTTGGAATATTTTTGGAATTTTGAAAAAGTTTGGTTTTATTTAATTTAACAATATTTTTGGAATTTTGATTATAATTTTCCGGCAACGTATTGATGTTTCGTGTTAGTTTTGTAATAAATTTTGAAACAGAGATAAAAAATACTAGTACTTTAACAAAGAGTTTTGTTTGATATACATCGCTGCCCAAAACTAAAAACCATGTCCTCATAAAAGTTTTTTGCCGAAAACTATATCAAAATCCTTAACCCAGACCGAAGTCTTGATATCTCAGAGCTGTGAGATTTCAGCCCCTCCATATTTTATAATTAGTTTTTAAATGAAAATATTAAAAAAACTTTTTTAAAGATGGCGCTAGGGTCAAAGATCAATTGGAATTAACCTAATTTTTTTTCTGAAAATAGTTCTATTCTTATTCTAAAATATATCAAATTTACAAAGAGGCTAAAATTCTTGTTCTTGAGATATTTAATTTTAAAGATTTTTAGTACGGCTGAAATCCGAATTTTTCTTCATTTTTTCAAAGAACTTCCATTAACCCCTTGTGCATCAATCACGAGTCTGACTCGTGGACATTTATTTTGCTTTGTGAAACAATCACGAGTCTGACTCGTAGAAATTTATTTTACTTTCTAAGACAATCGCGAGTTAGACTCGTGATAACAAAATAAATTAAATTCATGGAATCACTTGACTTCATTTCAAAATTGTGATCGAACGGGTGAACCGATTTTAATGAATTTTTTTTGTTTAAAAGGTACATAGTGACGTCTTATGAAAATATATTTTTAACAAAAAATATTCATATTGTTAGATGATTTTTTAAAATTTTATTTGTTCAAACATGGTGATAAAGCATCGTTTTCTTCTCTTTCATAAATATATATATATATATATATATATATATATATATATATATATATATATATATATATATATATATATATATATATATATATATATATATATATATATATATATATATATATATATATATATAATATATATATATATATATATATATATATATATATATATATATATATATATATATATATATATATATATATATATATATATATAAAATGGCGGAGTCAATATGGCAGCTACAGACTTACGGCCTCACTCTCAAAGTATAGAAATTTGGCTACCAACACAAATTTAAAATATCAACAGATGTGTTGTTTTGCTTAGAATGTTGATAATTATAAGTAGTTTTAACTTCCGAGTGGTGTTAAATTTTTTATTCAAAATGGCGGCTCGTAAAAAAACAAATAACAGATCACCCGTTTTTATATTTTCTTCCATAATTTTGAATATTCATTAACTTTTTACAAAAAACCTGGAAAATTGCACTTTGGAGATGTTTTTTGGAAATTATAGAAGTTTTGTCTATAATTTCCATAACAATCTTTCGGTATATATTAGCCGATTTTCTACAAAAAAACTTCAAAATAAATAAATAAATAAATATATAAAAAAATAAATAAATAAATTAATAAATAAATAAATAAAAAAAATATAGATATATAAATAAATAAATAAATAAAAATAAATAAATGAAAAAAAATAAATAAAAATAAATAAAATTATTAAAATAAATAAAAATAAATAAAAATAAATAAATAAATAAAAATAAATGAAAATAAATAAAAATATATAAAAATAAATAAATAAATAAATAAATAAAATAATAAAAATAAATAAATAAATAAATAAATAAATAAATAAATAAATAAATAAATAAATAAATAAATAAATAAATAAATAAATAAATAAATGAATAAATAAATAAATAAATAAATAAATAAATAAATAAATAAATAAATAAATAAATAAATAAATAAATAAATAAATAAATAAATAAATAAATAAATAAATAAATAAATAAATAAATAAATAAATAAATAAATAAATAAATGAATAAATCAATAAATAAATAAATAAATAAATAAATAAAAATAAATATAAATAAATAAAAATAAATAAAATAAATAAAAATAAATAAAATAAATAAAAAAATAAAAATATATAAATAAATAAATGAAAATAAATAAATGAATAAAAATAAATAAATATTATTAAAATAAAATCAATAAATAAATAAATAAATAAATAAATAAATAAATAAATAAATAAATAAATAAATAAATAGATAAATAAATAACTAAATAAATAAATAAATACGCAAGTAAGTAAGCAAGTAAGTAAATAAAAAAATAAATAAATAAATAAATAAATAAATAAATAAATAAATAAATAAATAAATAAATAAATAAATAAATAAATAAATAAATAAATAAATAAATAAATAAATAAATAAATAAATAAATAAATAAATAAATAAATAAATAAATAAATAAATAAATAAATAAATGAATAAATAAATAAATAAATAAATAAATAAATAAATAAATAAATAAATAAATAAATAATTAAATAAATAAATAAATAACTAAATAAATAAATAAATAAATAAATACGCAAGTAAGTAGACAAGTAAGTAAATAAAAAAATAAATAAATAAATAAGTAAATAAATAAATAAAAATAAATAAAAATAAATAAACTACCAACATTCTTCGTCCAAGAACGCATATATTGATATTTAAAATTTGTGCTGGCAATTCTAAATTGCTATACTTTCAGAATGAGACCGTAAGCCTATATCCGCCATATCTATTCCGCCATTTTGAATTTTGAAAAGGAGCACACGACATTGGAAACAAGAGACAATAAGCCTTCTGAAAACCCTAAATCATTCTGAAGAGAAGGGGGTCTCCGAGTTGCAAAGAATGCCTCATATATATAGTTATTACTTAATTCAAATAAATAAGTAATCATTTCAAACACATAATTTATTTTAACACATAAAACTATATGTTTTATGTATTAAAATTTAATACCTTTTAAACAAAAAAAGTTCAATAAAATCCCTGCATTAGTTTTAGTAAATCTAAATTTACAGTAAAATAAATCATTCAAACATAAAAAAATAAAACAAAAAATTAAGATTTTTTTTTTTTAAATCGCAAGATTTGAAAACTTAAAACTAATATAAAATATAATTTTTTTTATCAGTATAGTACTTTTAAAAAGCCTAACTGAAGTACCTTTCAAACAAAAAAAAAATTATTAAAATCGGTTCACCCGTTCGAGCACAATTTAACTTAACGCAATTTAGAATTGCCAGCACAAATTTTAAATATCAATATATGCGTTCTTGGACGAAGAATGTTGGTAATTTATTTATTTTTATTTATTTTTATTTATTTTTATTTATTTTTATTTATTTTTTATTTTTTCATGTTTCTTAAAAAAGTTCGAGCCACCCTGTAGCTTAGAACTAGTTAGAAAATAAAAAAATAAAAAACACGTGTTAGTTTTTTTTTATTATACTAACGATCATCAAAGTTTCAAGAAAATCGGAGCATTTTTTTAAAAGAATTATTTTCGGCACAAAATTTTTCAAACAAATAGTTCAACCAAACATAAATTTTTTTAAACAAATAAAACCTTAAGGGGAAAAAATTTTTAAATCAATTAAATTTTAACTTTTTTTAATTTTTAAATATAGTTCTAACCTTTGTAAATTTGATATATTTTAGAATAAGGATAGAACTATTTTTAGAAAAAAAATTAATTAAATCCCAATTCATCTTTGACCCTAGCGCCATCTTTAAAAAAGCTTTTTTAATATTTTTATTTAAAAACTAATTATAAAAACAGTAAATTAATTTTTTTTCAAACGATTAATTAATCATCTATCAAACAAAAAAAAAGTTTGATGAAATCGGTATAGCCGTTCTTGAGCAATTTAATTTCAAAGTTACATCGGATTGGCAGAATTTTCATTTTTCATGCATGTTGGGGTGCCCCTATGCTCAAACTATGCACTTTAAAAAAATTTTAAAATAAGTTGTATTTTTTATTTTGTCCATACTACTTATATGCCAAGTTTCAGGAAAATCAAAAATGGTCAAGTTTTCACAACTCTGTCTAGAACACGTTTTTCATCTATATTGATAAATTACATTTTAATAAAAATATTTATTTCTCACACATTCTCCAGTTTCCGGCAATTTTCAAAATATAATACGAAAATGTGAAAAAAAATTTTGTTTTGCTTAGAAGATTTAACGATAGATGTTGAAAAACGTGTATTGCGATGGTTGTGTCATATGGGTTGTATTTAGTTACTCCTCATACAGGAAAATCAATAAAATTTGATTTTACCTTTTGCGCTTTAACCAAAACACGGTATCACATTTCGACAACAAAGCAAGAGGACAAACAAAATGAGAAAATTTAAAAAACTTATAGGAATATATAAAGGATATACAATATAAAACCCTTTTGATGTTTTTGTTGTTGTTTATCTTTGAAATACAATTTTATTTTCACCTCAAATTAAATCGTTTTATATGATTTATTTTGTGTAAAGGATACATTGTGGTACAAAATATATTATTGTGAATGAACGATTGAGATGTATTGAAAAGATTTTGAAATTCTATGCATAAATTAAACTTGTAGCAGTTGTAATAAAAACCCACAAGAACTTGATAAATGTCACGTTTTCGGAAAAAAATACAAAATAGGAATTGTAATGAAATACAAATTCAACGGGAAAAATAATGTGATAGTAATATTTTGTATGCTTAGTCTTTACAGTTCTAATGGCGAATGTACGTACACTTTCCTTGAACGTGTTGAGGCCCATTTATTTTGTGGGATAAATTAATGATTCTGGTGTGGGGCGATAATCAGCCCAATTGGGGACTTTTTCAAATACCTCAGTCACAAACGGAGCCAGCTAGATTACTTGATAATATTTGCGTGGATGTAGTTTTGTTTTCTCTTTGAGAAAATGAGATAATAATAATAATAATAATATACCAAAACTTTAAATACAAATAAGCAAAAATGGAGTTTTTCCAAAAAATTCTGAAGGCTATCTCTATCAATCGGAATCTCTGAACTGCCTGATTATTTTGACTCGGCTGGATGAGTTAGATCTTACGGTAGTGGTTGTGAAACTTTTACCACTGTGAGGAACCAACTGCGACTTTTCTACCCAAATTACCATAAGGTAAGCTAGATGCCGTATTTATTAAGAAACTATTGGGTAGCCCTCAACCGAGGACTTTGACTCAAGACTAAAAACTGCAAACTATTGTTTGTGAAAACCCAGGTTTAAGTTCGTTCCTTTATTTTTGCTAAATACAAGCTAAACATCTTTCTACTTTCACACTAAAACGAGCAGAAAGAAAGGCAGAACTTTTAGCTGATTTCAGTAAACTTATCGTGTGATGGAATTATCAGGCTTAAAGGCGGACAGTAGGAGTCTTCCTAGGATGTGATGCAAACGAACATCATGGATCTGGGGTAGCACCAACACCAATGTATGTTGTGAGTTATTTCTTGATTTTATTCTTAAAACAAACTTGTCGATCTGTAATGGATGCCACTTTTATAACTCCAACTTCATATCAAACGGAAAAGTGATAGGTAGTATCTAAAATTTAAAAATGTTACCTCTAAAATCAAAACCGAGACAACTTTAAAAATATTAAGACATTTCCGGAGGCACTCTTGGCTCATGTGCTCTCAGCTGCGTGAAGGGTACATTATATTCACTTTTCTAAATAAAGAACCTCCAGGCTACTTGACAGGAATGCTAAAAGGTCTTTACAAGAGTTCAAAGAGAACTAGGAGCTGAGAATCTTATAATACAGACCTTAAAACTTTAAATAAATGTGATATAAAAAATGTGAAAAACGATTCCTGGAGGCGTTACAGTAATGGTGTACAGGAGCCTTATCATTTATCCAGGCTTTACAAAGTTTTAGCGATTATTCTTACCATCCCGAGTTATCTTCAGCAACCGGATGGTTAGTGGATTACCACCTTTGAGTACCTGGTGTAAAGGTAATATTGCTCACGGTAAAATGGGTAATTTTACGTAATTTTACCTTTGCTTTGTAAAAATGGTAACATTTGCTTTTGAAAGGTCCTGTCAAGATTAATGCATTTATGATGTTACTTATTAATATGTTTAACATCAATCTTGATGCCGTTGCAAAGCTTTGAACGGTTGATGATGTTTCGCAACATGACACACGATTTTAACGACGGTCAATTGCAGTCCGTGCGGTGGCATTCCTGGTAGATCAAGTGAAATCCAAAAATTTTATTGAAACTCGTTTTATCATAGTGCTACTTTCACAATAGTGTCGTCGAACTATATTATTGCTCCGCTTTGAGTATTAGACTGCAGAATACTATTTTTAATTTCATAGACGTTTTTATTTTTGGCAGCAGAAATAGCTAGTTCACTGAGCCGATCGTTATTTTTTATATTTATTCAGAATATTGAGAAATAATTTGCCACCAATTTTTAAAGCGAGCAGTTCTTCCACCTGGTAGACATTTCGCAACTATTTTGGTTGATACAAGAGGCTATGTCATTTAAGGATCAAACTGCTGTCAAAACCAATCTAACTGGGAACGTTTAACCAGTTCCTCATCTCAGGCTCTTCTAAGAAGAATATTTTTCCTACCCTGTTATAGTAAGTTTGCATTATTTTAACGTATAAGTCATTTTGCTCGATCGTTAGCTTAGAAATATTTGATTGCACATACAAAAAAATTTCACTGTTGTAAATTTGTTGTTGTTGTAGTTTTGTTCTACGCAACGCAAAGAATAACGTTCTCAAATAGGTTCATTATATTTAAATATTCCTATAAACTAGAAACGATTGTGATAGTAATCAATTTTGAATTTAATTTAATCTTACCCTAATATAATTTTACGGTAAAATTACCACAAAATATTTACTGGTAAATTTACAACTGTATCTGTGGGGAGTTCCTGGAAGTTCTACTAGAAACTGAGCTACTTCCTCTGAGACATCTGTCGTCATGATGATTGGCAACAGATGTTACGAAGCACTTGTTCCTGAAATAGTGTCACCCGCGTTGAAAAGGGTGTTTTGCCGATTCAATACTGTCGATATGTTTTCTATCGTTCGTCTTCTCTAAAATGAACGGTTGGTTCAATGGTTGTTTTTGTTTGATTTTCTTTCCACGTGCTTTCGTATTTTTTTTATATATATGCAAGTGCGAATGTATCATGATTAATGAAACGTCATTCGATTGGTAAGAATAGTTTAAAACGCTTTGAAAGTTAACTTAAATTTTTGATTAAAAAATTTTTTTTTGCTTTGAAAATAATATACGATCACGTGAATTGTATATTTGTTGTTTCTTTTGGGTGATACTATTCTGGAAATCAATGACATCAAGGAAGGAGGGTCGATCAGGATTTGATAGAAGAACGAAAGACAACCAGGACGGTATCAAATTTTACTTGATCATGACAAATGTATGCTTGAAATGAAACTAACATTTAGCACTTATGGATATCTGTTGTTTAATTCATATATATTTGTGTTTGGTTGGCATAATGATAGCTAAGAACTATGAAAACCCCAAAATTCGAGTTCGGTGTTTTTTTTAATAAGTGCATTAGAGTGGCCTTAGGTTGCTCTAGGATTTTTTTTCATTGTACAATGTGCGACCATTTCGTGTCAATACCCATAAAAATATTATTTGTAAAATTTGAAATCAATCGTTCAATTCTAAGGCGTGAAAAGGAGGTCTTCATCATTTGGCGTGCACTCAAATGCAGGACACTAGTCAATAATTTTGCTGGTCAACTCTATTCATGTAAAATGCCAATAGTTACCAAAGGTTCCATCACTGACAGAACTTACCCAAATTATTTTGCCCCTAAGGTTGTCTATAAACCGAACCATATATGCCATTAAATTACCCGTGTATCAGTTATTAGTTTCGCATTGTTTGGATACAGTCAATAGTGACTCTACACTCGTAACTTACGATGTTGACTAAATAGAAATATTCTCATCCTATGTCTAGAAATTTAAAGGAAAATCAAAGCGATGCGGTAGATCGTTGTTCGTGAAAAAAAAATAGCGATTACCACTTTTGCTTATTTACGCTGAACCTAGTAGACATAACCTCAAAAAAAGGTTTTGATCTAATGTTGTCCATATAATATAAGCTTATGGCGACTCGTTTAATATAAACTCACCTTTAAATATTAATATGAAAAGAATTTAACACACATGACTGTAAACAAAATTTGTTAAAATATAACATTTTGAAAAAAGTTTTGAGTTTTGAGAAAGTAATGTTAAAATAATTTTTAATACTTATAAGTTTCATATTGTCTTTGGCTTCATCTATTGAACGCTTTTTACAATCAAAAAAAAAATCAACAAATGTCAATTTTACTCTGATTCTGTTGTTAAAAAAAAAATTAGAATGAAAACTGTCATAAAAAGTAAAAACTTTATTATCATTATATTTTACTCTAATTTTGCATAAAAAAGCTAAAGCAAATTAGCTAAGAGTTAAGACCAATTTTAAAAGGGAATGTATTTGGTTTGTAGTGTGACATAAAAACATTACATATTATAATTTGTTCTTTTAATGCGTATGGACATTTATTTTTGGACATTTGTAGGGTGAAATATGTGGTTCTTGTGAAATTGGTGATTCTTTCCTCTCGTTATTTTGGCTAATTGGCGCATTAAACTCCTTTTTTTTTTGTATATTGCTGCTATTGAGTTAATCTTTTATCGGAAATTACAATTTATTTTACACATTTCGCATCTTTACAAACGCCTGTAGCGGGGATCGAACTCATAACCTTTGATTCTCCAAGACCGTACGCTATCCACTTCTCTATTTAGCAGTTGTCATAATGAAAATTGAAACTTAATCACTATTGTTTAACAAATTATTTGTACACATTTCAAGTTTCGGACCACTACCACGACTATGAATTAATTTTTATTCAAACATTTGATTAGGAATGCATATAAAAGTATACTAATGGCTTCCTAAAATGAGAATATATGGGTAATTTGTCAAAAATAATATTGGTTATGATTGAGGACAATCTCGAAATGAAAATAATTTTGCGTATTCATATACGATATCTACGCATGTGTTTACATTCAATTGTACGTTTAAAAATAATTAAAGAATAAAAATAAAATAAAAAAAAGGAAAAGGAAAATAAAATTCATAAATAAAAACGTGCCTGGCAGGAATCGAACACAGGCCCGATAACGACTTCCTCATCGTTTACCCTTACGCACTCGTTCATTAAATCAATTTCCACGACGGGAATAAAACGTTACTCAATACAGAATAAAAGTATTGCTCAAGCCTCGTAAGGGGTATAGTATGCTGTGGTTGGCATTACGATCAGTTTCACAATTTGGCTGGTTAATAAATAAATGTTAAATGATAATATTAAATAAACGTTCTATGTTATATTTTCCATAAGTCAGTTGCAATCTGTTGCAAGTTTTGCTATAATTTTTTCCCAAGCAAATTGCGCACAATATGGCGATTACATACATTTAATACAAAAACGAATTGTATGACAAATTATCATCAGTTTATTTATTTGTTGACCAACTCAAATCGTTATATAAACCATCATCAGAAATGGTAAATCTCAATCAATATATAAAACATCATCAGAAACGTTTGATTAAATGGTTGCGGAATAATGGCAATTGCAAATTTCCATTGACGAAAATATCTCTACCATTTTGAAATAATCTTTTGTATTAATCAATAATAGTTTGTTAAAGTTCTTAAAGGTTTGTTAACTTTTTAAACACATCGATAAGTGATTTAATAAAAAAACAAACAATCGCGAATTAAACAACGAACTGTCAAAAATATTGACAGACCGATTTGTTGTAAATCTTTTAATATTCATTGAAAACAGCCGTATATAAGAAATATTACTTGAGTAACAATTTTCTTGAATACTACTAAAATTATTATACATAAATAAAGTCGTATACAAGGAACTATCCTTGGATAAGAATCTTCTTGGATTCTTCCTAAAAGTTGTACTTTAATAAAGGGTTATATAAGGGATATAATTCTTGAGTAAAAACATCTTGAATACTACCTTAAAAGTTATATGTGAATAAAACCTTGTAAAAGGTATTATACTTGAGTAACATTTGCTTGAATATGCCCTAAATATTTGTTATTGAATTAAGCTTTACTTAAGGAATTATATAAGAAACTTAGTGAATCTAGTCTTTTACAAGCTTTTTTTAGGTAAAGCTTGAATAATATGGTCTTACACAATGCTTTCTCAAGTTAAGTTGGAATAATTAAAAAAATTTAGGCGAAATTGTTACCTGGGTATATTATCTAGTGAATTTGTTCCAAATAAGTTTTTTTCCTGGATTGCAATATTTTTTTCTAAAATTTTACTCTGATTCTGCGTAAAAGGTTTTTACAAGACAATTTTTTAAAAAAAAAAAAGTGTTAAGGTTTAGGTGTGTAGGTTGTCATAAAAACATTATTATAATTTGTTTTACTGCGAATTACTGAATATTTCCAAAAATTTTCGGGATTCAATTTAAATTAAATTCGTTTAAAAATCTATACCGTAATGTGCCAATAGGTAGACCCTACAACAAAATATTGGAGTGTATTGTTTAGAGCCTTTGTCCCAAACAATAATTCAGAGTATGCAATCACTTTTTCTAGAAATTTTAAATTATAGAAATTATGGTTGGTGTGTTCGTTTTATATTCTTCAAAAATATCATTTAATGAAATTTTACTATGATGATTCTGGTCTTGACTTAGAACCATTAGAAGGGAAGTTGTCGTAAAAACATTATTATATAGCATTTTGGATTTTTGAGATCAATTAAACTCAAGTAAGTAAAGAAGTAATTGGAATATTTTCAATTCAAAGGTATGGTTTGAAGTTTCTCAGAAAAAAACTACAATTCACATTTTACGTGTTTCGGATCGGATTCGAACCTACCCTCATCAGTGCCCGGCTCGAATCTTTGGGCAGACACGCTATCGATTACGCCGTTGAGGCGATGACAATTTCAAAGTTGAAACTTCTTCATCACTTATTTATTTTACTTAATTTGAATTTTTCCACTGTCATTAGACTCCATATTATGGAAATGCTTTTACATTATATGGGATTTTTTGCATTAAATTTCTAGACAACACTTTGTGTGAATTCATAGGATGGGGAACATTTCTATTCTAATTAACATCCTAAGTCACGATTGTATAGTCATTATTGATTGTTTCCAATCAATGTGAAATCAATGGCTGACACTTGGTCAATTTGTAGTTCTACATGTATTAACATTAGACTACATTAAGGGAATTTAAATTTCATTTTGGATTTTTGAGATCAATTAAACTCAAGTAAGTAAAGAAGTAATTGGAATATTTTCAATTCAAAGGTATGGTTTGAAGTTTCTCAGAAAAAAACTACAATTCACATTTTACGTGTTTCGGATCGGATTCGAACCTACCCTCATCAGTGCCCGGCTCGAATCTTTGGGCAGACACGCTATCGATTACGCCGTTGAGGCGATGACAATTTCAAAGTTGAAACTTCTTCATCACTTATTTATTTTACTTAATTTGAATTTTTCCACTGTCATTAGACTCCATATTATGGAAATGCTTTTACATTATATGGGATTTTTTGCATTAAATTTCTAGACAATACTTTGTGTGAATTCATAGGATGGGGAACATTTCTATTCTAATTAACATCCTAAGTCACGATTGTATAGTCATTATTGATTGTTTCCAATCAATGTGAAATCAATGGCTGACACTTGGTCAATTTGTAGTTCTACATGTATTAACATTAGACTACATTAAGGGAATTTAAATTTCATTTTGGATTTTTGAGATCAATTAAACTCAAGTAAGTAAAGAAGTAATTGGAATATTTTCAATTCAAAGGTATGGTTTGAAGTTTCTCAGAAAAAAACTACAATTCACATTTTACGTGTTTCGGATCGGATTCGAACCTACCCTCATCAGTGCCCGGCTCGAATCTTTGGGCAGACACGCTATCGATTACGCCGTTGAGGCGATGACAATTTCAAAGTTGAAACTTCTTCATCACTTATTTATTTTACTTAAGTTGAATTTTTCCACTGTCTGTATTATTATATAGCTTTTTTCTGAAACATATGTATTTATCGATCTAACTTAAATGAAATTAAAAACTGCACCGTAAAGTGCCGATCCCTAGACCCCTACAACAACACCGCGTGTGCTATTTAACGCTTTTGTCCCTAATAATGTTCCTGGGTATGCAAATACTTTTTCTAATGATCAACTTTTGTATCTGTCAAAATTTTTTCAAGTAAGACAGCAAATTGCATAGTTTTAGTCGATTTGCAGATATAAATAAACAAAAATTTTCACCGCAACAAGTGGTTAAACGTTTGTTGAATCTTATTTTGAAATATGAAATTACATACTCTGAAAATTATTTTTAATTCAAAAATAGTTTTATTAAAATTAGTTTCTAGTTAAATAAAACAAAAGTGAGACAATATAAATTCAGTATTTGTTTACTGAAAAATCACATTGAAGTTAATCTTAATATTAAAAAAATTTGAAATGAATATTAAAGCAATGATACTTGAACTATATCTGTTACTTACATTTTTTTTATAGTTCTAAGCCATGTTTAATATCGAAAGTTCATCTGAAGGCGATAAACAAATTATTGTAGATTCTGGACCAAATAGCAAACATGACGAGACTTATATTTTGGTTTTACATCATATGCTTAAGCAATTCTAGTATACTCCTCAAAATATTTGGTGCCAATATGCGAGGTTCACCCAACCAACCCACACCACTAGATAAATCTTTGGCCCAAATTATATATCTTGCGGATTATTGGGTATGTTGTTTTTATGAGCGCAGAAAAATTGGAAATAATTCAATCAATCGTTAAAGTTGGTATTCTTTTATTATTTATTTTATTACAATCCAAGCTCCTAAAATTTATTATTTACTACAAAAACTCGTGATATAAGCTACAAAAAACATCAAAAATGTAAATTTTAGTTCGTGAAAAAGGTGCAGTTTAAAGTTTAATAGTCAAAACTATCTGTTCAGTACAAAAAGAAGTGATATCCTGTGTCAAGTAGAAGCGAGTGTTAAACAAAACATATCCAAATAATTAGGTGTTCTACATGTTTGAAATGCTTACTTTGTCAGTCGAAGTTTCACTCAAAAGTTTCTAGTAAAAATAAAAGTATATAAAGTATACAAAAGTATACAAAATAATATATATTTATTTATTTATATTCGAATGCAAATGTGGAATGCGATATTTATACGATTAACTGAATCGAGAGAAGTGTGGAACCATCACGAAACCTCAGGATTAACAGATTATAACTTTAATGGAATTCTGTTCAAATAACATGTTCTTAATCTACAAACTAGGGCTGCAATATAAAATACTAACTAATAAATTAGCTTGCATTTCTTTTATAGAATTTTCATTTTGTATATAATATTCCACATTAAATAAAAGTCTTAACTCTCAAGCCTTAACACATTTCTTTTAAAAAAAATTGTCTTGTAAAAACCTTTTACGCAGAATCAGAGTAAAATTTTGGAAAAAAATATTGAAATCCAGGAAAAAAAATTATTTGGAACAAATTCACTAGATAATATACCCCGCTCTTATTTAAAACACATATTTCACCCTACAAATGTCCAAAAATAAATGTCCATAAGCATTAAAAGAACAAATTATAATATGTAATGTTTTTATGTCACACTACAAACCAAATACATTCCCTTTTAAAATTGGTCTTAACTCTTAGCTAATTTGCTTTAGCTTTTTTATGCAAAATCAGAGTAAAATTAAATGATAATAAAGTTTTTACTTTTTATGACAGTTTTCATTCTATTTTTTTTCTTAACAACAGAGAAGCCCTGATGAGAATGATAAACTTTTTTAAAGTTTAAAATTTTCTCATTGGTTCGAAACTAGATCGCTCTAAAATTGTATGGATTGCAAAAAGTTTCATAATTTGCACCATAATTTTTAAGATTCAGTTCTTATATTATTCTTGATGGGAGATTTTCCATCGGGGTGATGTTATATCACAAATAATTTACTGAATTAATTGTTGATCATGTGTCAATAGACACAAGTGAAGACTACTCATCTTCTTCTCACCGATACAAGTTTGTTATTCAATACTAGAATGTCTAGAGTATAACAAAACAGTGATCACCAGAGAAATTAATTGACTAAACCTGAATCTATTAAATTTATGATTATGTAAATTTTTGGTTTTTACACTTCGCTAGAGTTGTAACCTAATTTTTGGTTTATATTCATTAGCGTTGACATTTTTTGGTAGAGTTTATCTAGTCGGCTAGCCCTGATGAGAATGATAAACTTTTTTGAAGTTTAAAATTTTCTCATTGGTTCGAAACCAGATCGCTCTAAAATTGTATGGATTGCAAAAAGTTTCATAATTTGCACCATAATTTTTTATATTCAGTTCTTTTATTATTCTTGATGGGAGATTTTCTATCGGAGTGATGTTATATCACAAATAATTTACTAAATTAATTGTTGATCATGTGTCAATAGACACAAGTGAAGACTAGTCATCTTCTTCTCACCGATACAAGTTTGTTATTCAATACTAGAATGTCTAGAGTATAACAAAACAGTGATCACCAGAGAAATTAATTGACTAAACCTGAATCTATTAAATTTATGATTATGTAAATTTTTGGTTTTTACACTTCGCTAGAGTTGTAACCTAATTTTTGGTTTATATTCATTAGCGTTGACATTTTTTGGTAGAGTTTAGTCTAGTCGGCTAGCCCTGATGAGAATGATAAACTTTTTTAAAGTTTAAAATTTTCTCATTGGTTCGAAACTAGATCGCTCTAAAATTGTATGGATTGCAAAAAGTTTCATAATTTGCACCATAATTTTTTATATTCAGTTCTTATATTATTCTTGATGGGAGATTTTCCATCGGGGTGATGTTATATCACAAATAATTTACTAAATTAATTGAGAATCAGAGTAAAATTGACATTTGTTGATTTTTGTTGATTGTAAAAAGCGTTCAATAGATGGAGCCAAAGACAGTATGAAACATTCGTCTTAAAAATTATTTTAACATTAGTCTCTCAAAATTCAAAACTTTTTTCAAAATGTTATATTTTAACAAATTTTGTTTACAGTCATGTGTATTAAATTCATTTCATAGTAATATTTAAAGGTGAGTTTATGTTAAACGAGTCGCCATAAGCTTATATTATATGGACAACATTAGACCAAAACCTTTTTTTGAGGTTATGTCTACTAGGTTCAGCGTACATAAGCAAAAGTGGTAATCGCTATTTTTTTCACGAACAGCGATCTACCGCATCGCTTTGATTCTAAAGCAAACTAGTTTATTTCTATTTACAAAAGATTAAATTATAATGTTTTTATTTTTAAAAGAAAGTGTCTTAGCTATTTACATTTTAAACTTACAATAGATGGCTTCAAGAAAAAAAATCAGTTAATGGAAATCGCTTTGATCTTAATAAATATTCTTATGAAATTTCATTTTTCAATAATCGTTTTCGAAATTTTATATGTTTTAATTAATTTTGTATACGGTTTATTGTACAAAATCTATTTCAAATTAAAATTTAAAGGTGAGTTTATGTTACAAAACTCGTCACAAGTTCATATATGTTAAACAACATTAGATCAAATCATTTTTTTGAGGTTATGTCTACTAGGTTCAGCGTAAATAAGCAAAAGTGGTAATCGCTATTTTTTTCACGAACAGCGATCTACCGCATCGCCTTGATTTCTTGGTTAAGGTTCAGCACTCATGGTCTAGTGTTACAATTCGATCTGTTGATATTAAATTTTTTTCTGGATGAATGAAAACAGCGGGAACCAATGTGCAATGCTGTTCAAAATGAAAATAAAGATGATGATATATTCGTTACTGGCTATTCTCGTTCAAAATTCCTTCAACAATTTTCTGAACATTTACAATATTGACTTTTGGTTCACTTCGATCATTGGTGGCGACTTTGGTTTTTATTTTGCACGCACTCCAAATGTCCATAAAAAAAGCAGAAAAGGCATAAGTAAAGGAGCATTTTGATGGAAAACCTTCTATTGATTATTTAAGGAAATTATAAATGTAAATCAAGAAGTTGATAATCGCCGGGTCTATTGGCGCATCTTTTGAAAGAATTATTACTTATTATCATACTTCATTGCTTAGTATAAGTTGGTTCAGATCACATACTATATTAATTTTCGTTTGCCTGAAGAGTTGGATTATATGCCACCTGTGTGAAAGATTTTAATTTTTTTTAGATGTAATAACTTAATTGAAGTGGTATGTGATCTTCGTTCCTTCGTCTTTTGGGGTCGTCAGAGTTTTATTTTCTGATTTTACTCATTTGGACCCGTTCTCTTGCTATTTTCTTTTGCGCCGCAACTCTGAATTTGTACTGGACTGGGAAAATACTTTCTCCAATTCGTAAGATTGAAGCTAGTCGGAGCTAAACTTCGTAAGGCATGCAGTTTCTCCAATGTTTCTGATAGTGACTGCACTATCAGGATAACTCTTTATTACACAGGAATGGTCAAGACGTTGCAGGTAAATCTTTAAATCTGCAAAACTGGCTTGTGTGTATCCTGGCTGACTGTCATTTTTAGGATCAATTTTATCACATTTCTAGGAAAGGAATCAAAGCAAATATGATCTTTATATTTAAAGGGAAAGGGGACAAGTGATCTCATTGCTACCTCAACAACTTCAAGTCCATTTATATATGTCTTTTTATCTTTTGAAAGTACCAAAAAGATTAATATACAACTTTCTTAAAGGTTCAAATGAACCTAGAAAGCTGTTAGAAACCCGATTTTCATCATGCTTTAATAATTCTGTGGAAGCAGCATTGCACTGCATTAGATATCCAATTAAAAATCGCTTGACATTAGGGCATATTTTATCGTTGCTTTCTATAATATCACAGAAACAACTTCAGTCCCCAGTAAGTTACTTGCTGTTTAGTAATTTTAGAGGTGTTTTTCTTGATGACTATTCCACTCAAAAGTGTGTAAGAAGAGGCACAACGCAAGATGGAGTACTGTCAACCATTTTTCGGAACTTTGTCGTAAATCGCCTGTTGCTAAACCTGAGAGGACGGTGCTTTAAAGTGAATTTTTATGTACCTTCGGTAAATATAATGGGATTATCAGGTATTTAACGTAAAGTGTTTTTTGCATGCTCATTCAACTGTCCGATAGTGGTCCACGAAATCAATAGAATTGGTTCTATTTTGACGGAGGTGCAAAAAACCTAAACCCAACGCTCAGCTGAGTCAGACTGAGTGGGAAAAAATACCAATTTGTTCAGCTTCATTCTGGACCGCAAATCAAACTGGGAATTCAACATTCTGGAAAGAGTGAGGAAAGCTTCTCTTGCGCTTTAGTCGTGCAAAACCACTTAAACCAATCCAAGACTCCAACCTCACGTTGTCCACTAGATAAATAGCATGACAGTCCGACTAACTGTACTGTACTGTACTCAATGGCGTCACAGCTTAATAAACGGCTCTTGATAAAACCGTCAGTCAGACAAATCTAGAAAATTTTGAACTTTTAGAGAGCTACAACATTGGGTATTAATGGGCTTCTAAGGAGTACAGCACCCTTGTTTTACTTAATACTTATCGAATATCGTATCAAAATACCAGCACCACATTGTTACCAAACGTGCTGCATAATGTTTACAATATGAGGTCATCTTATAAAACTTTTTTAAAATATATCATTTTTACAAAAAAAATGCAGACATAAAAAAGATACAAAGAATAAGCTTTTTTTTTTTTTTTTTTTTTTATTAAAATGTGTTGTGTAATAGGGTTTAGAATATGTGTCACAACAACACATAAATACCTTTTAAGACCTAGGTCTAGACCTGGGTCCCACAACAACTGGCGTTCCAAGGTGTAGATTAACGCTTTTTTTAAACATCTGTGGGTTGAAGCCACCTGAGACTAAGTGTTCCGGCAAACTATTCCATTTGTACGCAGTTCGGACAAAGAAGTCTTTCTGCGATCTGCCAGTATGACAGCGCGGGATTTTTACCGTTTCACTGGTTGCGGCAGCCGATTGCCGAGTGGAACGGGGGTAAGAATAAGTTTGAGGCATGATGCCGCTGATTTCATCTGAGCACTGCTGATGACGATATTTGTAAAAAACAACGAGGTCAGCAACAGTGCGACGATGTTGTAGGGAATCAAGTTTTGATGTCAAAGTTCGATCACCCACAATTCGTATAGCTCGCTTTTGAACAGAGTCCAAGAGGGCCAAGATGGAAACAGAGGCAGCACCCCAAACTTGACAGCAGTACTCCATACAGGGACGAATATAGGACTTATAAACATGGAGCAATTGGTATGGAAAAAAAAAATTTTTGCATCTATTTAGGAGGCCGAGTTTTTTAGTCGCGCTTTTTGCCATCGCCATTACATGATCGTTCCAGAGTAGGTCATTTGAAACTGTGACACCCAATAAACGAATGCTTTTACATTCACCTATTGGTTCATCACACATACTAAATAAAATATCTTTGGGGAACTCGGTCTTTGATCTGGAAACAATCAACAGCTGTGTTTTGGTGGAGTTGAAATTGACAAGGTTTTGGTCACCCCAGTCGGCGACTTTATTCAGGTCTTTGTTCAAGTTTATGGCAGCGTCTCTCCGGGCAGGATTAATTCGTTCGTGCATTTTACCTTTTGAAGGAAGGGGCTCGAACGACTTGTGCAGAGTACTATCATCTGCAAAACTATTTATTGGATTGCTGGTGATTTTCAACAATTCGTTGATATAAATCAAAAATAGGGTTGAGGACAATACTGAGCCTTGGGGTAAACCAGCGTTAATTAGTTTAGACTCAGAAGAAAATCCGTCTAAGGTTACCGAAATGTATCGGTTGGATAGAAAATTTTGAATCAGCTTCACAACATTGGGATGAAAACCGTACGCAACGAGCTTGTTGATTAAGTTGGCATGCCAGACTCGATCGAATGCCTTGGAGATGTCTAAAGCGATAACGTATGTTTCACCACCTTTATCAAGTATGCTGTTCCAACAATGCGCTACATAGTTTAATAGATCGGTAGTTGATCTTTTGTTTCGAAAACCGTATTGGCTGTCGGATATCAAATGATTTTCTTCCAGAAATTTTGAGATATGTGTATTAATATAATGCTCATAGACTTTGGATAGGACCGATAGTAAAGCTATTGGCCTATAATTTGAGATATCAGATTTTGGTCCCTTTTTGGGGATGGGCTGGATATATGACAACTTCCAGCACGAGGGAAATACTCCAGATTTGTAGGATTGGTAGAATATTTTAGTTAAAGGTGGTGCAAGTTCTTTGGAAAAGGTTTTTAAAATAATGGGTGGAATATTGTCCATTCCTGATGCTTTGTTGATGTTTAACCCCTTTAAAAGTTTAGCGACTATTTTGGGTTTGAAGTGAAGTTCATTCATATTAACTCCTGAAGACTGGATTTGGGGTATTTCTTTAGGAGTTTCCAAAACAGTGGAGTTCAGAGCAAAGCGTTCAGCGAACAAGTTAGCTTTTCTTGCGGGATCATTGACGATTAAATCACCATCAATAATAGGGGGAATAGAAAATTTTGTACCAGAATTTAAAGAATTGATGGCACTGTAGAAACTCTTGTCAGAAACAGACATAGACGTAAGTTTTGAGGCTTTCGCTCTGTCAATTTCGGACTTTTCGTTTGAGATAATCTGATTAGATACTTTGTTGGCCTTTAGATATTGGGATCGATTAGTGGGAGTTTTGTTATGAATCCAAATATTAAATGATCTACGTTTGTTTCTAAGTGCCGTTTTGGCAGCTTTCGAATACAAGTATTTTTGTTTGGGTTTTATTATGGAGAAAGGGACAAATTTATTGATAGCAAATTGGATGGTTTCTGTAAAGTTTTGAGCAGAAACATTTACATTGTCAGTGTAAAAACAATGACGGTCGAAAGGGAAACCATGGAAAAAATTTTGAAGACCACTCTTATCCATTTTTGAGTAGTGAAATATTTTACGGGGTTTGGGAACTGTAGTTTTAAGTAAATCAGTTTTGATAACTGATGAGATTAAATAATGATCAGAATTTCCAATACTACCTTTCGCGACATCGACACTCGTAATATCTGGCATTGTGGTAAGATAGAGATCTAAAAGAAAACTATTATCACCGCCATTACGGGGAGTGAAAGTCGGGCTTTTAACAATTTGGAATAGGCTCTGAGACGCGGCAAAAATTTCTGCCAGTTTTCCACTATTGTCAACATCGTCGGTCGATTTGGAGAATTCCAACCATGATTTGTTGTGGACGTTGAAGTCACCGGTAACGATAACTTCACAATTAGGGGACTTTGCTCTAATCTCGTCCACAATTTTTGTCAGTATATTAAAAAAGTTTGGGTCATGTTTGATGGGGGACCGGTATAAAGCTATTGTAAAAAAAGTCATTTCTGGAAGACAAATCTTTAAAACCATTGTATTGAAGCCGTCACCGTGTAGTTCAAAATTTGGAAAGCGCGTGTACGCAACACTCTCATGAATGAATGCGCATACGCCCTGATGGAGTTTGAAAGCTGATTCGAGCCTATATTTGGAATTAAGCGATTCTATAAAGAGAAAATTTTCAGAAGCTTGTGTTTCTGTAAGGAATAGAATGTTCGGTTTGTCGTGCTCAAGATGATGTTGCACGTGGTCATGGTTAGCGTTCAATCCGCAGATGTTTTGAACATGTATTTTAAAATGTTTTATTGATTCATATATGTTTTGTCCCTGCAAATTCCGTGGACGTGCCGCTTAATGGGCGGGTGGATTGCGCAAATTTGCTTTACCACTTGCAGACTTATTTTTTTTCGGTTGTACTGCCATATAAATATCAAAATGTTTATTTTATTATTAAATGTTTATTTTATTAAGCTTTTATTAAGCTTTGAAGCAGAACGAATATTTCGCTCCACTCTGTAATTATCACGTAAATGTAAAGACCAGATTTTTTAATTGGCCAGATTCTCTAGGCTGCCACTGTAGTCTATGCGATGAGCCTTATTACGGATTCTTTTTAGTTTGCATAGAAAACAGATGGTCTCATAAAATCAGCTTAGACTTTTAATAAAAAAAAACTAACTAGGCACTCCAGCAGTACAACCAGTTGATATTGAATCATCTTTTAGAGGATTTCACTCAAGTTTTGACACAATGTTTTCTAATCAGTATAAACATATTATGTTTATTAAAGATTGGAAATGTTAAAAATACGCCAGCATACTCAAGAAAAATCTATAAATATTTATTGTATTTATCGCATCTCTTGTGATTCCAAGACAAAGTTTTTTATAAAAGAAAACACAAATAACCTTTACAAGGAAAAGATGAAATCTAAACGCAAAAATATAAAAAGAATTTTCTTTTATCGTTATATTTTCGATTTTCGTTTTTCAATTTATTTACTGGTTATATTATTATCCTTCGGGATATTTCTACAACAGAAAAAAAAACATTCAGTAATAAACAGTAAAGGAAACTGTAAAGGAATTTGTAAATAAAATACGGTTGAATGACGCAACTTTTTCATTCACAACACAGGAGGAGTATGGTGCGAACAAACTAAAAAGGTTCTCTTTAAAAACAAACAAAAAATCGAACCGAAAACATAAATTTGATTTTGTTGCTTTTTATGAAATTTCAAGATGTTAAGGTTAAAAGGATACGATCGAAACTGGGAATAATGGCCAAACAAAAATCATGGCTCTTTTCATATTAATCAGATCAATAATCTGAATAAATTTGGATTGATCAATTTTTGATTTGCTGATAGTTTTGAGGATTTATTTTCGTCCTTATTATCTGCTATGGATATGATATTACAAAACGTACGCTATTTAGAGGAAATTTTAATAATCTTATCTTATTTTTGTTAACCATGTTTTACTCATAAATACATACCACCTCTGTTGGATAGGCATCACTAAGTTGATTACTGAACCAGGTTTGGGTAAGTAACAAGAATGACTGGTTTACAGAAACCTACATTACTCGCTAAATTAATTAGGTAGCACAAATTCTAGTCGGATAAAAATTTGTCGTATTGATGATGTTCTAGGGATGACCTTGCCAGTCTTTTGTATGTTGTTTTAATTTGATTTATAATATCTTTCTAAGAACTCAATTAAAACCCATATAACGATATCATTTGATTCATGCTAAATTGAAAAACAACATTCAAATATATGTATATAAAACACGACACATCCCTTTCATTTAACCAAACTCCAACGTATCACTCTACATCGAATTTAAAATAAAAATAAAATAATATAATTCTTGATGAAGGAAATCCTGATACCAAATTTTATGGATAAAATTCTATGTTTTTTCACATCATAACGGATTTCCATTAAAATATATTTTATACAGATATTAGGGTAGTTTTTCCGAGTTGCCTTTTGTGTTTTTATACAAAAAAAAAGATTAAATTGTGGTGCAAAAATAGTTAACATATTTTATGTTTTGGTAATACTGAAACATGTAACCATAAATAACCAAAGCTTTGATTTAATTTTTAATCACCTACAAGTAGTCAAGCTTAAATGATTAAAAAACTTTAAAGTCGTTATGTAATCATCGTAAAATCAAAATAATTGTCATAATGATTGATTGTGATAAATTTTCTTATTTTATTCGGTTATTTTTTTTTCTTAAGTTCGACTTTTCGCAAAAAATTAAATTCAAATTAAAAGAAAATTTGGTTTTTGTAAATTGAACTTTTTTTTTCTTTTCTGGATTAAATTAGTTGATGATTGATTGATGGTAGAAAAATTTTTTATTTAATAATTTTTTTATTAGAATTTTTTTTTTGAACGAATTGTTGAATAGGGTCTTGAGAGATTAAAGTTTTTGATTATTAAACGAATTTTATATTAAAAACATACATAAAGACCCATGTATATGTGAGTAACTTAATGATGAAATATTGTTGTACAAGACATTACTTCGGTCTGAAAGACCTAAGTATTACATTCATGAGCCAAAAGTGAAATTCTTACCCCCACTTTTTTGGCATTTCTCGACGTTTTAGGACTTACTGATTCTAAAATAGCAATAGCCGTCAAGCCATCATTATCTACGCTGCGGGAAAACGTCTGGAGGGATTTCAAAAATTTTTTTTTTCTAAAAATAGGAATACTCAAGGGACAGGTCCGAAAGGACGCTGTGTTCGATTGCTGTACCGGAAGTGTGTCAAAAAAATCATTAAGTGTGTCAAAACTAGCAAATTTTCATATTTTTGATTTAAAAAAACTTTCATTTTAAGTGATTACGAGTAGGAACATTGAACTTGGAGAAATCTTGATGGTCGAGATTGGTATGTGAGAAATCTAGATTATTGCATTATAAATTAGTCAAAAAAATGTTGTCAAGTGTGTCAAAAGAAAGATTTTCATTTATTTTTTTACCCAGTTTTTTGGAAAAAATAAAATTAATTATTTGTTTGAAACGAAATTTTATTATTATTATTGAGAATTGTGGCATTATAAGTTTGTCAAACAATGTTGTCCAGTGAGTCAAAAGAAAGATTTTTATTTACTTTTTTAACCAATTTTTTGGAAAAAAAGAAAATTAATTATTTGTATGAAATGAAATTTTATTATTACTATTGAGAATTATGGCATTATAAGATTGTCAAAAAAATGTTATCAAGTCTGTCAAAAGAAAGATTTTTATTTATTTTTTTACCTAATTTTTTGGAAAAACATAAAACTAATAGTTTGTATGACATGAAATTTTATTATTATTATAGAGAATTATGGCATTATAAGTTTGTCAAAAAAATAATGTCAGGTGTGTCAAAAAAAGGTTTCATTTATTTTTTAGCCAATTTTTTCGAAAAAATAATTTTGCTGTTTTTTTGACGTAAATGGAATTGAAAATGAAATTGGACATAGAAAATTTTGAATTTGTTATAGTTTTTGAAATATTTTTGGAATTTTGCAAAAAGTTTGTATTTTTGATTTTGTAATAATTTATGCAATATTTTTAGAATTTTGGAAAAAGTTTTGATATATGATTTTGAAAGAATTTTTGGAACATTTTTAGAATTTTGAAAAATTTAAAATTTTTGATTTTATTATAATTTTTGGAATTTTGAAAAAAATGTCAATATTTGATTTAGTAATAATTTTTGCAATATTTTTAGAATTTTGGAAAAAGTTTGAATTTTAAAAAATTTTTGGAATATTATTCGAATTTAGAAAAACGTTTAAATATTTGATTTTATTCTAATTTTTGGAATAGTTTTGGAATTTTGAGAAAAGTTTGAGTTTATTTAATTTTTACAATATTTTTGGAATTTTGAAAGAAATATGAATTTGTGATTTTGTAAGATTTTCTCGAAACGCTAAATGGAGAATTTTTTGAGTAGTGTGCTGAGTGTATCATCTTTTCACTAAATTATGTTAATTTATGATCTGTTATAATTTTCCGGCAACGTATTGATGTTTCGTGTTAGTTTTGTAATAAATTTCTAAACAGAGATAAAAAAATACTTGTACTTTAACAAAGAGTTATGTTTGATATACATCGCTGCCCAAAACTAAAAACCATGTCCTCATAAAAGTGTTTTGCCGAAAACTATATCAAAATCCTTAACCCAGACCGAAGTCCTGATATCTCAGAGCAGTGAGATTTCAGCCCCTCCATATTTTTTATATTGAGATGTGCGTTTAGCTTTTAAGGTTTATTTGATTTTTATTTTTCATAACTTTTTATGATGATTTATTGAAAAAAGAACGTCTTTACAGTAGGTACGATACTTGGAAAGTGATTTAGTGTAAACTTTTGTTTGTGTTTGAAAAAGATGGAATATATATTGAATTGATATATTTGAAGTTAGTTTTACCTTTGATTCCGAATTTGGCTTCAGTTTTGTACCTGAAACCTTTGAATTATTTTCCCAACTGAATTCTCCACATCATGGAGTCGATAAACTCTATTCAACAAAATAGTTTCAAAATAGCTTATTTAAAACAATAATTATAATCCATTTCAAAACTAATTTTAATCGTTTTTTTGCCAAATCTCTTAATAAAAATCAATTTAAACTTAAACTTATTTAATAGACCAGGGCCAATCCTGTTAGAGGAAAAAAAAATTCTTAGCAGTATACGAATGGTCGGAAAATGTAGCTAAGGGTCAAAGTAATTAAGGAAAAATTGACCGAACTGTGTAAAAGTCCCGGAAAGGGGTGGGGGTCGTAGTATATACGTTTTTAGGGGTTTGTATTAGTTTTTTGCGATTTGCGACTAAACTATGCATCCTATCGAAAAAATTTAGACATAAAAGTTGTAGATAATAAAAAAATCTAAAACGTTCTTACCGGACATTATTGACCATAACCACAAAATTATCGAGAAAATGCAAAAAACCGTTTTTTTTGTTTTTAATTTATAACTATCGCAAAAGTTGTTATATTTTCATGAAAATCGGTGAAAATGTTCTTTTTTGTGTTTCAAACAGTCCCAAATTTTTTTAAAGCGAAATACTTAATTTTCGATGTTTTATGAAGAAAATTAAAAAAAAAGACCTAATTTTCAATCGAAAAATTTGGTTAGGAAATTTTTGATTTTTGAACTTTGCTTGTGCTCATTTGTTTTGTTAAAATCCCAACTTTAATATAGAATTAAAATATAATATTGCTTACGTACAAAAATTTCGTTGAAAAAGCGAAAAACCGAAAAAAATACTTTCAAATCATGAATTTCTTTTTCTTTGTTGTAAATAAGCTTTGCATTTATAATAGTAGTTTAATCAATGAGTGAATAATGAAGTAGTTTATTCTCAAGCAAAAGTTTAAAATTCGAGCGAGGCACGAGCGAGAATTTTAATTTGCGAGAGAATAAAATTCATTATTCACGAATCGATTACAATACTTTATTCTCTGACAAAGATTTTATTATAAAAAAGAATTGTGTATTATAAAAAATAAAAACATTTTCTTCAATTAAAACAATAAATCTTTATTGCTTTAATTGATAAATCAAATTTCTTAATAAAAAACCCTGATGATAAAAAACGCCCTTCTCATACAATCAACCAAGTTCAACTAAACGAAATAAGAGAATTACTCAAAATTTGATTTTTGAACAAAACTTATCAAAGCAAATGTGATTATAATTTGAAAATAATTTTAATGAAATCAAAATAATTTGACCAATTGGAATCATACCAATTGAATAAAAGTTTCATTAGGCAATAGGTTAAGTTCATTAGGCTATAGGTTAAAAAACAATACAATAATACATACTATTATTATCGAAAAAACATACAAATAAAGCTGATATAATTAAATGGAAGAGAATAAAAAGCGTTAATTCACATACGATACTATGTTATACAAGTAATTTACATATAGTTAACTAATCTTGGCTTTCAAAGTCCCGAAACCATCGTTTAAACTGTGGTGTGGTGATTATTTTATTTAATCGTTTGCTTTATTTGAAAATCTTTTCTTTAAATTCGTTTCAAACTTTTAGTAATAGATTCAAGTTTTGCTGGGAAAGGAAAAAAAACAATTATAAGATCATTAATAATTAAAAATAACAAAATTTTTATTGGCCAATAAACATTTACCTGATATTGCAGAAATTTTTATTACAGATTGGGGATGGAAACATCCCTTTAATGGTATCGTACCTATATTTACAGAACAAGGATTAATAACTGAAAATTTATTGAAAATTTTCTGCGACAGCTGCGAAAAAAGATGCGGTAATAACATATGTGGGTGTCGTAAGCATGGCTAAAGTGCACAATTTTGTGCATAAATTGTCACGGTCCTGATCTGTGTTCTAATGCCGAAAAGTTCTTATACGAAAAATTTTGTAATCTAGAGGACATCGAAGACGAAGATGGTATCGACTGTCTAATAAATAATAATAATGAAAATAATGATACTGAACTGGAAAATCCAGAACAGCTCCAAGGAATTGAAGATGTAGAAAATGAACATGAAGAAATCGAAAGGTTGACCGATTCTGACGATGAAGAATTCGATTCTGGCGATGAAGCCCAGGAAGAAAAAAAGATTTCAATGAAATTATCTTACTTTTAATTTTTGTATTTTGTCATCAAAACACTTTGACATGATAATTTGTAGATACTTACGAATCCCATGAAATAATAAAAAAAATTTCTCAGTCACACACAGCCTTTGTGTTTTTTGAGTTTTCACCTATTTAATTGCAGTTTAAACGATGATTTTGGGACTTTGAAAGTCAAGATTAGTTAAGTATATGTAAATTACTTGTATAACATAGTATCGTATGTGAATTAACGCTTTTTATGAATGCAAACGTTTATTTACAACAAAGAAAAAGAAATTCATGATTTGAAAGTAGTTTTTTCGGTTTTAAGCTTTTTTAACGAAATTTTTGTATGTAAACAATATTATATTTTAATTCTATATTAAAGTTGGAATTTTAACGACAAAAATGAGCACTGGTAAAGCTCAAAAATCGAAAATTTCCTAACCAAATTTTTCGATTGAAAATTAGGTCTTTTTTTTTAGTTTTCTTCATAAAACATCGAAAATTAAGTATTTCGCTTTAAAAAAATTTGGGACTGTTTGAAACACAAAAAAGAACATTTTCATGAAAATATAAAAATTTTTGCGATAGTTATAAATTAAAAACAAAAAAACGGTTTTTTGCATTTTTCTCGATAATTTTGTGGTTATGGTCAATAATGTCCGGTAAGAAAGTTTTAGATTTTTTTATTATCTACAACTTTTATGCCTTAATTTTTTCGATAGGATGCATAGTTTAGTCGCAAATCGCAAAAAACTAATACAAACCCCTAAAAACGTATATACTACGACCCCCCACCCCTTTCCGGGACTTTTACACAGTTCGGTCGATTTTTCCTTGATTACTTAGATCCCTAGCTACATTTTCCGACCATTCGTATACTGCTAAGAATTTTTCGTCTATTTCGATATTTATAACGGTTTGTAAATCTACGTTTTACGGAAAACAATATATAAATTTTCTTTTTGTTTTCCACAATAGTTTTTTCAAGCGAAAAAAGCAATTTATAATTTTGAATATATTAGAATCGTGAAGCAATTTCGTTTGCCAAAAAATTAAAGATAATATTGGAAAGAAGTTTTTTTTTAATTTTTTATTTGTGTGTTCAAATTTTATTATTGGAATTTAAATTGGAAAAATAGCAAAAGGATTTTCTTTTGTTATAAAAAGTTAGATAAAGAAACTTTCATGTGTAATTCGCGTTTCTAATTAATAATATTAATAATAATCATTATACGGAATATAAATGGTACAAATAAGACACTTCTAAAGTGAGATATACATTTAAAAATGGAGGGTGAGAAACGAACAGCGAACATTTGTCTATTAGTCGCTTCTTTGATATAATACAAAAAACCACTTCTTTTTATTAATATGCTTTTTATTAATGTAAAGCATCGAGCTCAGAACTTATAATCCCAAGAACAATACCACAAAAGAATGCATTTTTTAATGGTCTTTTCACTCAGTGATTTATTTACCATTTCATATTCCTCATACCTTATACCAAAGATTTTTTTATGAATTTCTTTATGACCAGAAGGAAAAAACGTTTTGTTACAATGGAGCTCGAATATGTGACAAACCACCTGCAAGATGTTATCACTGAACCACACCCCCGCAATAATTTCTAAATATCAAGGGACCAAAGATTAGTAGAACAGCCATTTGGAGAGGATGAGGAATAAAGTTCACAAGCTCTTTAACAAGACAAAAAGAACAAACGCCTGGACAGAGTACTAACCGTCTCTAACTAACTACAACAAACAACGCAGACAACTAAAAAGAGAGAGTCGGAGAGAGATTTGTGGAACGATTGACAGTCTACCGAGTGCAGCGCAACTACAAAAATTGCTTGAATGGTGCTTACACCACCAGCTGCAGTGAAACTTTGGAAACAACTCCAGATTACAGTCAAACTTTCCGAGCTCTACATACGTGAGTTTAGAAGAGGAAAATATACCAAACTCTAGTCTGTTGAATCTTTAAGCTAGGAAGGTTTCAGACCAACCAGCCAACAGAATATTCTCTCCCAACAGAATGATTTGGGCAAACAAATCGTTCGGATCATTCAAATTCCCCGGAAGCGACGAAATATTTTCGATTTCCTGCTAAAAGGTTTAACTGCCATTCTACCATACCTCGAGCGTCTGTGTATAGCAAGTTATAGACAGAAGTTAGAGTAGTATTCATACCCAAGCCAAATCATACAGGTCAATAAGTCGTGAAAAAAACTGAAAGCACTGAAATGCAAGGTGTTACTTGCATGTACATTTATGGACAAACAAGGGCTTTTGGAACTGTCCATTTTCAACCCATGACTAAAACGAGGTCTAAGAAAAGTCTGACCACGAATATTTTAGCGTGGATCATCAACATGCTACAGAGTATGGTAACTAGTATGGGAATGCTACCGAAATCTACAAAAAATTGCAAAAATCAACCACCTAACACTTGTGTGGCAGTGTAACTAGCTATACAAGGGTATACGGTATTGCAGTAACCGGCTCGCTATCAAGGAAAGGGGGTCATACTTTGGACTAACAAAAAATTTAATCAAAAGCTGGGAAAAGTAACAAAATAGACAACTATGGAGAAGGCGGAAGTTCCTTTTACATTCCAAAAAGTTTCAAGGCAACTTACCCCTCTCCCCTCAAAAACGATCGATCTTGATGGAAATTTTCTCTAGGTCTTAACCTGACACGGTCCGATAAATTACCACCTTAACAAATTAGACTTTGCGGCCTCCGACTGATACAGATTCTGCAACTCGGGAACAGAAACCATGGAACAATCATGTGCAACTTGCGTGGCGCAGCTACTCGGTTTGTACTTATAAGCTCGGCCAAGGGAGACAAGCACTTTCTCTACCACAAAACATTAGTCCAATCCAGCTAATTACCTACGTAAAAAGGCTCAGAAAGGGTAGCGAAAATGCAAAGTTCTACATTCACGCCGTGCTACCTGGGCAACGCTAATAGAATTAGGTTGGTATAGTTACCAGATGCAGAGTAAAATACTGCTTATACTCAATGATTCTACACCATTGCGAGTCATTAAAGCAATAAAGCCAATTCAACTTAAGCCTTTGTTCTCCATGTTAGGGGCAGCGGGCGTCTGTCTTGGATCAAGCGGCTTGCTATATAAATGTGTAAAAATAAAACGGTACCGGACTACGATTTAAAAATAGAAACCTGGAACGTGCTAAGCAATTGAAGACCAGGAAATCTCCTAAAACTCACACACCAAGTCGATAGTTATACACACTGGATAGTAGCATTACAAGAACTAAGAAGGCCGGGCAGTGAAATCAATGAATCAGCGAAAGGATGCTCTCTTTACTTTAGCGTTGGCTTTTTCATACATCGTCGTGTGAATCAGCATGTTAAAGACTTTTGCCCAATTATTATGCGGTTAGGCACACTGAGAATCCGCACGAAAAAATTTAGTGTAACAATCATCAATGCTCATGCACCTACTGAAAACTAAGCAGATGAGATTAAACACCTGTTTTCCCAGGAATCGAAGAAGTCATCAATAACATCCCGCAGCACGATATAAAAATCGTGGTAGGTGACTTCAATGCTCAAATTGGTTGAAAGTGCAGAACTTAAAACATATATTGGCCCTAACAGCTTGGATCATACCAGTAACAATACTGTTTTCGCGTAGCCGAGCTGCCTTTGATATATGATCTAGTTATTTCTAGCCCTTTCTTCCCTCTCTCACAAGAGATTCCACAAGGCAATGTGGAAATCAAATGATGGAAGAAAGGAAAACCAAATCGATCATGTCATGATCTCTATAAGAGACACTCTATAAGTGTAACTGACGTTCGATCATACAGAGGTGCCGATATGGACACCGACCATGTGCTTGTCATCTTTAAGTATAAGTGAAAATTATCATCTACATTTAACAGACAAGCAAAAAAGACCGTCCGCTGGAATTTCGATGCAATGCATTTAAGCATCCGAAAACGCTAAATAGATATCAGAAAATAGTAACGAAAAACATAAGAGAGTATGACATCTCTTCTGAGGTGCCATTAAACATAGAAGAAGAATGACAAACGCTTCAATCAACCATTATAGCCGCAGCACAAACTACAATTGGGAACCGACCACCGAAATCACAAAAATGTGATTGTGATTTGATGACGAGTGCTGCCAAAGCGTTGAACATAAACAAAAACTGTGAAAAAATGGTTCACATTGAACTGAAAGCTCAATAACATCTATACCTGATAATTGAAAGCTCAATAACATCTATACCTGATAATTGAATTGGATGTTACTTGGTACATAAGCATTTAGTACGGTTCACAACAGATCTGCGTCCCAACTTCCGGTTTTTCACATCCAGTAAAAAAAATTTTGTTTGCAATTTTTTGAATTTTTTTCCGTGTCTATATTGACACTACAGCTTATGATAATGAAGCGATTATGACGAAAATTATAGAAAAGGTTTTAATTAGTGTGAGAAGCTAATAATAAACTTTTGGGACACATTGATAAAAGTGATGAGGGGTCTACCATACAACTGCCAACTTTTCTCATTTTGTTTTTAAAGTTTGTTGGGAGCATACAGACTTCATTCGTTAATTTTAATGACAATTTAAAAGAAGATGGAGACTTAAATTTCAAAGAACTGATTAGTTTTTGGACGATATTCAGTTAAGTTGTGGGGGCACTTGGTTATTTGAAACTTCAATTTATTTCCCGAGCACTTGGTTATTTGAAACTTTAATAACATCAGTTCCTGATAATTTATTTTGATGAAACTTGGTATATATACTTAAAGTATAATTTGTAAGAGTTAAAAAGCTTTTTTCAAGTGTTTATCCCCACTAGCCTACAATTTCCGATTGATTTTCATGAAACGTTGGTAAAAGGTTTAAAATAATATGAGAAAGATTTCATCAGCTTTTGGGGTACATTGGATAAAGGGTTTAGGGGTTCACCATACAACACGTGGGTTTTTGACTATGTTTTAATGTTTGTTGGGAGCATACAACATTCGTTTGTGAATTAATTTTTATGACATTATTAGTCCCTAGGCCAACGCCGATTTCATTTGATGATTACCACATATTTTATACTTCGTGAGGTGCCTGTTCTTGACGAGCCCGAAGATTTTTGTTCTGCCATTTTTCTCGATTTGGCCTCTTTTTCGTTCGACAAGCTCCGATTTCCCGCGATCTTGTAAATTTGCTTCCACAATCTTTTTTTAACTATGGGTGGTGGAAATTTCTTTTAGAACACGAGGGTAAGCTTATGCGACAAAAATGTGTCGGCTATTGTGTCGAGTCCGACAACTGACATTTTGAAATGTTTGGGTTGTCGGACTAGATAATAGCAGACAAATTTTTGTCGGACAAGGTTACCCTTGTGTTCTGAAACAAATTTTCAACCCCCATAGTTAAAAAAAATTTCAAATCCCGGGCCATCGGCATTTTTCGGAGCTTGCCGAACGAAAAAGCGGCCGAATCGAAGAATATGGCAGAACAAAAGTTTTCGGACTCTTCAAGGACAGGTGCCTCACGAAGTATAAAATATGAGGTAATCATAAAATGAAATCGGCATGGGCCAGGGACATGGTCAAAACATTTAGAAAATTTGTGGCTTACGTTACAAATTTTTTAAAATATCATCTTTTAAATAATAATTCAAGATATTTGTTTATTCATATTTCTTTCTATTCATATTTCTATACAAAATATTGTAACGCTGATGGATAGACTAACTCCACCACATCTCTGGAAACAAAGTGTTCTGGATATAGTGAGCTAGTATCCGTAAAAAACTTTAATTAATGGCTAAACAATGTTATATAATATATATTATGCGTAGTTCTAATTATATAAACATTAAAGAAAGCTGTAGTATCCCAACAATCATAAATTCTGATGTGCGAGAACAAGTAAACAGATTTTTTACCAGACCTGACAAACTGGAAGTTGGGACGCAGAACTGCTGTGAACCGTACTAAATGCTCGTGTTCCAAGTTTCATCCAATTCGATTCTCAGGTTCAGATGCTATTGAGCTTTAAAAATCACAAGTGCCCGGGGAACGGCAACATAACATTGTGTGTGTCGATGCAATATTTATTTTCTACGTTTTAGTTCGTTATTCAAAAAGTGCGTTTTTGAATTTTTTTCTTCTTTTATTGTTGTATATTTGAAAAATTTATTGCTTACAAAAAGCATATTATTACACACAACCGTCCTTTTTCGTTTTCGAGGAAAATGCATTTAATAGCTTTTTATGTTTTGTTAAGGGTTTAAAGTATGGCTTTTCCGCTTGAGAGTAAAATTGTTCACTCTCAATTCAATTGTTCACTCTCAACACAATTGTTCAGATTTTTTGTACGAGTAAGACTCTGTATTATTTGCATAAATTAAAACACATATATTTACACAAAATAGTAAAATGTTTGTTGAGAAAATTGTTTAATCCAAGTAGTTTTGCTTTTCATATTTATTTTCCTAAATTTCTATCTATAGCAACCAATTTTTTTTAAGTTTCTATATTAATTTATTTAAAACATTTTGTTTTTAAGTTGTATTTGATCTATCGTATAGATCGTATATTATTGTGTTTTGTAAAATGTATTTTGAAAAATCGTTAAATTTAAGTAATTTTTTGTTTGTTATTTTTTTTTCTAAATTTCTTCCAAATAATTTAATTTTAATTAAATAATTAGGAAATAGCCATAATGTATTTTGTTCTTATGAGTTCGTTTGATGTTGTCAAAAATATTTACGCTTTAGGGCGTAAAATAGTAATTTTAGGCATTGTTATTTCAGTTTTAGGCATTGTTATATCAATATGAAAAAAAGGTCTGCCTTACGCTCAATTTTTGAATCGTAAAAGTGCATTTTGCGGGGTTTGCTCGTACAAAAATATATATTTTTAGTTTAAAATTTTTTTATACTTAGTGCGATTTACTAAAAATATTTTACCTGTACTTTACATGAAATTTTTCAGTTTTAATTTTCTAAAAATTTAATTTTCAAAGATGTCAAAACTCAGAAGTACTTTTTTTCAATTATTTTTTGGTTTTCTAAAAATTAAGTCTTTTTTCCAAAATATACTAAAATTGCAGAGTGTAAAATTACAGCCTTTTGTTTTTTTGACGAGATAACTTCATTTGAATATAATATACTAACAAAAAATATGCGAGTTCTGTATTTTTAAAATTTATTTATTTAAAATATTATAGTTGTTTGCTGATATTTTACGTCTAGTCACAAAACCAATTGTTTGTCCTAACACTGGGAAGTAGTAAGTAAGGGGGTAGTGGTAATAGCAGGTGATTGGACTGCGACTCTATCGGAGATAGATATTTTCTACTGTTACACAAAGTCGGTTCTGGTCTTTTCTTTCTTTTTTCTTTTTTTTTACAAATACAAATTCAACAATTACACACTTATAAAATCTTGAAAGAGTTAGTTAGACAATGAGACCAAAGAACGAAAAGTTATGTTCATTTTATTGTTTTTCTTCGGTAAATTTGCCATACAAATATTTGAAAGCAAACATAAAACATTTTATATATTTTTCCCTGGATCTAAATAAACATATAAATGTGAAATCTGTTTGTTTAATTTTTCATGAAATTTTTTTGATTTCTTTGTATATATTGTATACAATATTTTCCCATGGTATATCCAATTTTTCTACCTTAAATTTTCTTTTATTTTCATATAACTTTAAATAAGAAAACGAAATGTGATCGCTTTGTATATTGTGATAAGCAACCATTAGATAAAAATACACAACAAAAACATATATCGAAAAAACGATGGCATAAAAAAAATAAAAGGTGGAAAATTTAAAAAAGAAAATCGACGTAAAAAATAAAAGCAAAATATTTTGGAGTACAATTTTTGTATTCCGTTGAAAACGGAAATAAATCAAAAATATCAAAGAAAGGAAACAAAAAAATGAAAAGTTTTCTAAGATATTGGATTGAAACAGAGTTAACGTAGACGTTGTTTTGAAAGGAAATTAATTTTCAAATTGAGCAGTTGAATATTGTAATATTATTTGTTGATCAGGCCATATGGGGATTGTTGTTGTTACAAAAGGGATGCATTGTTAATTTATATGATTGTTAATTTATATTAATAATTGAATATTAAGTAAATCAAATTTTGTTAGATAAGAGCTTGTATCTCATTATTAGAATAGTTCCATATGCATGCGTTTGATTTATATTTTTAGACTTCTTCGCAGAGCATCACAGATATAACGCTCCTTTTAAAGTGGATGTTGGAGTGAACGATTCAATTCATGGTAAACCATGTTGTTAGACCATGTTCGATACTATTTTATACTATGTTGGATTGACGTACTTCTGATTTTAGGTATCAATGAGAGGTAGAAAATATCGGTGGTAGAAAATATCCTCAACTACGATAGCAGTATTTGTGAAGATTAGGGCGGGTGGTATCATAAGGGAGTTATCTTCAATATTGCAAGCTTCTAAAGTGGCATCTGAAAAGAAAGACGAGAAAAGCTTAAATTTACGGGTACGGGTACGGGTTAACTGATTTTATTGAAATTTTTTTTTTTGTGAAAGATACTAAGTAGTTAACGTTATAAAAATATTAGGCTGAAAAAAAATTAATATTTATATGATCTTTTTTAATTTTAGTTTTTCAAACCTGGTGATTTTGAAAAGAACGTTGTTTTTCTTCTTTTTTTATATTTTAAAGATTTAGAGCCGATTGTGTGAAAGCGAATAGAAGACATAGTCTTTTATATAACGTCGTTTGTATTGTATGAATCACGATCGAACCAAAAATGTTTTCGAAGATTTTCTTCTATTCTATGTTCTATCTGCTATTTTTCTTGTAAAGAAAAGTGAATAAAAGAGTTTGTTTTTTTCCTTGACATGCGCATAGCAGGATAGTTTTGTTTTGAATAAGTGATTATTTGTTAATCTAAATTTGTGCGTTTCTAAAATTTGTTATATTTGTTTATTTTTTTATCTCTGTTTGGATATTTATTACAAAACTAGCACGAAACATCAATACGTTATAACAGATCATAAATTAACATAATTTAGTGAAAAGATGATACAATCAGCAAACTTCTCAAAAACCTCTCCATTTAGCTTTTCGAGAAAATATACACTACCTAAAGACGCAATTCCAGTTAGGTAAGGGTGTACAAATAATAAAATTGATAGGTACAAGTGGAAACAGAAAATTAAATAGGAGCCATTGTAATGTGGGACGAAATATTAACTTTAACGACCATGAAAAGAAGTATCATGCTTGGAAGTTCTTTTCAGTAATTGCATCTGGGACTGATGGCAGAATTTAATCATTAGCGCAGTCAGATAACCGCAGACTAAAGAAATCAGTCTTAACCGGCTCTCATCTAATTGGAACACGTTGAGATGGTAACAGTATTTGGATGATTTACTGGTTTAATAAATCATGGGTTCGAAAAAGAATGAGGTTAGTCAGAAATAAAAAAAATAGATAATAAAAATAAAAAAAGAAAACAAAATATAAAAGTAAAATAAGAATTTAAATAATTTAACAGAGACCTAAATTTGAGAAAAGACTATTACAAAATAATGTTACAGGGACCTAGAATTAAGGAAGGGCTAGTACAATGTAATGTCTTTAGCATGGTAAGTCGCAATGGCCTTACCCTCTAATTTTTTTTACATTTGTACAGAACATTACCAACCTTGCATTCTATGATAGATGGTAAAACTTTGGAGCCAGCTTGGCCAAAAATTAACAGCACCACTTAAGCGTTGTTGTCGTACCAAGACTTGCTGTTGTGGCCGAAACGTCCGTGGTCAGTTCCGTAGATTATGCTGTTGTTGTAACTTTTTATTGAATGCGGCTACGTTGTTAGATCTGTATGTTAGATCTGACGGTCACTAATTGATCCGCATGATATAGCTCTTTGTCAATTGTCTCACCAAGATTATAAAGGTTTCGAGCACTCGATATCAGTTCACCAACAAATAAAGGAGTGACACCAAAATACCTCCTGAAATCGATGCCCCAAGCACAGCTCCTCATTCAGACATGGAACAACAAAATTTTGTTGCGTGTGCCATTCGCTGTGAGGTTGGTATGGATGAAAATTAACGATATGAATCGGCGTCGGCGTCGTTTAACGATTCTAAGGAATTTCTTACTTGAATCAAATGATAGCGGCTCCACTATCAAGAACTCTATAAATTTTTATAAAAAATTTTAACGTAAATATGCGTGTGGCATAGAATCATTTAAATGTGGTCGACAAGCTTAAATTTAACAAAAAAAAAAATTGAGTACTGCATGTACTCAGCATTAATTATTAGACACATGTACATGTACTCAGCATTTACAGCATTATTCAATTGATGAATTGTTATAATTATGATCTTATGACCAATTATGACCAAGCACTGCTTCCCTTTGAAACAGGCCGCCCTTTTCAAATTAATGATTGTTTTTTAATAAAGATTTTATCAATTATTTTATAAATTTTCAATACTTTAGTAGTTATTTAAAATAAATCTTCATATTTTCTGTAAAATTATACAAATATTTAATTATATTAATTCCTTATATTTATAAAAAAAACTTCAACGCAATCAAAAAATTTATTTATTTCGTCCAAATAATACACAAAAAGCTGTTCAACTTGCAGCGTACTGAATTATATAATTTGTACGCAAAAAAACAAGGAGAAACACAAATAGAAGAAAGGAAAAAACGAAAGATCAAACAAAAACCATAGCAGTAAATGCTGTGTTGCTTATTGCTTATACTATCATAGTAGTCCTATGGTGAATTGGTTTTGCTTTTAGCTTATATGTACTGGTTTAATTGTTTTAGCTAAGTTTTAGTACTATACATTAAAGTATTGATTTTTAATAAGAACTTAGATTTTTTGTTTGAACTATAAATGTTTGAATAAGTAATTGTGCTGCATTATTAATTAAAAATTATTGCAAAACAGTTTCCAAAACAGATTGTTTTAAAATATAAACATATTTTTCAATAAGAAAATAGAAAACCTTATAACTGATTTCCAAATTATGTAGGCATTTGTCTCCTTGTGAACCATTTTCGTGGTTCTATTTCTTGATTGTTTGTTAGGGAAGGACCAATCAACAAATACAATTATGTTTACCGGTGGTGAATTTCAATAATATAAAACCATACTTTGATAAATTAAGCAAAGCAATATTTTCATGTATCTGATGAGATGAACTGCGTTGTAGCAACCATATTTATGTTCCAATAAATAAATAAATATAAATGCAATTTTAAAAATGGATTGAATTTTGTGTTTCAAACGAGAGGATCAAGCTTTTATCGCAAAATTTATTATTTTCCTTGCCGTTTTGTGCATTGATAATCTCATTCCAAACGACCACTTCGGATATTAAATAAAATCTGTTCCCTTAGAAGAAAATAGCTTAAAAGCTTGGAGGAGATCATCAAAGAAACGCAAAAACTTTAAAAATATTTCAAATATAAATACACAATTTTATTCTTATTTTAAAATAATTATTTTGAGCATATGATCGAACTGACTAGTCCATTATATTTTTGATCTGATTAGTACATTTTATTATAAAAAAGAAGGCAGTCTTGAGGACTGCCGTCAGAAGTGAAAACTTAAAATTGTGAAATAGCTGTGTTTTTATCGTCTTAATACAACAAAATCTTTACTTACTTTACCACACTTACACACTGTTATTAACTGAGAAAAACATCAAATTAAAAAAAATTAAAAAATCAAAATATGAATCATGAGAACGAGAGTAATACACACTATTTTTTGTAACAAATGCATAAAATTTATAAATATTTATTTAATTGCTAATTTAATCATATATTTAACAAAGTTATAAACAAATTTAAGATATTTATATAATTAAAGTGCGTCATCTTCGTTTTAATAGTTGTAAACTATACTAGCTCGAAAAAATAATTATAAGAATCCAACTACCGGTTTTATAAAAAAAACATAGTAGTCCAACTAAGAGCTGTCAAAATTGTAAACTTTGAAAACCCAAATAAATTGTTTTTTTTTGCAATTCAAATGATGCAATGTGTTTAAGTTGTTTTTACTATATGGTAAGTTATTTAAATTATTAATTTGATATTTTAGTGCTATAAAAATATTATATATAGATTATAGGATAGATTTAACTACAAATCTCACACGCAGGCGGCGTGCGGCATACAAAATATTTTGTGGTCGTATGTGCGGAAAAGTAGATTATTCTTTTATTCTATTCTAGTACAAAATTGAATATTTTTTATGTATGTGTTACAAAAAATTATTTATAGTACATTATCAACAATTTCAACAATTAGGTTATTCGTACTATTATTTGCGTTTTCTTAAAAGTATAAAGAAAAACACAAAAATCAAATACGACAAAAACAATTTGTTTTACTTCAAAATACAATTAAATCTTTACTTAATACACCACACACTTACACACTGTTATAAACTGGAAAAAAATCAAATTCAATAAAAAAGAAAAAAAAATTATAAATAAAGAAAATGAAAATAAGAAATAATTACAGAATAACAAATTATTACAATTTATCTCACTCTCTTAATATTTATTTTATATTTATTAATTATTTAGCGTGACGATGACTCGAATATATAAATTTTTCCTCATAAAACATCCCACAACGCGCCTAAAGAAGTTTTCACTTCAAAAATACCAAAACATGTTTGTAGCCAATCTAAATAAAATAGTAAAATGAAATGTTTTTCAACTACACAACTTGTTCGAGGGAGAGAAGATTAAAGTGAAGCAAGTTTGATCTTCAATGATACACGTCTTTAGTTAAAAGTAATAGTAAAATATGCAAAAAATATATTTTTCTACAATAGCAAATGAGGTCTATTTTCATGCAGATTTAATCCCCTTTGAAAATCGTCTTTTTCCTCTAGTGTAAAATCATATTCGCTAAATAAAAAATTGTAGTTGCTATTAGTTTTCAAACTATTCATCAAATAGTTTTTAAGACAAAGTAACCATGAAAAATAAAATATGAATTTTAAATGGTATGTTGTCGATTTCCAATTAAATAATTTATAATAAATATCATTCACGAAAAAGTAGCGTTTCCATATCTTGTAGCAAAATGTACTACGTTGCTTCAAATAGGCTATTTTTGAGTTTTAACAGTAGTTATTGTGGAATATTACTTAGAACGCAGCATCCCATTCTTAAAACTTGCGCTGCGCCTATGATATCGACTAAATATTCAATTCCGCTTCGATAGTATGAATTAAAATTGCATAAAACCATCATTATGATAAATATCAGTGTTTTCATTTATTTATTTCATGTGAATCATAATTTTGAAGAATGATACGTTAAGCTCGACAATTGCCGACTTTCTTTTTCTGTCAACAGAGGAGTTGCGGTAACTGTTGATGATGTAAATAGCAACCGTTACCGCAATTCCTTTGTTTTTTTTTTCAGCATTCTACATTGAGTATATAACTTCTACTATTGCAGACATTTTTCCCCTTACATCATTTAACATAAATCTTAAAAATACTCAACAACTGCTTTGTCATTTTGGCACAACAATTCCATCGATTTATCTGTGATTTATGATTGTTGCTGATTTTTAGAGATTATATATTTTATGATTTTTGTTCAACAATCGCCTTAGCATTTTGGCGCCACAATTCCATCGATTTATCAACAATTTATAATTATTGCTGGTTATTTTGTTATGATCATTGCTCATCGATTTATTTTATTGGAAGATTATTGTTCAACCATAGCCATTTTAGTTGACGCAACAATTACATCGATTTTTTAACAATTTATGATTATTACTGATTATTGCCGATTTTTACTGATTATGGCTAATTAATATTTTGATTTTAGCTGATTATTATAAAATACTGCTAACTGTTGCTGATTAATATTAAATGATTATTGCTCAATGATTGATTATATTTTGGGGATCACCGTTCAACAATCGCCAGTACAAATTTGGCACAACCAACACAATTTATTTTAGTTGGTTAATATGCGTATGATGAAAGTCTAGGAATAAAGAAGGTGGAGAGGAGTTTTATCTGCTACAATCATAGGGTGAGTAACTTATATTATAGTTGTTAATAATTGTATGTAAATAAAGAACTAGTTCTGGTGTGAATGTCATGGTCTTGGCTTCTTCGATTTAGGTGTCGTCAGAGTCCGATTTATCTTTTTAAATTAACCTTCAATCTTTTTTCGTCTCTTATGCGTGCATTTCGACTTATTTGTGCTGAACAAGATGGATATTCTTACTTGAACCTACGAGACTAGAGTTTGTCGGATACACCTCGCTAGGCACGCTTATTGGCATTATGTCAAAAAACACCATAACGTCAATTATTAAAAACACCATAACGTTAATGTGATTTGATTTTTTAAAATTGCATTTCTAAATTAAAAACAGATTAATTTTTCAAATTTAATTGCTAACATATTTATATATATTTAGATTTGTAAAATTTACGTTTAAATTGTGTTAAAAGTTAAAATAAACATTTAATTTTATTTATTGGGGATTTTGAGATCAATTAAACTCAAGCAATTAAAGAGGTAATTGAAATTTGTTCAAATCGAAGGTATGGTTGGAAGTTTCTCAGGAAAAAAGTCCACTTTTCATTTTTCGTGTTTCGGATGAATTCGAACCTTCCTGGTCAGTGTCTGGCTCGAATCCTTAGGCATTTAATTTTATGTATTTTTGACGTTTGACAGTGCGACGCGTGCTATTATTAAATTTTTAACACTCAAATCGCATATAGAATCGCAAAAATGATAAACAAATGAAGAAATTTTTCAATCACCACTGCACAGTTACAGAATTTGGCGGCAGGCCAGGTGAAATAACTTCTCTAATCCGCATGACTGAAGTTAGTAGGAATTAAACCTTGCCAGACACGCAGCTCCCCTATTGTCCCCTTACAGCTACAGTGTTCATTATAGGAGTAGGCATTACAATATGTGTCACGACAAAACATAAAAACCTTTTACAAAACGACTAAACATAAAAGACCTCAGTCCCACAACAACATGCATTTTCAGGTGTTGCTGGACGCGATCAAATCAGTAACATATTATTAGATTAAATTGTTAATTGTTTTTAATTTCTGCAATTTAAAACTTGTTTTTAGAGTTTTACCGATTCTAGTGAACTTTTTTATTTAAAAGGCTTTAAAATATAAGCTTTTATACAAAAAATTATACTGAAAAATTTTACTTACGTGAAATTTTTAGTCTTAATTTTTCACAAATTTAATTTTCTAAGTTGACAAAAACCAAAAGAACCTTTTTCCGGTTTATAAAGATTTGGTCTTTTACGCAATGTATAGGTACTCCAATTACAGAGGTGTTTTGTTGTGTTGATGAAAAAATACATATGAATATTTACTAACAAAAAATATGCCAGGTCTGGCTTTTAAATTCAATAAAATCGGTTCGAGTACAATCTATCTTAAAACTTTCTTTGTCTCTAAAGTTCTTAGCAAATTTCGAGCCTTGTTCCAAAACCCGGAGAAAAATAAAAAACTAATGCCTAACTATACTAATGATCACCGAAGTATCAAGAATATCGTAAAATGGTCGGGTTCATATAATCAACATCTTGATTCGATTTTCCATCATGCAAATTATCCTCCTTAAGAATGTTTTCAAACATTTCATTATCAACATCTAAAAAGTTTTATAATATATTTCATGTTTGCTTGTTATAACCACATTTGTTTTTGATTTATTTTTCTTTACGTATTTTTCAGAACATAAAAACATGAAATATAATTTAAATTCTATGTTTTTCTCTTTAAATGAAGAAAATGCTAAATAAATATGTTTTGTTTAAAATAATTTGAAAGGTGTTAAATTTTTGATTTTTATTAAGTTAATGTTTACATACTTATACCTTAAGAGTTTTATGTGCATGAACTTTTTCACAAAAAGTTTATAGAACAAAATTATGTAAAATTATTCGCAATTTAACAACATGAACCGCATCGGACCAAATTTTAAAACAAAGTTAAAGTTTTTACGGCAATTGTTTTATATGAACTTTTTTAATTCAATTTTGATCAAACCTCGATTTTAGTTTCCACTGAATATAATATGTTGTGTGTTTTAAATTTTTTTTTTTTTTTTTTTTTTTATTTTAAATTTATTGGTTTAGGACTAGCCCATATCACCAAAACTATATTACAGAATGTGATTACAAAAAATTGGTTTATGTAAATTATATAAAATAAATTGTCCTAAGGAGGACGAAATCGACTGCATCATGATGACCTGTCGTGGAGAGAATGAAACTTGTCCTCCAATGTCGTAATGCGCAAGACCAAAACATATGATATGTTTTGTATCTGTCATTCCGACATTTTCGGTAAAAATTCCACCCCTTTCACAACACCTCATGATGCAGTAGATGAATTAAAAATGGAATAGATAATTAAGGGGTACATGAATTATAATATTTTCCTGAAGGCATTAATAATTACAATAGGAAACTATGAAATAACTGAAATACATTATAACATTAATAAAGGTATAAGTTAGAATGCAAAATTTTATATAATAGCAAGGAAAGAAACTTAATTAGATATATAATTAAACAATTAGAAATGAAATTTAAAAAGCAGTCATATACATAGTAAATTAATAATTGATGAATAATATTATATATAAGTGTACGGTAACACAACCAGAACTCGACCGCAGCATACCTGAACTAGCCATGGATTCAGTATAAAGAACTGATTAGAATACCGTGTACTAAATGGATGGAAGATCTGATAATAAGTATCATTAGGCAGAGTCATAAATTAACATTTATTTCATTGAGGAAATTTATGATTTCCATTATGTGACTTTCTTTATGATTTTTAAAAATATATGTCAAATTTTGAAACGTTAACGTTGGATATTTTAATCTGATATGAGAATATAATTGACAGTTCAAGAGGATGTGACTAGCATTCTCGAGGGTATTGCATTTAATGCAATTATCGTCATCAATTACTTTAATTAGTTTATAATATTTTTTGTCGTAGCAGTGACCCGTTTTGATTCTGTTGATTCTCTTTATTATATATGCTTCTAGTTGACTTTTATGAAACCATGGTTTGTGTCTAATATGATAATATTCTTGGCATGGGTGGAGCCTTTTATTTGAGTTCTATGTAAAAAGTTCGATTGCCATAAGGAATATAGATGAATATTGAGAATTTTGTAGGCCTCGTCTGGAGGTGTTTTGATGTATAGTCGGTTATCAGATAATGAACCCAATTTTGCTGCTTTATCAGCCATGTCATTACCAGGAATATTGGAGTGACTGGGTATCCAAACTATAATTACTTTTATAACATTCGACATGATTAGCTCAAAGATTGATTTTTCATAGTATTTATATTTGGAATTTAAATTAAGTAATGAGATACAGGAACTAAGAGAGTCAGAGAAGATAACGATTTGTGATAATTTTGAATGCAACGCCATTTTAATGGCTTCTAAGATGGCTATTGTCTCTAGAGATTTGATGGAAATGTTTTCCTGGATTGATAAAGATACAGTAGAATCGTCATAAACATTATATATGCCTATTCCCCTTCCCATGTCATTAACGGATCCATCAGTGTAACTGCAGTCAGTATATGAATAGTCATTGACGTGATTTAGACTTATCAATCTTTTGTTAAGCAAATCCCAGGTATCTTTTTTTGAAAACAAGGAATGAAGAGAGATATCAATAACCAGGTTGTCAAGTACAGAAGAAGAGTCTATGATTCCAATATTGGGTAACCGAGGAATTTTAGCAATGGAATAATTGTATTTATTGTAAATATAATTGAAGTATTTGACATGGCAGTCTGAAGTTATTATTTGGCCTATGTGAGTATTATTATAAATTTGATTTACTATGTATTTATAAATGAACCCTTCTATCTTGAGCTCAATGGGCAAATCACCTGCTTCCGCGATGATGGCAGAAACTGGAGTGCTGTTGAGTAAACCCAGGCAGATTCTGAGACCACTGTTGATTATGACTTGAAGGATGTCAAAATGTGGTTTAGAGAAGGAAATAAAGGCGCTGTACATTAATTTATTCACAATTAGACCCTTGTACACATTGAGCAGTGTAGAGGGATGAGCACCATACTTTTTACAGGCAAATATTTTTAAGATGTTATAGATGGATTTACATTTTTCTTTAAGTAATTTATGATGTTGTTTAAAGTTCAATTTATTGTCTATGTGAAAACCTAGTATTTTTAATAAATTCTTTCTCACTATGATTTTATTATTAATGGTGATCTTAGTGGAGGGAATTGACCGTTTGTAGTTGTGAAAATAAATGTAATTGGTTTTATCTTCATTGATATGCAATTTTAATTTTTTTAAGTTATCTATGAAAGTATTCAAGAAAGAATTAGTCTTCTTTTCAGCTAATAAGCAGTTGGTATCAGCTATAACAAAAAAGAAATCGTCTGCGTATTGGAATATACAGACATTTTCGAGTGGACAATTGTGAAGTTGGTGGGTGTATATATTGAAGAGGGTAGGACTCATCGGATCACCCTGAGGTACTCCGGAGCTGACAAGTTTTTGAATGTTGAACGAATTGTCTTTAAATATGATTTGCCTATTAATGAGACTGTTATATATCCAGGTAGAGTATTGCGATGGAATGTTTATGTCTCTCATTATATCAAACAGGATGCCAGCATCCACATTATCAAAGGCGCCTTTAATGTCTAAGCTGACTAAAAATATACATTGTTTATTGTCGATGAATTGCCTAATCTTATTTAGCAAACAGAATAACAAATCCCGGGAAGATTTATTTTGTCTAAAACCAAAGGATAGATCAGAAAACAGTGAGTTGTTTGTAATGTAGTTGTTTACTCTATTAATGACCAATTTGGCCATGATTTTATACAATGTGGGAAGAAGAGAGATAGGGCGGTAGTTTTGAAAGCGAGAACCATCCTTATTTACTTTAAGAATAGGGATAATGAATGAAGTTTTCCAGTTCGTAGGGAAAGAACTGTTGTACCATGCTTTATTAAAGAGTTCCGAAAGTTTTTGAAAATGATTTATGTCTAAATTCTTTAAAATTCTGTATGAGATCTGGTCGTGACCGGGAAGAGTATTTTTGGCTTTATTTATGATTGCTTCTATTTCTCCTGCATTGAATTCTTCCTTATTTAACGATAGAGCGGGGGTCACCTTAGAGTTTAGAATATTCAGGGTATTAGCGAAATTTAAGTCAAGGAAGTCATTAACGTTTTCTTTGAGGTTGAATATATTAGTGCTCACATTCTTGTTGAAAAAACAGTCAAATTTTTTCCAAATCGATTTAGAACTTGCATTGGGGTTGATGCTCTCAATGAAATTGTTCCATGCAGTCTTTTTTTCTTTCTTTATCTCTATTTTTAGTTTGCATGTTGCTCTTTTTAAGCCAATGTAAGTGAAGGGACCAGGATATTTATTATAAAGTCGAAGTTTTTCTTTTTTTATATTCCATAGCCTGTCTATATAGTTGTTCCACCAAGGTTTAGGTTTGAATTTATTATTATTGGGAGTAACAATTGAGTTTGTGTTAATGATGTTTACCAATTCCATTTCATAATCCTCGAGATCCAATGTGAGATAGAGATTCAGGTTAGAGATATCTTTGATAATTTTACCATGATTAGGTTTTTTCTTATATATAGAAGGTGCATTGAAATTTTCGATATAATTAATTATGATGGGTAGGTGGTCAGAAGTGCCAATATTACATTGGATAATATCCCAAGAGAGTTTACTGAGTAAATCCTGCGAGGAAAGCGAAATATCAATGGCCGAGGAAAAGCCCACCCCGCCCAGTCTGGTATGGCTACCATTGTTTAATATAATAAAATTAGACTTATTGATGATATCTGCTACTAGAGTACCCTTGATATCCGGTATACTGTTGTTTTCCCATAAAAGATGATGCGCATTGATATCTCCTAAAATAATAGAGTTTTTGTCATTTTGCAGATTATGTAATAATAAGTTGAAATTTGTCTTTAGTATTTGCGTATTAATATTAGGAGGGGCGTAAAATACCGTGAGTGAAAAAGATTGATTGTCATTATCTGCTATCACGATATTCATAACTTCAACAGATTTGAAATTCCAATGAATGTTTATATCTTTAACAATGATGTTTTTCTTAATTAAAAATCCCACACCGCCGTAGTTATCGTGCCTATGCTTTAAATGGGTGTAATAGTTTGCGAATTTGTAGTTATCTTGGGGTTTAGACCATGTTTCTATCAGGAAAGCTATATCTATGTTTTCCAACTCTAGAAAATGTTCCAATTCAGCTTTATTCTTTCTCAGACTTCTAATATTTATCTGAAGTAACTTTAAAGGCATCCGGGAAAGAAGAAGATAGGCAAAGGCCTAGAAAAAGTTTTTAGAATAAGTGTTTGCACTGAACCTTGTGAAGAGACGTTGGAACCGTTATTGATAATGCATATCAAGAATGTAAAGAGGATTATAGAAATTATACAGGTTGTGAGTGGATATAATATCAAGTGTATCCTAGAAATTGAGGGTAATTGAAATTTATAGAGGGATAAGTTTAAAAATGAAAAGAAAATAGTTATTCTTATATACCTCATATGGTTAAGCGTTAATTTACAAGAATGCACCAAATATACCATATAGGTCATTATTATTTTATAATGCAATGGTTCAGTTGCAGCATAACCAGCTACAATGAAAGCGAAACCACTTATAAGTACAATATTATTTGAATGTATAATTAAAATAGAAATGGATAAAGATGACATAGAAGGTTTTATCGATCTGATTGGTAAAAGCGGAAGTAAGAGTTTCCTGTCGAATAGGATAATATAAGAAATATGCAACAAGATACGTAAATATGTAAAAAGAATAGTACTCAAATCACAATCAAACTCGCCCAATCCTGGGACATGATTGTGTCTATAAACAATCAAATTTACCTTAACCACTCCTAAAATTGAAGGTGAGAGCAATACAAAGTTATTTGTTAAGAAAGGTGTAAATACATTTCTGACCTTATAATTAATGGCCTTAGACCACATAGGCGAAATAAAAGACACTAAACATAGTAACCATTCATCTAACGATTGTAAATTCAAAATAATCCAGTGTGGGAAGATCGGATGGTTACGGAGAAAATCTGAAGACCTATATGTATGTATATGAACAATGAGATTCAAAATTATACAATTAAAAATCCAAAATATTCTGGGATGAATGTGAGTGAGAAAAATGTATGAAACTAACGATTTATTGCCTAGTATGACTACTATAGAAATTTTAGGAAACCAGATTAATTCATTGAAAAGAGCATTGAGCGAAGAATTCAAGATTACTGAATGCCAAATACTAAGATATAAACGCGAAAAGTTAGGAAATTTGTCACAGGTCCTAGCGAGGGACAAATTATAACTGTAAGAAAAACCCTTAAAACTAAATGTAAAGCTATAGGATAACAAATAATAATGGAGAGAAAGTACATTAGAAAGCGCGTGAAAACAATAGGATGAGAGATTATTAAACGATAAGCGTCATTTAATCCCTTCATCCTCAGGTAAGGTCCCCTCAATAGACAAATTATTATTATGTCCGACTATATTTTCAATGGATTGTTTGGTGTATGAGGATAGTAATTTTTTCATTTTTTGCAAATTGCGGCATAAATTCTTGATTTCAGGGTCCCTTTCACTTGCGTTGTTGCTGGATTTTGATAATTTATCACTTATGGTAAGGGTATCCTTAACCAATATTAGAAGATTTACTTGATTGTTTTTGATTTCTTGAATTTCTGATCTCAATTTGTCAGTTTCCTTTTGATTATCCTCCTTGAGGGCTTTCAATTCGGACATTATGTTCATATATTCGTTTTGATTATGAATCAATGTCTCATTATCCTTTATAAGCTTGTTGTTTTCTTTTAGTATAGAAGTCAAGAAAGCTATTTGTTTTATGGTATGATTCTGAGAACCCTCTGGAGAGTCAGTTTTATTTGCATTATGGTCATTAGGGAGATTGGGGAAATGTTCGGAGACGTATTTAAAAGTGGGAGGAGTGATTAAATATTTTGCTTCCTTGAAGGACAATTTCTTTATGACCATCATAGTTTTGATTTCTTTTTGTTTCATATACTCGGTGCAGTCAGTGTGATTAGTTCTGCATTGTTTGTTGCAATATAAACAAAGTGGGTCATAAGGACAATCCTTAGTAGAATGATCAATATCCGAGCAGTTAAAACATCGCCCTTTACTGCGACACTTAGAAAAAGAATGTCCGTATATTAGACAATTTGAACAAATTAATGGTCTCATGACGTAAGGTGAAACGTGTCTCTTGACATTGGAAATAGTAATCACTTCGGGTAAGGTATTTTTACGAAAAGCAACCACCAGAGAGGAGGAGTTCTCAGCTGCCATTGTGTTAGTGTTCCATCTTTTAAGCCTATGGAGATCCACTATCTGATCCATTGAATTTAGCTCTTTCCATAGATCATCGATTTTGATGTCCGTTGAAATGGATCTGATGACCCCTTCCATTCCACGAAGGAGTTGGAATGTATGCATTGTAGTCTTTATTTTATTGAAAAAGGTCTATAATAGAGTTAGCCGTAAAATAGTCTTTTGTTCTAACCCTGACTCTACTCCTGTTTATTTGAAATACATCAAGAAGAACGCCTAATTTGAGATTTTTTAAATAGATGGCCATAGAAAGGTCATCAATATATTTTCCTTCAATAATTAACATGAAAGGCCCCAGATCTCCAGGGCGATATTTGTAAACTAGGTTAACAGAAGAGTCTTCCTGGGTTGGTGTTGTAAGCGAAGTGGGATTATTTGTATGTACAATGATAGGGTTTTTGTCCTTGGCAGAATTATTATCTGAGTTTAGTATTGAGTTAAGTAGGTTATTCGTAGGGGGATTTAAATCCGAAATGGAAGATGCAACGGAGAGATCATGATCCATATCCTGATCGTAACTGACTCCTGTTTCCAATGAATTCACTACCGGATTATGACTAGAATCAATATCTAACCCCGGGTTAGATTTGATCCTTTTCATAGCTTTAATAAGATCCTCCTGAATTTTATTTTTTTTTATAGACATGATCCGGTGTAAGAATACTGGGAAGGATAAAATAAATAGGTGTAACACTTGATATATCAATCGTTTGGTAAATAGGATACTACTCTTGTTATTATTTAGTAAATGATAAAAGGAGTAACCGTGATATTGAAACGTTGTCCCTTAATAATTTTATCATAAGATAGAAAGAAAAGGGAAATGTAAACGAAGAGAATCCTAGGCAACTGGTGAAATAGAAGCGGGTTAGTGTATTGAGGATATCCAGAACCTCAATATACTGTAGAAATATGACTTTATATCTGTATTTGATGCTAGATGAGACCTGTATCTTTAAATTTTATAAATAATGGCACAAAATATAAACAAACAAAACTCTTCAAAATTTATTATAAATAAATTGTATTTATTAATGTTCAATAAAAATGTTCAAACCCTGGATTTAAAATTTGTCCTTAAGTATTTTATTAATTTTAACAAAAAATATTGCATAAATTATTACTACAATATATGGTTAACTTTTTTTAACACTTTCGATAAATTAATTAAAGATTAATTAAACTTCATAACTTGGTAAACTTGGTAAGATAAAATTTAATTTGGTAATAACATCAATCACGGTAAGATTGCAAGTGACCGATCTTTTTTTCCAAAATTAGTCATTGCAATTTTCGCGGTTAAAAAAAACACAAGGTTTCCAATTTAGTATAAGGTAAGGTTTACAACAAAAAACCTCGAAATGAATTCCACTGAACTTAATGAATTTCAATAAATTTTAATCTTGCAACACCATATTAAATGGTATAAAATATAAATTGATCAGCTGTGGATATCATTTTGACGTTTGTTTGTTTATACAATATTATATACAATATTGTATAATATAAAATATTATATTAATTAATTCTATTCTTTTTTTATATTTTAGGTTGTATTGTTTGTTGAACATCCTGGTTAGCTGAACTTGGAACATCCCGCACCTCTTGAATCGATTGATTCAAGTCATCAAGTAATAATCTGCTAAGTTTGCAGACCGGTCGTTTCACACATCCCCCCTTTGTTTGCAGTGTCACAACTCGGACTACTCCATCTGCTCCAGGATGAATTTGATCAACTCTACCGAGTAACCATTTTGTAGGTGGAAGATTGTCTTCATGTATCAAGACAATAGCGTTTAATTTGATTGGTTGACCCTTTGTTTGCCATTTACTTCGTTTGTGTAAAGACGTTAAGTATTCTGATTTCCATCTGTTACAGAAATGTTGCATAGTTTGCTGCATGTGCTGCCATTTTGAGAGATGGGATGGTTTAATATCGGTAAGTGTAGGTTGTGGAACTTCTACCATTGGTCGTCCAATCAAAAAATGTCCTGGTGTTAATGGATCGATTTGGTCATCTGATAAAATACAAAGTGGTCGTGAATTCAGCACTGCTTCTATCTGACTGGCAACTGTTGTAAGTTCTTCAAAGGTAAATATTGTATTACCCATTACGCGTCTTAAATGAAACTTGAAGGATTTTACCGCTGCTTCCCACAGTCCTCCAAATGTTGGTGCAACACTAGGAATAAAATGCCAATTGATTTTTTCTGAAGTGAGAAATGAAAATATATTATTAGAGTTAGTTTTAATATGATCATAAATCTCGCGCAGCTCATTGTTTGCTCCAATAAAATTGGAACCGTTATCAGAATATAAATCTGTGCACAATCCTCGACGTGCTACGAATCTCTTTAATGTCGCTATGAAGCTCTCTGTTGTTAGATTTGACACCACTTCAATATGAACAGCCTTAGTTGCCATACACACAAATATTGCAATGTATGCTTTCCATCTCTGAGTAGATCTCCCATAAATTTGCTTGAGTTGAAGTGGTCCAGCATAATCAATGCCCGTCTTAAGAAATGGTGTTTCATAACAAACACGACTTTCTGGCAAATTACCCATTATTTGATAATTCGGTTTCAAGTCGTATCGTTGACATCTGTTACATTGTTTCAGAACATTCTTGACAATTCTACGGCAATTTACAACATGGTATCGTTGTCTAATAATGCTTTTAAGTAATGTTGCTCCTGCATGTTGATGTCGTATATGAAGGTCTCTTATCAGTAGTTTGGTCAGCTCACAATTTGGTAATATCACTGGATGCTTTGTATTGTATGCTGCCGTTGAATTTTCTATACGACCGCCAACTCTTAAAATTTGCATTTCATCTAGAAATGGGTTAAGGTTTCGAATGTTGCTTTTTGGTAGTTCTTGGCTTATAATTTTCCAAAGTTCGGCTTGAGCTAAAGGTAGTTCGTCATCCCAATCTAGCTTCAGTAGCCACAAACTCTGAAACAAAATTTTTATATTTATAATAGCCGGTGCCAGCCAACCCATTGGATCGAAGATACGAGCAGATTGCGATAGAACTTCTCGTTTTGACCCTTTTGAATTCTGTTTCAGTTTTACTTTGATTCTGAACTCATCTCTATTGGGATTCCACTCTATTCCGAGTAGTTTTGGATATGACTGCTCATCTTTTATGTCCACCGGAATGTATTCCTTGTTTTCTGGAGCTATCCTCTCTAGTAATGGGCTATAATTTGATGACCATTTCCGCAAATTAAAGCCATAAGATTTGAGTACATCTGTGACAGTTTTTTGTATATTGAAGGCTTCATTTTCTGTATGACATCCAGACATAAAATCATCGACATAGAAATCATTCAATATTTTTGTAGCAATCATCGGTTCTTTGTCAATCAAAGTTTTTCCAATAGTTTGAAGTGTTTTGGTTGCAAGATATGGTGCTGAGGCTGTTCCGTAAGTAACTGTGGTAAGACGGTAATGTGTTGGTGGGGTTGAACTATTGGAACGCCAAAGGATTCTGTGGTAATCTTGATCATCAGGATGAAGCACTATTTATCGGAACATTTTCTCAATGTCTGCGGTAAATACAATTGGATATAATCGGAATCGCATTAAAATTGATATGAGTGGCTCGTAAATGGTAGGTCCGACCATCAGCATATCGTTGAGTGAGATTCCGTTGGATGATTTGAATGATGCGTCAAAGACAACACGTAATTTTGTTGTGGTACTGGACTCTTTGAGAACTCCATGATGTGGAAGATAATAAATTTGATCGCTTCGGTTTACTTCTTCGGTTGGTATCTTTTCCATATGGTTTAGAGACAGATATTCATACATAAACTCGTGGTAATGGGTTTTGAAACAATTATCTTTAGTAAATCGTTTCTCCATTGCTTCTAATCGTCTTAATGCTCCTCGCTTGGTATCACCGAGCCTTAATGACGATGTTGGTTTAAATGGGAGTTTGACCACAAATTTCCCATCTGCCATTCGATTTGTGGTCCTTTCGAAATGTTTTTCACAATAATTTTCCTCTTCTGAAAAATTTGTTGCTTCTTTTGATGGTGTAACCTCTTCCAATTCCCAAAATTTCCGTAATAGTTGGTCAATATTTACTTCACAATGGTTTGCGGTTAAATTTGATTCGTTTTGATAGTTTAAATGTGTTGGGCCTGCAATAACCCACCCAAGCGCTGTATTTTTAGCTATTAATCCATTGTTATCCAGTTCAATCATTCCAGGTCTCAACAAGCTAAAAAATTGACCGACTCCTATAAGCATATCGATTTGATTTGGTTGGTTGAAGGTCGGATCGGCCAACGGTAGATCCTGGAGATTATATAAAATTGGTGTTTTGATTAAAGTAGCTGGCTGGCATGAAGTTACCTTTGATATAACTAAGCATTCAAGATCCCAATTATCTTCGTTGATACATGATGCTATGCTAACATTGACTTTACCTCTTGTTATACCAGCAGTTGACTGACCGATTCCACTAATATTTATGCGAGCGTTGGTTTTCTTTAGATTCAATCGCTGCACTAGATCTTCACTCACAAACGACGCTTGAGATCCAGAGTCTAAAAGTGCTCGGCATAACTTCCATTCACCAAACTCATCTTTTATTCGTAGCATAGCGGTTGGTAGTAATGCGTGATCAAATACATTTTGAGTTTGATGTAGATTTACATTGCCACTTGTCGTAGTGATATCTGGTTGTGAGACAACTGTAGGGTTTGAAATGGATGATCGTGGTTTGATTTGCAGTGAGTTCTCATTTTCTTGATGAAAGCTTTGGGATGTGGATGGTTTGAGAATTTGTAGGTTTTCGTTGTGGGGAGTTGTTATATGAAGGAGTGAGTGGTGTTTCTTATTGCAAATATGACATCTCTTGTTCGATCGACAGTACATAACTCCGTGGTTGTTGTTAAGGCAGTTAAAACACCGTCCATCTGTTTTGATCAGGTTTCTGCGTGTTAGTACATCCATTGATTTAAATTGACTGCATTCAAAAAGCTGATGATCATTTGTTTGACAAGTTGGACATGTGAAATCAGATTTTGTATAAAATCCCTTTATCACAGTAGTTGATCTAGCAGCTGGTTTTAATGGTTGACTTCTTTGACTGATGTTTATTCCTTCCAGTTCATCTGCTCGACTGGCTAGGAAATTATAGAACTTCTGTAGTGTAGGAAAGTCTTCATCATTGGTGTGCCTCATCCATAACTGCTTTGATTCATCATCCAGTTTGTTGAATAAAATATAAAGCAGCCAAGGATCCTTAGAATCTGCTCGATCTCCCAGTGCTTTCAATCCTCGAGTTGACTCATCAGAGGTATCCAGTAACTTTCGGATTGATGTTGAATTCGGATTGCGAATTGATGGTTGATCCATGAAAAGTTTAATAAACGAATTGGCTGTTAAACTCTTCCTATCATATCTCTTGCATAACTTTTGGAAAGCTTCTATGTAATTCGCTTCTGTTACTGCTAAGTGTTTCAGCAAATTGCTAGCTTCTCCTTTGAGCAAGCCCTTCAGGTATTGAAATTTTTGAGCTGCTGATAGTACTGGATTTTCGTGCACCATGCTGTTAAATAAATCATAGAAGCTTTGCCATTCCTTGTAATCCCCGAAGAAACTTGGTATGTTTACTCGAGGCAATTTAAAATCGTTGTTGGCTACTTGAGATGTATTATTAACACTCTCATTTAATTGATTTAATTGATTGGAGGTCGATAGTGTATTACCGCGTAGCCATCTATTTAATTTGGCTGCAACTTGGTAATATAGTTCTTCAAATTCCTCAGCATCTGATTTCTGTTTAGGATCTTCATTGAAGATTTGATCTTCAACATCTGAAAATTGCTGAAGCAATTCCTTCGCGCGTTTTAAACGTTCTCTAACTTCCTCATCGCATGTTTTTTCCGACAAAGTAGTAGAATAATTCTGTATTCGCGTTAGTAGACCCTTCAATACACTTCTGCGTTTAATAAAAGCTTCCATTTTGACTCAACTATTCGCACTTTAATCACTCAACTATTCACACTTCACTGGTTTAATTTACTATAATATTGGTAAGTAAGTAGTTAAGCTAATAGGTATTAGGTGACTACGTTATCAGCGCTGTTAATTTTACTCTCAATACTGTTCACACGTTAAACACAATAACACTACTTTGTTTTAATTAAAACCCAGGTATATTGTTCATTAAAGTACATAAAATAAGTTTATATAGTTTGTTAATTGTTTTATTTAAATAAAAATTAAATGTTCTTGATTTTTATTATAGATACAAAGCTTTATACTCATCTGTTAATGGCGGTGAATTTAGATGTTTCTATAACCATGTGGTGTGCTTGACCACGTTTCTGGATAATAAATTGTTGTAATTTTACTTTTGATAATAATTTAGAGCTGGTGCGCACTAAATCCGACTCGAAGGACCATGTATTTGATGCTAGATGAGACCTGTATCTTTAAATTTTATAAATAATGGCACAAAATATAAACAAACAAAACTCTTCAAAATTTATTATAAATAAATTGTATTTATTAATGTTCAATAAAAATGTTCAAACCCTGGATTTAAAATTTGTCCTTAAGTATTTTATTAATTTTAACAAAAAATATTGCATAAATTATTACTACAATATATGGTTAACTTTTTTTAACACTTTCGATAAATTAATTAAAGATTAATTAAACTTCATAACTTGGTAAACTTGGTAAGATAAAATTTAATTTGGTAATAACATCAATCACGGTAAGATTGCAAGTGACCGATCTTTTTTTCCAAAATTAGTCATTGCAATTTTCGCGGTTAAAAAAAACACAAGGTTTCCAATTTAGTATAAGGTAAGGTTTACAACAAAAAACCTCGAAATAAATTCCACTGAACTTAATGAATTTCAATAAATTTTAATCTTGCAACACCATATTAAATGGTATAAAATATAAATTGATCAGCTGTGGATATCATTTTGACGTTTGTTTGTTTATACAATATTATATACAATATTGTATAATATAAAATATTATATTAATTAATTCTATTCCTTTTTTATATTTTAGGTTGTATTGTTTGTTGAACATCCTGGTTAGCTGAACTTGGAACAATATCTTTATATCCAATTATATTTCAGAAGGGAAGCAAGTAGTTCCACTTGGGGCTAGGAAATATAGAAGACAGAGTAGTGAAATCTGAGGTAATTGATTGATGTGTACGAGAGCTGATTAAAGTTACTAAATTAATCTGAAGAAGACTAGTTGTTTATCACTGAAGTACTAGTGGAGATGTACTAGTTCAAATTATAACTGTGAATGTCTGATTATGAGCATTGGCTGTATCAAATTATCAATAAAATTCGGTGATATTAAACGTAGTTGCCGGATACTATAGGACGAATGGATATACAACCGATTAATTTGTCCTAAGAAATGTCACATATAAAACAAGACACATATTTAACAATGTGAATCATGAAGATTGATGACTGAATTATAACTGAACAAAGAACTAATCCATAAACACAGGAATATGGACGTGGTCGAGTTCTGGTTGAGCTTGCATTATAAGATATAATCTGATTAGAGTGATTATTCACTATAATTAATAAATTGAAATATAAAAAATGAATTAAAGTTAATTAAATTATGTCACCTGGAGTGGTATTAACCACAAAGAAGGTAATTATGAGAACCGTTGAGTTGAAAGTTGTTGATGGCAAATCTTCCAGCTGATGATGTACTGAGTGATATTTAGGAGTTCCTAAATATCTATATTTAGGCTTATAAGTGTTTAATCTATGATTGTGATGAACTTGGTATGGTTTCCAGAATTAATTCCGATGATCCGATGTTTTATGTATGATGTTTACTTGATTTATTGTAAGTGATGATTGTAATAATGCTGTTTGTTAAAATGATGTACATAATTCTTGATGACATTAACTCCCTGCCAAATTGTAGTGTGGATCTTGTATCTATTCAATTTGATGAATTTCGTTATTGTAGTTGCAGAAATATATTTGAGCTGATGCGATCCAAATTGAGTTGGATTCTTTGCCAATGTATAAAAATGCGATGGCGTGTTGTATTTCTAATTGTTGTATTTGAGGTTATGTGCGGATTTTTATTTTTGTATTATATTTGATTAATTGATTTGCGTCTGCTTATTAGATAAAGAGTCCTTTATGCAAATGTATATTCAAAATAGATGAGGCGTACAATATACTGGAGTTACATAAATGGTGTCTTAAAATTGTTTGATATTTTATTTCATGTGATAAAGGCACATGAGAATAATGTGTTGTCCAATTTGATTGTAATCACTTGAAAATATGCTTTCCTTTACATTAACTTGAGATTAAATTTTGTTGCGCTAGTTGATAACGAATATAATAAAGTCGGAAAGTGCTGATTTAGTGACTTTCAGGTTTATCGATTGAGGCGGATGAGCTGATGAGTTCCGAATTGAGTAGGATTCTTGCCAATGTATAAAAACTGCAATGGCGTGTTGTAATTTTTATCGCTGTATTTGAGGTTATGTGCAGATTTCTATTTTGTTTTATATCTGAATATTTTGAGGTTGTATCGTCTTATTTAGTTATAAAGCCATTATATATATGTATATTCTGAATAGATGAGGCGTAGAATATACTGGAGTTACATAAATGGCATCTTAAAGGTGATTATATTTTATTTCAACAATAAAAGCACATATGAACAGCGTGTTGTCCAATTTAATTATAATCACTTGAAAAAATACTTTTCCTTTAAATTAACTTGAAAATCACTTGAAATTAAATTTAAATGTACAATTGCTTTGATTTTGGATTATTTTTAATTAGCAGCACTACACAAGCCGGCACGCCAATCGGCGTGGTCGTCTTGACCACCGACAATGAAAGCCAAAGCGATATTATGTGATAAAGTTAATGCACACTAACACATTTATTTTGAAATCCGATTACTGTAAATGTATATAAAATATTATGTTTTATTTATGATTGGATTTTGACAGGAATGATTTTAATTGCGACTGTTCACTACACTGTTTAAAAAGCGAATGTTGGTTTTAAATTATTAATTAATTTTTATTTAGTTTTGAATTACAGTCGTGAGAAATAAAAAGTTTTCTATTCTATAAAAATTTTGTATTTTCCATATTTTCATGTCGGTTTTTCATCGTTATAATTATAAAAAAGGGATTTTTCAAATGGAAAATTTTTGTATTCAATTAAAAAATTAAAACACACCTGAAAATTGTTGGATAATTTGAAAAAGTTTTTCCCGCTTCTAATATTTTTGTTGGTTAAATTTTTTTTGTTATAAAACAAATTTTGTTGTTAGAATTATAGATTTTTTTGTATTTTGAAAGCAAATGAGAATAATAATGTTTTGTTAATGCTTTGGTTGTTCCAATAACCTCAGAGAAACAGTTTTTGGTATTTAAATCAATAAAAGATGTGGGTACCTAATTTTTTTTTAATTAAGAGTCAAAATTTGACTTACCTGTAATGCATTTGGCCACAGACAACTTTCCGGTGTTTTTATTTCAATTTCAGTTCCACTATGCATCTTATCTAGAATTATGCTATCGGTTGTTGCTGGACATATGCTGTTAGATTGGTCCGACAAATCTGCAAAAATATAACTATTTTGTTATATACAATAGAATTAACATAGATTAATGTAGAAATTTATAACGATGGCTCAGAAGCTTATCTTAGTCACGGTGTTGTAAATGATATGCTGTCTTCCACTAAAGGATTAAAATCAGTGGTTCTCCTCATGTGTGGTGGTTCGAAACCTTAGGATTCAAATAACCAAGGTTATTTTAATTAATTAACTGATTCTATTAAATTTGAGTTTAGTTATTTACAATAAAAGCCAACCCAGATAACCCATGGTAGGAGGGTTTTAGTGCTAATAAAAATTTTATAGATTATCTAAAATTCCATCGCTCAACGAATTGAATAGTTGAACATAAATTTCAGATTTATATTTCGCAGTGGCGAAGCGTCGGTATAGACACACTAGACAGTGTCTACCCAAACATAATATAAATATGAAACTTTATTTTCATTTTGTTCGCATAATGTCGACTTAATACTATTTTGTCAAACGTTCAAAGAAAATTATTAAGTTTTAATACAATAATTAGAACAAAAACCATTCAGCTATGTTCCTGAAACTTTAATACAAACGTTTCCTAGTTTTATGTACAAACAAACAAAAATGTTTGTAGACGTTTCAAATTATGACTACCGTAATAAGCAATAGCAACAACAACAAATTTTCAACTTTTGTTCCTTCTTGGATAGACAGTTTTGTTTGTCTATTTCTGTTTATATATTTTGTTTCAATGTTTTTGAGAAACATATTATGAGGAAACATTTTTGACAAAAATTGTAATAATTGTTAGTTAGTTAGATGTTAGTTAGATGTTCTATTGTATTATAGATAAATTATAAATAAATGATGTTCTAGATTTATTGCTGAGGTGTGATAGTACTTTTATCGATATGCTTCTGTCGGCATGCAAAATGTTTGTCGGGTTATTTTCTAGATTTTTCATTTCTAGGTTTGATGTATACGTCGTATACGACGACAGTGTATACGGTACCACGTATTCCAGTTTAAGGTTTGCACTACCAGTTATCACTATATTAAGTAATTTTATGTATGGTTTTTGTATTTTTGGAAAAATTCTGAATTATAAAGGGGTTATTCTTTTATTTTTAAATAATAATTGTTGTGTTTACAATATACGTCACAACAACACATAAATACCTTTTAAGACCTACCTCCCACAACAACTTGCGCTCAAAGGTGTTGATGAACGCTTTTTTTAAACCTCTGCGGTTCGAAACCACCTGAGACTATGGATTTCGGAAAACTATTCCATTTGTATGCAGTTCGGACAAAGAAGTATTTCTGTGATCTGCCAGTATGACAGCGTGGGATCTCGACCGTTTGACTGCTTGCGCTAGCCGATTGACGAGTGAAACGGGGGTAAGAATAAGTTTAAGGAATGATGCCGCTGATTTCATCTGAGCACTGTTGATGACGATAGTTATAAAAAAACAACAGCAGCAGTCAGCAACAGTGCGACGATGTTGTAGGGAATCTAGTTTTAATGTCAGATCTCGATAACCCACAATTCGTATAGCTCGCTTTTGAACAGAGTCCAAGAAGGCCAAGATGGAAACAGAAGTAGCACCCCAAACTTGACAACAGTGCTCCATACAGGGACGAATATAAGACTTATAAACATGGTGCAATTGGTATGGAGTGAAATTTTTTTTGCATCTATTTAGGAGGCCGACATTTCTAGATGCGCTTTTTGCCATCGCCAACACGTGGTCGTCCCAGAGTAGGTCATTTGAAACTGTGACACCCAATAAACGAATTTTGTTACACTCACCTTTTGGTTCATCACACATACTGAATAAAATATGTTTGGGGAACTCGGTCTTTGATCTGGAAACAATCAACAGCTGTGTTTTGGTAGAGTTGAAATTGACCAGGTTTTGGTCACCCCAATGGGCGACTTTTTTTAGGTCTTTATTCATGTTTATGGCAGCGTCTCTCCGGGCGGGATTAATTCGTTTGTGAATTTTACCTTTTGAAGGAAGGGGCTCGAACGACTTGTGCAGAGTACTATGATCTGCAAAACTATTTATTGGGTTGTTTGTGATTTTCAACAAATCGTTGATTTTTATCAAAAATAGGGTTGGGGACAATACTGAGCCTTGAGGTTCACCAGCGTTAATTAGTCTAAACTCAGACGAAAATCAGTCTAGGAAGACCAAAATGTATCCGTTGGATAGAAAATTTTGAATCAATTTTACAACATTGGGATGAAAACCAGACGCAACGAGCTTGTTGATTAAGTTGGCATGCCAGACTCGATCGAATGCCTTGGAGATGTCTAAACCGATAACGTATGTTTCACCACCTTTATCAAGAATGCTGTTCCAACAATGCGCTACATAGTTTAATAGATCGGTGGTTGATCTTTTGTTTCGAAAACCGTATTGGCTGCCGGCTATTAAATAATTTACTTTGAAAGCATGAATACACAACACTCTCATGAATGAATGCGCATACGCCTTGATGGAGTTTGAAAGTTAATTCAAGCTTATATTTGGAATTAAGCGATTCTATAGAGAGAACATTTTCAGAAACTTGTAAGGAATAGAATGTTCGGTTTGTCGTGATGGTTAGCGTTCAATTCGTAGATGTTTTGAACATGTATTTATTAAAGTTTTGTTTGATTCATATATGTGTTGTCCCTGCAAATGTGGACATGCCGCTTTATGAGCGGGTGGATTGCGCATATTTGCTTACCACTTGCAGACTTATATCCTTTCTGTTGTACTACCATATATGTATCAAAAGGATTATTTTTTATTTTTTTATGTTTTATTAAAGAATGGATTACTATAAGCGAAAAATCTTATCATACAACAAAATATGCAAATATTTCATGATAAGACGAAGAAACAATAACAAAATAATAAGTGGAAAACAAATTGTGAGAAATTTGCAGAAAACAAAACAAAACTAATGGCCAATAATCCAACTGATGCAGCGCACCTCCGGCTCACCACCTCAATCAAGGCACAAAGCCCACACATAATTATATGTTGGTCTTTTTCCTCGGAAGAGTTAATGAGCGGAACTACTACGGAACGCTGCCTAGTTAAGATTGGGAGTGTTACCGTTGACTAATTAAAGTTCGTCCGCCAGCACCCTAAGATATTTTCTTGGTTGATATCTCCTTCCATTACCAGTGGTATGTGATATCACGCTTTCTTAAATGTCAATGGCAGGGACTTGAGTACGCGGGGTAGTCAGACCCGTAATTCAACATTGATCATAATCGATCGAAATCGACCCCTCCTGCGGAAGGCATTTATTATGATTGATCGTAGTTTTATCTAAGAAACAAAAAATTATCAATCCATTAAGCATGTAGGGATCAGTTTTTGTCAATTAAAAATTTTTTTTTTTGATCTTTTGGGTGACAACTATGAGCACAAAAATCCCTCTTATTGACGTACAAGCCAGCATGAGACACTACATATTACTAGAAATGGTAGAAATATACTTGAAGCCTCCACTATCTCTTCCAGCTATTTCAACAACAAAAAATACGCTACAAATTTCACAGAAAATCGTAAACGTTTTTTTTTAATTTTCCATTAACACATTTGCAATTCAAACGAAATAAAATTAAAAAGCGAACATTAAAACCCTTTTAATCACAATGTCGTACTCCATTCCAATTTAATATCAACAAAATACATATTAATGGAACACAACAAAATATCCTTCAACTTGAAATCCCAAATCACATTAATTTTCAAATCAAATCTAATTTTTAATCCTCCAATTTTCCATCCAGTTGTGTTTTTGTTTTTTCTTTTCAACGAAAAATTGTTTTCTTGTAGGTATTTGTTTTATTTATTTTTTTTGTGTCGCTGCTCACGACTTTTACTTTTGTTTTTAAAATTTTTTATGAGTAAAGTTTATGAATATTTAAGAAAGAAAAAAAGTTTTAAGTTTGCTAAATAATGAAAGAGAATTTTAAGAAAATTTACACAAAAAACCAAAACAAATAATTTGTCAACCTTTTTCACTTTTCATTTCAATGAATTTAAATCTGAATAAATATAAAATGTTGATGGAATTATAATTGTTGTTGTTTTAGAGTTAGACAAACACTCGTTGTGATAAGCCACAATTATTTGTTTCTAAGAAATTTAAAAAGTTTAAATATAATAATAGTTATTTAGGACTAAATTTTAATGTTTGTACCTGAAGAGATTTGATTTGGGTGTTAATTAATAAGTTGAAATTAGAAAAAGTTTCAGCTGTCACATGAGGAGACATTTATTTAATAATGTTAGATAACCTCAAACACTTACCTCCAACTTTTCCATACTGCGCTGTTTCAATCGAAATACTTGTGCCCCTTGGGCAATTTAATCCAATAAATTCCGAGTCACAACCACTTTTATGATAGGTCCTAAGCGTTGCCGATAACAAAGCTGTCCATGTTAACGTAAATCACAACAATCATGAAAAGAGAAAGAATAAACAAAATTTATTAATCAAAATGAAAATTGGAAAATCAACAAAGAAAATATAATTTATATTTATTTACATTAATTTACGATTTTATTTTATTTTCGTTTTGTTTTTACCAAGAAAAATTTGTTTTCTTTTTGTGTTGACGTTTTATTTCTTAATTTAGAATTTGAATAACGGATATTGGACAAATGTTTTTCTTACTGGTCATGCTGTAATTTTCTAAGAAAAATTTTATAAAACTTTATTTGGTTGGTTGAAACAAATTTGAATTTTTATTTTTGAAATAGAAATTCAGTCAAAACCAGAGTCAAATTAAAAACAAAAAACAAAGTCAAAGTCAAAGTCAAAATCAAAATCAAAGTAAAAGTTAAAGTCAAAGTCAAAGTCAAACTCAAAGGCAAAATCAAAGTCAAAGTCAAAGTCAAACTCAAAGTCAACGTCAAAATCAAAGTCTAAGTCAAAGTCTTAGTCAAAGTTTAAGTCAAAGTCAAAGTCAAAGTCAAAGTCAAAGTCAAAGTCAAAGTCAAAGTCAAAGTCAAAGTCAAAGTCAAAGTCAAAGTCAAAGTCAAAGTCAAAGTCAAAGTCAAAGTCAAAGTCAAAGTCAAAGTCAAAGTCAAAGTCAAAGTCAAAGTCAAAGTCAAAGTCAAAGTCAAAGTCAAAGTCAAAGTCAAAGTCAAAGTCAAAGTCAAAGTCAAAGTCAAAGTCAAAGTCAAAGTCAAAGTCAAAGTCAAAGTCCAAGTCAAAGTCAAAGTCAAAGTCATAGCCAAAGTCAAAGTCAAAGTCAAAGTCAAAGTCAAAGTCAAAGTCAAAGTCAAAGCCAAAGTCAAAGTCAAAGTCAAAGTCAAAGTCAAAGTCAAAGTCAAAGTCAAAGTCAAAGTCAAAGTCAAAGTCAAAGTCAAAGTCAAAGTCAAAGTCAAAGTCAAAGTCAAAGTCAAAGGTAAAATCAAAGTCAAAGCCAAAGTCAAAGTTAAAGTCAAAATTAAAGTCTAAGTCAAAGTTGAAGTCTAGGTCATACCCAAAGTTATATGTCAACAGTGTAGTCACAGTGGCAACCCGAAGTTGTTGTCATGTTTAAATGAACCTTAATAAAATTCAACAAATCATACACAAAGCTTTTCACAAAGTACAAATACATGGACCTTTTTAACGTCTCTTTATTAATTTAACACTTTACCAAGAAGTAAAAACAACTTTTTTGTTTACTTAAAATTTTTTAGCATAATTTATGGGGGCTCCTTTCTATTACGAAAAAAATATGTTTTATGATATTTTTATGAAAAATATGCTAATATATAAGGTTTTTGTGTTCCTTTCAAATTTTCTAACATAATAATTTTTTTAAATATTTATTTATTTTTAGAATGAAGAAAAAGTGTAATCAGATGGAATAGTTTTAATATGAGTTTTTGTTGTTTATTTTGAAGTGTTTGTTCAACACAAATAAGTTTACGAAAAAAGGAGAGATTTCCCAGTTTATTTTTATATTTTGATAATGTTATGAAAACTTTTGTAATCAATTAGAATTTATTCTTAATTTATAATGATTTAAAAATCAAAATGGACTTGATTGTATGAATATGTTAATGTGATGTTAGGCATTGTTTCGGTTATAATGTAGTTCAAGTTATTTTTATTACGAAAAGTTTGATATCAAAGTTTGCGTTTTTCCTTCAAACATACATAATTCGTTTTATATTTCAAGATAAGAAATTTCATTAGCATCAAAATAAGTAGGAATAAATAAAAGATAAAAATATTAATAGAACAATCATCCACACACCAATTCACTATATCAAACAGTCATGATTACTCAAAAAGATAAGGAGTTGATTCGAACAGTTTTCTTTTTAATTTGATTTTCTTTACAAAATTTCACAGTTCAGCATTTTTTTTTTATTCGTATTTGTATTCTTAACGTTAAAACCTTATAAATTTATATATTCGTGTTTTTGTTATCTTATCTCAACATATAAATTTACAAGGATACGAGCATGATAAAAATGCAAAATAGAATAGAAGGAAAAACACATCTGTCATAGTAATTTAAATCAAAAGTTGCATTTCGTTAGGTTCATTGATTAATTTTTGTTTTTTTTTGTGTATATAGTTTGCATGCAGATGTCATCAAGGTTTATTTTCTGTTGATCTAGCATTTTTTTTTAAATAACTTTTGATTGTAATTTATAGTTTGACTTAGAATAAATTTAGTAAACTTTTTTATAGTTACAACGTGTGATATTGACAGACTTCCGATTTTTAAAGATAGTTTAGATATATAGTTTACAATTCTAACTTTTGAAATCAATGGTGTCAAAATTTGTGGTTAAAAAGTAAATTGAATGTCATCTGATGATGTCAAATATTCCTCACTCATTCGTTGAGTAAAAGAGTAAAATTGTGGAGTACAATAATTGAAAATTAAATCAGGGACTGGTAGTTTCATTCATTCATGCATTCATTTTCAGTGATGATATACAAATTTCATATTTGTTTGGTTAAATTTCATCACATAACGACTACCAAGTTATATAAAAAATGCGTTGGGTTTATTTTTTTTTTTTAATAAAAAGAGTTGTGTTATAGGAATTACAACACATAGATACCTTTAAAGACCTAGGTTCCACAACAACGTGCCCTTTTTTTTAACTTTTGTGGATTAAACGCACCCGAGACTATTGATTCAAGAAAAGCATTCCAAATGTACGATGTTCGGACAAAGAAATCTCTCTGCATTCTGTCGCTATGAAAGTGGGTGGGTGATCTCAACAGTTTGACTGTGTGCACATTGCACAAACTGATTGGCATGTAAAACGGGGAAAATAATATGGTTGAGGCATGATAGATCCAATTTCATCCGAGCACTGCTGGAGACGATATTTATAAAAAAACAGCAAGATCAGTAACAGTGCGACGATGTTGTAGGCAATCACGATTTGATGAATATAAATTTCGATCACCTATAATTCGTATAGCACGCTTTTGGACCAAGTCCAAAAGAGTTAGGATGGAAACAGATGCAGGGTCCCAAACATGACAACAATACTCCATACAAGGACGAATATAGGACTTATAAATGTAGAGTAATTGTTACGGAGTAAAATATTTTTACATCTATTGAGCAGGCCGATTTTTATTTAGTTTATATGCTTTATAAGAGTTTATATGAATTTTGTAGTACCAGAAATTAGAAACAAAGTTATTTTCAAAATTTATAATCTTACACTGAAATAACAATGTTCTACTACTTCGGTTTTGAAAAAACCTAAGTATTACACTCATGAGCCAAAAGTGAAATTCTTACCCCCACTTTTTGGCATTTATCAACGTTTGAACTGATTGAACAACGTCTCAACTGATTCTAAAAAAGCAAAAAAAAAATGTATGTCTGTCTGACGGCCGACCGTCACAACCGACTAAATCTAGAAAACGGCTGGAGGGGTTTCAAAACTTTTTGTTTCTAAAAATAGGTATACTTAATGGTAGGAGTCGAAAGGACGATGTGTTCGTAAGCTGTCCCGGAAGTGTGTCAAAAAATCGTCAAGTCTGTCAAAACAAGGAAAATTGCATATTTTTTGCTTAAATTACGTTCATTTTAAGTGATTACGAGTAGGAACATTGAATTTGGAAAAATTTTGATGGTCGGGATTGGTATGTGAGGCCAAAAACTAGATTATTGCATTATAAGCTTGTCAAAAAAATGTTGTGTGTATCACAGTGTATCACAAATGTCATCACAGTGTATCACAAGAATGATTTTCATTTTTTTTTAACCAATTTCCTGGCAAAAAATGAAATTAATCGTTTGTATGGCATCAAATACAATCGAACTCATGACCCTGAAATTTTTGATTTTGTTTTAATTTTTGGAATATTTTTGGAATTTTGAAAAAGTTCGTATTTTTGATTTTGTTATAATTTTTGCGATATTTTAGAATTTTGGAAAAAGTATTTTGATTTGGAAAAAATTTCAATTTTTGATTTTGTAAGAATTTTCGATATATTTTTAGAGTTTTGAAAAAGTTTTAATTTTTAATTTTATTATAATTTTTGGAATATTTTTCGAATTCGGAATAAAGTTTGCATTATCGATTTTGTTATAATTTTTGCGATATTTTCAGATTTTGAAAAAAGTTTGTTTTTTTGTTATAGTTTTCGCAACAGTTATAGAATTTTTAAAATAGCTACTTCGGTCTGAATTTGAATTTTTGGAATATATATAGAATTTTGAAAAATTTTTGATTTTATTATAATTTTAAGAATTTCGAAAAAAGTTTGTTTATTTGATTTTGTTATAATTTTTGCAATATTTTGAATATTTTGGAAAAAGTTTGAATTTTTGGAATATTTTATAAATTGTGAAAAAAGCTTCAATTTTTAATTTTTTTATAATTTTTGGAATAATTTGAAATATTTTGAATAAAAATAAATTTTTAATTTTGTACTAATTTCTGGAATATTTTTTTCTATTCGTTTCCAATAATACCATGTGGTTTGGTGTGTTCCTGGGCAGCCCTAGGAGTGTCTTAATAAAGAACCTCTGCAATTTTTTCACTTGGTTATATATTTTGCAACCCCAAATCTGGCATCTGTAGCACATAATTGATCTACTTACTGCATCAAAGACCTGAATTTCAATATCATTCCTTCCAAACCATATTTAGCGCTTGTTTGGCAGAGGTTTGTGATCCATGTGTGAACTTATTGAAAACTGTGGGGTCAAGATCATACCAAAATATTTGTAAGAATTCACCACTTCAATCGTTTGGCCATTCAACCCCCAGTTTTCTCTTGCTGCTTGTTTTCCACCATTGCTAAATATCATTATCTTTGATTTACCTAGGTTGATAATTAAGTTCCACATATTACAATACTCTTCCAGGCGATTTATCATCTTCTGCAATATTTCGGGACTTGGCACCGGAAGCACTATATCATCTGCAAACATCAAGACCTTAATTCGATGATCACCAATAAGTATTCCTCCACAGAAAGTCAGCTAAGTCGTTCAATAATAAGGCAAACAGCAGAGGACTGAGTAGACAGCTCTGCTTTACCCTCATATAAGTATATAAAAAATATGATATAGGTATACCAAAAGCTGAAATTCTACATGCCAACATGGAAGAAATTTCCGTCCATGATACACGTCCTGAATTGCTGAGAATATCAATTATTTTAATTTTCCAGCCTTTATTTTTTTTTTAAATTCAAAAATCATACCTTGATTGATTGGTCGACGAAAACTTGCTGTTTGAGACTGCTGCTCCAAGTTATTGTGAAAATAAATTGTTATAAAATGCTAGATCTGATAAATCTGGACTATTGATGCTTCAAGTCGTCAAACTAACTAATAACTCGTAATTAGGTAAGTTAAAAATTTGTTGACCTTAATTGCATGTTAGCAACATACATACAGATGTCACTGTACCTAAATCATAAAATATATTATTAATCATAAAATATAGTATTATATTACAAGCCGTCAATTCAGCAAAATATATCATAATGAAATATAAAGAATAAATATCTAAGTTAGAGTCAAGTGTGCGTCGGTTAGATGAAAACGTCTTCAATCAATAAATGTTAAGTGGTTTAAAATAAAAGTGTTTTAATAGTGTAGTACTCAGAGTTTTAATTAGTAGTTTTCCTAATTCCGTGCTGAGAACGGAATTACGGACATTTCAAATAAATTATGAATGTAAATCCGTTCGTCGAAAACTTGCTTGTTTTAATGCGTAAAATGTACAAAATCAGTATGCTATTAACGTTAGTCGTTTAATACAATCCTAGTTAATCCACAAAAAAAGAATTTTTTACTGAACAAAAAATACCAATAAATTTTTATGGTCTTAAGAAAATGTCAATAATACCTTAAACCATTTTCATAAGAAAATTGTCTGAAACAGCAAGTTTTCGTCGACCAATCAATCAAGGTTAGATTTATGAACTTAAGTAGGCCAGCTGTCAAACAGAACGGCTGTGTATTTTTTCGATCAACAATTTTTTTCAAAAAATAATAATAATAATTAAATTTCATTAATAATTCATTTATATTTCTTTTATATTTTTTTTATTACTTTTTTTATTAGTAAATAATACTAATTCTTACTATTTATCTTTTTTAATTTTAGGTAAGGAAAATAATCTATTTGGAAAAATTAATTGATGAACTGAATTTAACAAGAAAAACATCAACAAAAATTTAGATCCATAGATTCAAGAAATTCAGGAAAATAAAAATAAGATAAGCGTTTTAATATACTATTTAGTTTTTATTCATATTTATTAACAATTTAGTGTACAATTGTTGTACATAATCTATTAAATTGGAATTGTTTATTGTAAACATAATACAGTAAGCAATTCGAAATATTCATGAACGGTAAGGTACAATAATTGTTTATTGTTGACTTATGTAGAATTGTAGTTATTTTATTAGTTTCGTTGTTAGTTTTCTTGTGGTCTTGTTGACTCAATAACAGGTTTTAAGTACACTTTATGTATAGTTTCCTGTCTTTGAGTTACATCTTGTTTTGATGTTTCTAAAATAATATTTTGTTTACAATTTCATAATTTTAATTGTCGATTTTAACAGTGAACCTAGACTTAGATTCAGGTTGTCCAGCTGTTGAAGTAGTCAATTTCAATTTCAATTTGAGTTTGTTTGTTTTCGCATTACTGTGGTTTTCGTATGTATGTTTTTCATTGATATTTCTCTGAGTTAAAATGGCAAAATTGTCTATCAGCTATGCGAACATAAGAGGATTGAATATAAACCTTAATTCAGTCCATCTTTTTCTTGAAACCATGAAACCTGATATTTTGTTTTTAACGGAAACGATTATCAGTGCGCGTGCTGTGACCTTAGATAAAAACAGATACCTTTGTCCCAATTATGAACTTGAATCCTCTTTCTACATTAAGCATGGAGTTTGTGCTTATATTAGGGATACTATACCATATGTGAGATTAAATAAATTTGAATTAAATGCAAAATTTCACAATATGGTGTCACTAAAAATTAGTTGCCCAAGTCAAACGCTGTTTGTCTTTGGACTTTACCGTTCACCTAATTCACCTGAGAACTCTAATTTATTTCATGACTTATCTGAGAAGATAGATAGGTTGGTTGAGTATCCTAATGCAAAGTTTATAGTTCTTGGAGATTTTAATGTCCACAATAAAGAATGGCTTACACACAGTTCTAAAACTGACGAGGTTGGTAGACAGGCTGAGTTGTTTGCTCTTTATCACAATTTTACTCAAATAATAGACCTGCCAACCAGAGTTCCTGACATTCCTGGTCAAAGTAGTAATTTACTTGATTTATTTTTGACAAACGATCCATATCTGGTTCAATTTAAAATATCAGAACCATTGGGTGGTTCAGATCATAATTTGATCTCCACACAACTAAATATACAAATTCCAAAACAATTTAAAGCGAATCCTCGCAATGTTTGGGATTACAAAGCTGCGGATTGGCAAGGACTTAAAAGTTTTTTTAGATGTTTTCCTTGGAAACGCTATTGCCTTACCGGCCAAGACCCAGACATAGCTGCATCAAATTTTTCTGAAACTGTAATTGATGGTATGCACAGATTTATTCCTAATAAATTGATCATTCCAAAAACTGATCTATGGTTTTCTAGTAAATGCAAAAAAGCTATAAAAGTTAAAAAAAAGGCTTTTCGAAAGTATAATCAAAACAAAACCGATGAAAACCTTAGACAGTACCGTAAAGAGAGAAATTTATGTCGTAAGTTAATAGATGAAGAGAAACATCTATTTAATAGGAAAAAAGCATCTAAATTCGCAGAACATCCGACTGGTTCACGCAATTTCTATAAAGCCGCAAAGGCTGTCCAAAGCAACTTTTGTAAATCTTCCCTACCGCCTCTTGTTAATAGAGATGTCCCTATCATTGATCCAAAAGAGAAAGCTAATTTGCTTGGGCATTATTTCTCTTTAAATTCTACTTTAAAAGAACCTAATTTCCAACCTAAACCTATTTCTAAAGTTTCTTATAAAATGAGGCGGATAATTTTTCGGAAAAACATTGTTCGAAAAATGCTTTTAAAAATCAATACTAACAAGGCAACAGGCCCTGATTTTATTCCTCCGATTATACTTAAAACATTTGCTAGGGAGCTAGCACCAATCCTCACTAAAATCTTCTATTTGTCATATAAGAAAGGAATTTTTCCTGAAATTTGGAAAATGGCTAGTGTACAGCCAGTTTCAAAAAAGGGCAGTAAGACTGATCCTACGAATTACAGACCCATTTCAATTTTATCGGTAGTTGCTAAAATTTTTGAGAAATATGTCAATTTTAATTTAATGAGCTTCTTAGAGTCTTCCAAATTAATTAATGAGAGACAATATGGATTTCGAAAAGGAAGAGCGACGGGAGATTTGCTGTCTTTTGTCACTCATATCTGGAACAAGTCGCTTGAAAACTTTGGAGAAACATTCGGTGTTGCTCTTGATATTTCCAAGGCATTTGACAAAGTTTGGCATAACAACCTTATATGCAAATTGGGATCCTATGGTTTAGACGAGCAGCTTATATCTTGGACACAGAGCTTTATATCTGATCGAAAATTTCGGGTTAATGTTGACGGTGTATCATCGAATACTTTTTCAACTAATGCAGGAGTTCCTCAGGGTTCCGCTTTGTCACCAACTCTTTTTCTTATCTATATTAATGATTTGTTGGACTCAACGGTTCATCCTATACATAGTTTTGCTGATGGCAGCACGCTTCATGCGTCTCATGAAGCACCTAAATTATATACACCCTTAGCGCTTAGTGAGTGTAGATCAAAGTTGATAGATTCCCTTAACACTGATCTTAAAACAATTATGGATTGGGGTATTGCTAACAGTGTTGAATTCAATACAAGCAAAACACAGGTTTGTCATTTTTCTAGGATAACGACACCCAATCCTTTTCCATTAACGTTTGGCCCCAAAAATCTTTTAGAGAATGAGTCTGTCAGACTTCTAGGAGTTGAGATTGAAAATAATATGAAGTGGAATTCTCATATTTTTAATCTGGCTAAGAATGCTGTTCAAAAGTTAGGATTTTTGGGGCGATGTCGTAAGTTTTTCGATAGCGAACAACTTCTTTTAGTTTATAAATCTTTTATACGTCCCTGCATGGAATACTGTTCTCACATATGGGGTGGAGCTTACTTGAGTAGTCTCAACTGCCTTGATTCTGTACAGCGTAGAGCTATTAAACTCATTGGTAACCCAAGTCTTACTAACGGTCTTGATTCCTTGCAGCACAGAAGAAATGTTGCTGATTTGACTATATTTTATAAATATATTATGGATGAGCGAGCTTCTGAAGAGATCAAATCGATTTTACCTAAATCAGCAAACCTTTCGCGTCACACCAGAGCAAACGTAGCCGCGCATCCCTTTACAGTTCAAATAATTAGGTGTAGAACTGTAGCCTTCCAACGTGACTTTTTGAACAGAGTCTCTCATCTTTGGAATGCCTTACCTTCCTGGGTTTTTCCTGATGAATTTAATCCTCAAGGCTTTAAAGTTAACGTTCATAAATTTCTCAGAGAATCTTAATTTTTATTCCATTCTTATCCCTAGTTGGCATGGTATCTTCGGATATTCAGAGACGTTAATTTATAATTTGTTATAATTAACACTAAACATGCCTAACTTTGAATAAAAAAAAAAAAAAAAAAGAAAAGATGATACACTCAGCAAACTACTCAAAAACCTCTCCATTTAGCGTTTCGAGAAAATATTAAAAAATGACAAATTCATATTTCTTTCACAACTCCAAAAATATTGTAAAAATTAAATAAAATCAATCTTTTTTCAAAATTCTTAAAATATTCCAAAAATTATTACAAAATCAAATATTGAAACTTTTTTCGAAATTCCAAAAATTATAATAAAATCAAAAATTTAAAATTTTTTAAATTTCTAAAAATATTCCAAAAATTCTTACAAAATCAAAAATTCAAACTTTTTCCAAATTC